>JAQHUG010000199.1:1212716-1253276 GCA_028555095.1 Dicrostonyx torquatus
AAACATAGACAAACATGTCTGTGCATTTCTGCAGTGTTCAGACTTGTGGACTAATAGTAAAGCCATATGGTATTGTGGCTTTTTTGGCAGCAATTTGCCAGATAATACCACTTCCCTTGATAGCTAGAACTGAGACAATCACAGATTCTTTTATTACAACCTTAATTACTAATATTAGCTCTCAGATCACGTTATGCATCACACAATAAATGACTAATTTTTGTAAGTATGTATATACACATGCATGCATGTTACATAATTACAGAATGGCTGCAAAGGGTTCAAGAGACGAGGCATTTCAGAGAAATCCTAGAGGCCAAAGCCATAATAGAAATGTAAAGGAGTCCTGCTTGGCATGAGACAGGAATCAAAGGAACCCAGCTACAGAAAGGCTGGGAAGCTGCTGGTTGCTGGCCTTGGAGTCAGCCTGCAGGATCTCAATGGACAGCAGTGAGGTGAGAAGGGCAAGACCTGGTCTGGGCAGATGGCCAGCTGAGCAAATGAATGGCCAGTAGGTCCAGATGGGTGAGCAGATAGTAGGTAGCATCAGCAGTGGGGACCCAATGAAGCTGAGGGCCTTGGGCAATGAGGAGTTCACTGCCTACCCATTTCTGGACCACATAGAGGGCAATCATATGTTGGGTCACCATCACAGGGTTAGAAGTCCATCTCTTTATGGGGTCCAGAAGAGGGGGTTATATCATTCCTTGGTCTGGTGTGGCTTATAACTTCTTGTCCCTCATTTTCTTACTATGATTTTAATATGCTCACATGGTATCAATTAACATGAGAAATTTTAGTGTGGCACCCTTTGAATTCCCAGGAATAGGTCATTTTTTGGTCTATGCCGTGAAAGTGACGTCAGACAGATGGTGCCATTCACATGTCTACCCAGAAGCAGAGTCATCCTGCTTTCTCAAAATGGATTCAAAAGTTGCCTGTAAATGGAATCTCTTAAGACAAGCTGCAGCCTAAAGAAACTACTATTTTATATGAGGCAGTACACAGCCCAAACTAATAAGAGACTGAACTACAGGGCCTGAGGTGTTGGGTCTGGCCCGATGGGTCTGTACATTCCAGAGGAGGGGAGTATGGATTGAGAAAGAAATAGACAAGAGAACAGATAGAATCAGGAGGGCATCCAGTGAATACCATGATCTGCCCTAAGTTTGTTACTCAAAGTTCTTAAATACTCAAATCCAAAAGAGGGTAGGAAAGCATAAGACTTCTTTACCATGATACAAAGAAAAAACAATGTAATCTCCTCCTCACATCTCCAAATATCAAGTAACCATTCCCTAGAACAAAATATCCTTTTTGTCTATGTAAGACATCATGTAACTCTATGGTAGGTCAAGCATCCTGTCATATAACCTTGAAGGAGCAAGAATAGGTCTGAACTCTCTGACCTTTAGTCAAGGTGGAACGGATTTCTTTCTGTGGGTTCCCACAGTTCTTCCTTTTCAGTTTAATTATTAATGCCTGTGCTTCTGCCACAGGACAGACAACTGTGCCTATCTCAGGTTGTCTTCTTCTACTTTCCAGACTTACCCATCATTGGTATATGCATTCTGTCATGCAAGTTCTGTCTTAGGTTGATTGGAGGGCAAAAGATCTTACTCATCTTTGACTGCCAGCCTCTGTTTACAAAGGGCTAAGGGAGAGTGCACAGCTTGATGACACGTACATCTGAGCCAACTTTCCATTGAGAATTCACACGTAACTATAATCATAGGGAAGCAGATAATGTGTATCAATGCGTATGCTCCTATGGCTGCAGTACATAATAATCCTAATAATCCTCTCATATAAGTTCTGACCTTTTTCCAACTAGTAACATTTTCATAGTGAACAGAAGTGGTTAGAAACATTAACAGGTCAACGCCATAATTCTAGTATGAACATAAACAACAAACACCTAATTGGTCAAATTACAACTCTAACGACTTTGTTCCAATCAAAGGAAATGTTCTTGTGATGGGTGACATATGGGTCTTTTTCCTCTCCTAAAGTCTAATTGCATTGCTGCTACCAGCTTCCAAAGATAGGTTTGAGCTGTACATCAAATATTAGCAACAAAAATCTTTATGCTACTTCTCCTCATATACTGAAGATAGATTGTAGTCTCTCATCACCTACAAAATAGTGTTCAATTGCTTCAACAAGTTTCTTTTTCCCACAGAGGGGAAATTTTTGAGGTCTCAGTTCTCCAGGCCCCCTATTTCAACACTACACTGGCAAAGTTAACTTGTATGTCCCAAGATATATTGTAGATGCAAGGCCAAACATTTAGTCAGTGTTCCTGGTCTGGATCTAGAGTAATAAAACTCACAGGGTTCTGGAAGATTTATGCAGCAGTTCTAGCAAGAAACTGGGGATCACCAACCATTGCTGTAATCTCCTTCGTTCTCGGACTGCAGCATGATGACATTGGAGGGTCAGGAACTTAAGTTCAGCAATTTCACTCCAACTCCTCTGGGAGGGCCCCAGCAGCTACAGTGCCATCAGGGCTCGTATTCCTCTGTTGTACACAGCATACCAAGTGTTCAGGGAACCCTCAGACTTCATATTCTTCCTGTGGGAAAAACACAAATATGTCCTCAACCCCGTAGTAAAACAGGGTCGGGTCCTTTCTATAATCCAGTGTAAGGGTCTTTCCATTTTGCTTTAGTGAAACTCGCTCTGGTGCCATCATGCCCAAATCAATCAGCAGATTGCTTTCGGGCATCCACATTCAAGAAATTTAGAATCAAAAGAGCATGATTCAATGCATTATGTGGTGACAGGGGGTATAACTCCCCCTTGTTTATTTTTTGAAGTTGTATTTTCAAGGAGCCATGGGCACGCTCCACAATTCCTGGTCCTCGTGATTGTTGAGCAAATGCTATTATTATTAACTTAAGAGCTTTTTCTCAAGTCCCTTGTTTGTTTGAGACAGTCTTGCTACGTAGCCTGGGTTGACTTCAAACTCATGGCAATCTTTTTGTCTCAAATTCTAGAGTTCTAGGATTGCAAGATTGGACTACTATACCCAACATTTTCTAAGAAATCTTACATTCACGCCCACCTGCTCTGCCCCATGTCTTTTGAGATTTGGGCTGGACATGGGTCTGGAGCAGAGGTCCCTCTAAGTATCCTCCTATGCTTTTCTTAGCTTCTGTTTCCAGAGTGGTATCTGAACTAGTTAAAGATGATTTTTAAGTACTTGACACGTAGGGTTTTTTGTTTTTTGTTTGTTTGTTGTTGTTGTTTTGTTCGTTTATTTATTTATTTATTTGTCATGTATACAATGTTCTGCCTACATATATGCCTGCAGGCCAGACGAGGGCACCAGACCTCATTACAGATGGTTGTGAGCCACCATGTGGTTGCTGGGAAGTGAACTCAGGACCTTTGGAAGAGCAGGCAATGCTCTTAACCACTGAGTCATCTCTCCAGCCCCCCGTTTTGTTTTTTGAGATGGGGTTTTCTGTGCAACCTTTGCTGTCCTGGAACTCAGTCTGTAGACCAGACTGGCCTCAAACTAAAAGAGCCACCTGCTTCTGTCTCCCAAATGCTGGGATTAAAGGTGTGTGCCACCACCATCCAACCTTGTTTTTATTCTTTTATCTCAGCATTATTAGATAAGATCTGTCATCCCCATTTATAGATAAAAAATCTGGAACCCCAATAAATCATACAGGATATCTAGTACAAAGTTGAGTCCAAGTTAACTTAAATTTCTGTCTTCATATCACTGTACTGTGCTGTCCCCTTGCCTTCTAAGGTCCACGTGTGAATGGATGAAGGAATGTGTTTATGAATGATAAAAGCTGATCTGGGAAATTAGACAGCCAGAGTCTGGGAACTCCACTGACCTATTGCAGAAGGCAAGCATAGATTTAAACCCTTGAGCACAGAGAAAACAGAATTGGTCAGGTAGAAAGAGAAAGGTATCAGGGTATAGTCATTAATCACAATTACATTTATCTAATGTGTGTGTGTGTGTGTGTGTGTGTGTGCATGTGTGTGTGCATGCCATAGTGCCTATGAGGAAATCTTGCAGGGATCAGTGTTCTTCTTCTACCATATGGGTACCAGGGATCAAATTCAGTCATCATATTTGAAGGTAGCAACCTTTACCTGCTGAGCCATCTCACCTGCCTGACTACAGTCATTTGTAAGAAATAATAGTGAGGGTGCAGAGTTTGTGAAGAGTGCATGGAAGGCAGGCCCACGTCAGGTTCGGGAACATTGTGGAGGACCACTATAACTGTGTTTTGTTTTTGTTTTTTTTTTTTAAACTCCATGCTGTCTTTAAATGGCCAAGAAGAAAGCCTTGGTGTTGCAAGAAGGCCAGTTGTTGGTTCCTGGCTGCTCAGCCCTGAAATAATCATACAGAAGCTGTAAGCTTTCTAAGGTTTTACATGGATTTATTGTCAACCATGTTGGTGCCAATTTATTGCAATAAGGGCCACTTGTTTGTTTCCCAGCCACCCAGCAGTTCAGACCCAAAATAATCACACAGAAACAATATTATTTAAATCACTGCTTGGCCCATTAACCTAGCTTCTTATTGGTTAACTCTTATATCTTATTTTAATCCATTTCTACTAATCTGTGTATCACTACTTGGATGTGGCTTACTGGGTAAAGGTCCAGCGTCTATCTCCAGTGGGGCTACATGGCTTCTCTCTAACTCCACCCTTTCTCCCAGCATTCAGCCTAGCTTTCCCCGCCTAAGTTCTACCTTGCTATAGGCCAAACCAGTTTTTTTATTCGTTCATTAATAAAAGCAACACATAGACAGAAGAACCTCCTACATCACCTTGGGACTATCTTTAAGAATCCTGGTTTTTTCTCTTTCAGTTATCTCCCTACTGCAATAAATGGCATTTTTGTTCTTTCAGTTAAAAAAAAAAAAGAATCCCGGTCTGAAGCAAGAAGGGAAGGCAATGGGAAGAGTGTATAGATATTGATGGTGTTATGTTGACTACAGTTTATTCTAGGAAATAATTGGATTTCTATACATATTTCTCATCTGTGGCCCTGTGTGATCATATTGAATGGCTTTTGAACACTTCATGATTCTGCTTTGCCAGCCATCTTCTCCAGGCTCCCACGAGGGATTCCAGTATGAGATCATGGGTGTAAGAATCACCTCAAGGTTCTGGAGAGGTTAATGGTTGAGAGCACCTGCTTTTGCAGAGGACCTGGGTTCAGTTCCCAGCATCCACAGAGTGGGTCTAGAGGCCCCGGCTCCCTCTTCTGGCCCCATGGTCACTAAGAATGCATGCAGTGCACTAATACGCATGTAGGCAAAAACACTCAAACACATAAAATAAAAATAACAGGAGAGAAGAGGAATCACTTTAATAAATATTCCAACTCCAGGCCCTGGGAATCTGCAGAGACCTCCTCATCCTGCTGCTGTTGCTGCGGCTTCTGGGAGCTTTCAGGTTACACTCTGAGGGACAGTTGGGGAGAGAATCAGAGGCCAGTGAGGACGAACCCCTCTGGTGCACATGAATCTGAGAACTGAAGGAGTTTGCTTTGAGGGGCGTTTACCTTAGTAAGGGACTCTGGTACTATGACCTGCTGTCATGGCCGGGTTCAAGAGAAAACTGTTCTGGGCCACCTGTTGAGGAAGAGTAGCCAGGGCCATAGCCACAGGCACGGGATTACAGGATGGATGAACTTCAGTAGAGGGGAGATATGGGGTTCAAGCCCCTAAACAGCACAGCCAAATGTGAACTTACAGTCAGGAGGCAGGGAGGGCTCAGTGGACAGAAAGCATCTAAGAGGAAATGCCAGGGATAGGGAATTCTGGCAAACCTCAGAGGATTCTTGCTGAGGGCAGGTCAGGGTGATTCCCATGTCATAGTCCCAAGGGAGAGAGAGTCTGATGGTTATTAAAGGGGCCATATCCGGGGTGGCCAACCTATTCAACCCAGAGGGGTCCCTTGCCAGATCTGAACCTGAGGATGAAGCACACACTCTGCCTAGAAAGGTCCTGGGAGAAAGTTGGGCTGTGCTAAGAACCTTTGTTGGCTGCCCTACTTCTGCCAGTCTGGTTTCTCTAAGAGGGTGGTCGTGGTTTCCCTCCCTTATTCTCAGGACCCAGGAGGAACTTGAGAGACACAGGCCCAGAGGAGGGAGCAGTGTGGGGAAGTGATACAAAGTCATACAGGTCCAGCCAAACTCAGGCAGCCAGAGCCTGGGCCTTTAAAGACCAGGATAGCATGGTCTCTTCACATCTGCACAACTCACAAACTTTCTGCCCCCAGCCCGGGTGCAGGCTATGATTCCTCCCAGAGGATGGCGGTCCTCTGGCTGCTTACAGTCCCTAGAGACAACAGCAGTGAGTGTATGATTTATTCGCAAGCCTCCAGCGGATCTTTCCTTCCTTTGTGAAGGAATTTCCAGCAATCCTCATGGGCTGGGTCCCGGCTATCCAGAGAAGGGACCTGGTGTGCTGTGTATGTGAACACCCCTCCCCCGCCCAGCTGAGGCCCTCAGCCAGCAGAGTCCTTCCTTACTCACCACAGAAGCATGTGGCTGTAAGTGTGGGCCCAGCCAGTGGGGAGAACATTTCCATTCCTCTTTTTTAAAACCAGATGCATATTTCCAGAGGGACCCAGTCATGGTGAGGTTCTTAAGTGATACCACGGAGCTAAGCTGACTGGCTTGACTTTGCACTCCCTGCTCCAGGTCCCTGTCATGCACAGAGGCCTGACTGAGTTGTACAGTTTTTCAGCCAGACTGAAGGGGCCGGTGACCTAGGTTTCCTGCAGTGTCCGATGCACCCAGAATTTGTTAGTTCCCCCAAAGAGCTGCAAAATCAAGTCCCTGGCATTTCTGGCACTGTAGTTTCCTTTTGGGATTGCAGCCCATCAGTTGTAATCTTGGGGGCAGTCCATAGGAGGCTCTTAGGTATCCCCATTGCCGGCACATTGTATCATCTTGGCCTATTTCCAGTATCGCATTAGTATCAAGGAGGAAAAGAGTCTTTGGCTCGTTGTCACCTCCTTTAAAGGAAATCAGCTTATGGTCAGACTGAACCATTCCTGTCCCCTCCTTGTGTAGGAGGTCAAGCTATCATTCCTCATGTTCTCATAGTTTTCTGTATCCAGGCAACGGCCCAGAAAACAGGCTTGGGTGGCTGTCCTGTGGGTGCTGCAGGACTGGCCGTAGGCAGTCTCCTTTGGTTCACAATCCGCTTACATCGCTCCTCAACTCAGGCTCACTGTGGAAATGTCTTTGAGATTATCTTCTAAGGCTTTTACCAAAACACAGTCTTTACACACAGTCTCACATGCATGCATGCTCATGTTCATACACACACAGATACACACACGCACGCATCAAGTTTTCTTTTACATGCCCACCCATAAAACCATCGGAATTTTATAACAAGAAAATAAACCTTTGAAAATGGGGTTCAAGCTTCTTAAGAGCAGGACTTGAGTTTAGGGTTTATAACTGGCTGCTCTCGCTTTCCTCCACCCCCGCCCAGTCATCTGATGCCGCCCTCTCCTCGGGAAGGAAACCCAGCAGACTGAGTCAGAACAGGTTATGAACCATTGAGCAGCAGAAAAAGATTAACAGATGGACTTTGTGTGTACGCAAGCCTGTTCTTTCCAGCAAGCCACAAGTCCCACTGTCTGCTGCGGTATCATGTAACTTCACTGTATTTTATGGTTCTCTTCTGACTTCATCTTTGCCCCTACACCGTGTGTGAATTAGTTTTGATCTGTGACATTAGGAAGCAATAATTTGGAAGGCAGAAACTCTGCCTTTCATTATGAAGTTTCCAGAACATTTCTAAGAGATTTTAAACACACACACACACACACACACACACACACACACACACCCCAAAAAGTGGCAAAGTAAGAAAACAGGCATTTAACATGCAGTAGTTTCCTAAGTAGACCTGTGTAGGACACAGCATATGTGTAAGCCCAGCCTGTGAAGTGGTTCACTTCTGTTCATTTGTTTGCTAATAATGCAGTGCCTCAAAGAATGGAGGGACTAAGGCAAGGCCTCAGAGGGAGCTGGAACCCAGTACTTGGGGCTGCAGTAGCAATTGTTCCCAACCTGGGCAACTTTGTCCTCTAGGACACTAGGTAATACATCTGGTGATCACAGCTGAAGGCACTGTCCTGGGCATCGAGTGGGTGGAGGTCAGGGGTTCGGCTGCATGTCTGATGAAGTGCAGGACAGACTCCCACAATATGAGTATTCTCAGGTTCAAAATGTCATTAATGTCAAGAATTAGGATGCTGGTCTGACCCCTCATCAGGCCTTTTCCCACATGACCTGGGCATGGCACCCTGTCCTATTCTCAGATTTGTTTACTACTGATAGAGGCTCAGGTCATCCTGGCTCTAACTGTCTTTACCAAAAACAAATCAGTACCTATTCAAGTGTGTGACGTCATTATCTTAGTCATAGAACTGCACCATGAATCATGACTGTGAAGGATAACACTTGTTTCCCTGTCTTGCCAGGCAAACACAGTATTTAGACAAGGCCAGACAGATTTTCTATAAAAGAAGGAAGAGTACATATTTTATTTTGTGTGTGTGTGCCTGTAGTGTGTGTGTATGTGTATGGTGTGAGTGTGTGTATGGTATTAGTACCTGTAGGGGATGTGTACATGAGTTTTATTCCTATGGTGTGTGTGTGTGTATGCATATATACTCATACATATACATGAGTGAGTGTATGGTGTGAGTGTGTGTGTGTGTGTGTGTGTGTGACAGAGAGAGAGAGCGCGCGCCTGTGATGTGTGGCTGTGTGCTCATCTACTGTGCAGAGTGGAAGCCAGAGGACAACCTTTGGGAGTGGCTCTCACTTTCCCCTCATTAAGAGATTGAACTCAAGGCCTTGAGTATCATAAGCAGGAGTTGTACTCCAAACCTACTTCCTGGTTTTTGAAGAAACCTAATACATTCTAAGAGGAAATAGTTTCTACAAAATAAACTTTTTTGATTTTACTTATGCCTAAGAGTACACTTTGCCTAGAGTTGCATGAAAAATAATCAACCAGTCTCTCCACCATGTACTGTTGTTTTTTTTTCATTTGTTTGTTTGTTTGGTTTTTTTGAGACTGGGTCTTACTACGTAGTCCAGGCTAGCTTTGAACCCTTGATTATCCCTGTCTCTGTCTCCTGGGTGCTCAGATTATAAGTGTGTACTCCCATGCTTGGCTTATCTTGATATGAATACACATTTACACATACATACATATCCACACACACACATGATGGTACATGTCAATAATGTCAGCACTCAGGATACAAAAGTAGGAGTATGAGTTCATGACCAGCCTAGGCTATGTAGTAAGTTCAAGTACATCCTGAGTTACTCAGAAAACCCCTGTGTCTTACTTTCTTTTCTATTTCTATGACAAAGTGCCATGACCAAGACAACTTAACAAAATAAAACATTGATTGGGCTTCCAGTTTAGATGATAGTGGAGCAAAGACAAGACAGCAGGAACTGCTGAGATCTCATATCCTGATCCACAACAGGAAGGAGAGGGCAGTGCACACTAGCGGTGACAAGTCCTTTGAAACCTCAAAGCTCAGCCCCAGTGACACATCTCTTCCAACATGGCCCACCCCTTAATCCTTCCCAAACAGTTCCACCAGCCGGGGGCCACGTATTCAAACATATGTGCCTACAGGGACCATTCTCATCCAAACTACACACTCTGTCTCCAGAACCAAACAGAATGAACAGAACTATGATTTTTTTTTTTGACTTGGAGATATAGCTCAGTGGTTGGGTGCTTCTCTAGCACCATCTAAGGCCCTGCCTAGCACCATAAGCACAAAACTCATGCCCTCCATTGCTTAGGGTTCGGTGCTTAGTTTTCTATTTTAATGCTAGTAATGTTCTGTTCTATAACATTGCTTCCTACAAATGAGTCACTGCAAACATCGGCGAGCTGTAAATAACCAGACATCACTCTTCCTATTCCCCTTTTGCAGTTTGCACATCAAAATGAAAGCCCCCAGACTCTGTGCCTCTCTGGTCCCCTCCTCCACCCACATTTCAGTTCCCATCCTCCAAGTTTCAGACAATTTTCCAAGGGTTACTTTTCCCTTTAAACATTTTAATATTAACTCCCTGAGGGTGTGTGTTCTTTAAAATAAATCCTTTAAAAATAGACCTTAATTATATAAAAATTTCAGCTATTCGTTCGCAGCACCTGTAGACTTACTCATTCTTTCCAATCATCCCACAAAGCTGCCATAGTCCAGATAACGGGTTGAGCCAAAAGAAGCAGCCAGTGTGCCCAGAGAGCATATGCTAGGGACAAGCACAGCGTGTACTTTTCCGCCCACTAGACTTGTGCAACAGGGAGCCAAAGAGTGAGTGGCAGAGAGCTGCAGTGATTGCTGGGACCAGGAAGAGAATGCACAGAGTACATCCTCCTTCCAATGCTGCAGCAGAGGGTTTGGGCTAGCCAGCGAGTCAGCCCCATCTCTAAGACCGGCCCCAGCAGCCTAACTGGATGTGACTCTCTGAGAAGGTTGACACAGGGAAATACTGTCCAGTGGGCAGTGTCTGGGTCCTTTTCAGTCCCCACTACAGAGGACTGCTTCCCTTGGTTACTGAGGTTTTTCTTACATCTCTCTTTCTGGAGTCTGGGGGCTTGCATTCAGTTGCCCCGCCCCCCATTCACCACAGTCAGAATTTCATGTTTTAGTTTGACTCTCCGATGACCTTGTCATGAAGAAGCCACACCTGTTCTGTTCACTGCGAAATACTCTGGCCCACAATCGTTATGTCGTGATTTAAATACGATGTTAGGATCAAAGCCTGGGCCCTGGTGGCCCTAACAAGCTAGGCCCAGCTACCTGTTCTCAGGAAGTCAATTGGAGAGAGACCTAGCAGCAAAAGGCAGAGAAAGGAAGATTATTCAATGTGGCCACATTAGGGAGAGTAACAGAAGTGAACTATATCTCCCCCAGTCCATCTTTAGGGTCCAGATTTGTGGTTTATGTTAGTAGGGGGCAATAGGTGCACAGAACTAAATAGGTCGTGATCAAGTGGTGTGGTCCCCACCCATCAGCGACCTATCATCGCTAATCTCCCACAAATTCCTCTGTTGGCTGATACATTTTAACCTTTTTCTTCTCCTAGCACGAGTCACCCTAGGGGGAATTCCAATTTCTTGAGACCCGTCGTTTCAGTAGTCTGAGAGCCAAAGGCAGAGTGCATGTCTCCTTTAGAGTGTCGGCATTCCTGCCAGGGCGGTTACTGGCTGAGTAGATGTGAGGGCACCGAGTGACCTAAGGGTCCGTGGACGCATGCCCCCAACTGAGGTTGCTGTGTGCTTTCTTTTCTCCTCTGCAGATTAATCGGCACCGCGACTGTCTCCCTGAAGGACCTGACCGGGGACCAGAACAGATCTTCACCCTACAAACAGATCCCCCTGTTAAACGAGAAGGGACAAGACACTGGGGTGAGCTCTCTGCTCCGGGGAAAGACAAAATAGGATGGTTAACTAAACACTCATTTAGGAAAGACTTTGGTTTGACAATCTCTATGCGAAACACTGAAAATCTGGCTTTCCTGATAAATGGATCCATTTGTCAATTATATGGACCTTATCCCCCTCAATTTTCAGTCACAGAATCAGCAAATTTGAGATTTGATCAGATTCGACAGACATTTCGTATGGTAAGCTCGACCCTCTGGATGTAGCTCAGTGCTATCCACGTGGGTGTTAGCATTTGAGTGTTTGCCATTAACTTTGGGTAGCTTTGGTAACACAGCAGACAAACAGAAGGTTTTTGTTACCATCTGTGTTAAGACAGCAATGTCATGGTCACTGTCACCATATTGGTTGCTGACTACTTTCTGATCTCAGCCCCTCTATGTATGTATATATTGTCTAACATAAAACCATCATTCAAAGTAGGGTGTGGTGGTGCATACCTTTAATCCCAACAATCAGGAGACTGAGGCAGGCTGATCTCTGTGAGGTTAGCCTGATCTACACAGTGAATTCCAGATCAGTGATAGATACACAGTGAGATCCCATGTTAAAAAAAAAAATTCAAGTGTGTTTCACTCAAGCAACTCAGGTTTAGATGCTATATGACTAAGTTTTCAAACGCTCTCATGTGCAGCCCATGACTTCTAACCCCTTCATTTTCCGACCAATTTATTTTGCTCCTGGACCTGGGTCAAAGTTTTGTACTAGAGGCATCACTGTAAGCCTTGTCACAGCTGAGGCCTCTCGGATCCCAGGGGAGATGATGCCAATGTGGCTGCGCTGATCCCTGAGGCTATTGGCTCACCTTGAGTCAGGATTCTGATCATGACACGTGCATCCAAAATGCCCTCTGCCATCTGACTACCCAAAACCCGGCAGAAAGAAATGATGTCTGTGGGTTTTTTTTTTTTTTTTGGCTTGCTGGTGTTTTTAAAAAGCACAGAGGAGAGAGTTCATGGACTATCCAAAGCAGCAGGAGTGTTGGGACTGAGATGAACACTGCCTGTGGTATGCCTTCATTCTTACTGAGATTCCTAAGCATCCCTAGGAATACTGATTCAACTGGGACCACAGCATGTAAACCAGCAATTTAAGGATGAATCACCATGGGCTCCGCTGGGTTTTAAAAGTACAATTTCTCATGTTAAGTTTGAGTCCCATGGTGCCAGCACACATAGACTTCATGTTGAGCCTTGGTCTGTGGAATAAGTAACCATAGATGCTGCTCTTGTGACCGCTGGTTTGACATGGGACTGTGGGTGTCCCCAGGCCAGTGTCAGGCACTGAATGTGTTGATCCATGGGGAAACATTCATTGATGAACAGATAATAAAAAAATGGGAGAAATTCAGATATGTGTCTATACATGCACACATGAGAGTCACTAGCCATAGCAAGCCTGTAAATGAAGGAAGAAAGGTCCACTTAGATTTGGACTTCAGAAAAATAACTAATAATTTTAGCATTAATATGTCCTAAATACTAAAATATCTTATTCTTTATTTTATCTTCTTTAATTTTCTTTTCAACACAGGGTTTCTCTGCGTAACAGCCCTGGCTGTCCTGGAAGTCACTTGTAGACCAGGCTGGCCTCGAACTAAAATCATTTTTTAACCTTTATTTTTTATTTTATGTGTATGAGTGTTTTGCCTGTAGGTATCTCTGTGCAACACGTGCATACAGTGACCACAGAGACCAGAAGAAGATATCCAGTCACCTGAGACTGGATTTACAGAGCCACCATGTGGGTCCTGGAAATCAAACCCCAGTCCTCTGCAAGAGTGGTTGGCGCTCTTAACCACTGAGCTACCTTTCCAGCTCCTGTGTTTTATCTTCTAACCTGACACATGTGTCTTGGGATAGGGGATGGAGGTGGAGAACCCTCCTTTGCAAAGGACTTCCTTAACTTTAAAGTTTGTCTTTTCTTGCTTTGGGTATTAAAATGCCTTTCCTTTAGGAAATGATTGTGGTAGTCAATAGGCAAGTGTTTGGTGAAATAAAAGTTAGCAACTCGTCCTCAAGGTTGAGAATGAAGCTGAGGGGCAGATCACGTTTCTGCATGTGCAGGGCCCTGGTTCCCATCTGCGGTACTGAAGGGAAAGGGGGCAATTAAAAAGTTATTTCCTAGCAAACTTTTTTTCAAGTCTTGTAGGTTCATGAAATATAAAGACATAAGCTTTGCTTTGGTGCCCTTTTTGTTTGATTCCTAGGTGTCTTGGGATCACAGTTAACACAGGCAGGATGACAGTTATGTTTAACGTTATGATTTGCGCACTTGTCTCTAATCAGACTTGTTTTCCCCTTTCATTCTATCTTGTGGTTATGCTATTATATACCTTCTTGCTAGTTACTTAAAATTCTTTCCTGGAGAGAAGTATAAAAACAAATCTCAGCAATCAGTATTCGTGAGCAGCAAATGAAGTAATCATTCTAAATGAGCATGTCCGTTGGTCATCCTGTGAGCAGAGGCCATCTCCAGTGCAGGACAGGAGCTAGCTACAAGTTCACATACCCTTCTTATAGCTTTACTTCAGTCAATCAGGTTGCCCTTGGCAACCTGTGACAAAGCAGTTTCTTTCTCCCCCTCCTCTGGCTCATCTGGGGGAAGATAGAAATAGTCCAATGTGACATCACCCTTGCCACCTTTCCGGTCTCACTTTCTTGGCCAGTCCTCCCAAGACGGCTTCCCCTACTGAATTGTTCGTGTTGCATCTATAATGTTCTTTTCCTTGCACTAATACTCTGTGCAATGGCTTCTTTCTATTCAGGCCACCATTGACCTGGTGATCGGCTATAACCCACCTTCGGCTCCACATCCTAATGATCCGAGCGGGACCAGTGTGTCAGGCATGGGTGGTAAGTTGGCCTTCCTGATGACCCAAGGAGAACCATGCAGAGTCTTGAAAGAAACTGCCTTTTCAGTGCCCATAGCAGCCTGCCCACCAGACAGGTGCAGTTCTTTACAAAGTGCCCTTCCAGTAGAGGGGAGACTGAACAGCTCCCATGGTGACCACTCTCACAGTGCTCATCCAGTACGTGCAGACGGTAGCACCATTACGGAGCTGCCTCCGCTTTGTGGTTTCCGCTGGATACCGTGTACCAGGCTGTGAGATTCAAGAGCAGTTTCTCTGCTGTCCTCCATGTGTGACTGATGGGATGTGTTCTCAACCACTTGCCCTTGGACTTTCTTTCTCTGAGCCCTGATCCTCTTTCCTCCCCCAAACACTCACTCTGTCTCCTAGTCAATTTTCTCAGCACAAGCCATTTGTCCTCCTGGTCCTTTTGCCATCAGATGTCACTCTGGACAGGGGCAGCCTGGGGCCTCTGGGAAGGGTAGAAGGAACATTTATAAATCAATCCAGTCTTTCCCAAGGTTGAGTTTGACTTTTCCTTGATGTTTTCAGTAGGACTGAAAACGAGTTTTATCCCACTGAAGTAGGAAGGTTTTCAGAACAAGCAGTTTATTAAACTATCTAAGGTGAGGGAGATTTTGTCTCTTTAGATTGGTCCTAGGGGCCTAAACTACTCTGTGCACAAAAATGACTTCCCCAGAGGGGTGGGCTCTGCTTCCTTAGAAGTGAAAGACCCTCACAAGGAAGATCACACCCACCTACTGCTGCCACCAAGGCTCCCTTTACCAAGGCTGTTTCTTTTTTTGAGGGGAGAGGTTGAGACAGGGTTTATCTGTATAACAGTCCTGACTGTCCTGGAACTAGCTTTGTAGACCAGGCTGGCCTTGAACTCACTAAGATGCACCTGTCTCTGCCTCCTGAGTGCTGGAATTAAAAGCTTGCACCACCACTACCTGGCCCGAGACTCTTTCTTAATTGTTGGCCTAATGTCATCTGTGGAAGCCTGGTGTCCTGGTAGCACTGTAGACTGGAAAATCTACCCAGGCCCAAGAAGCTGCCTCCTGACAGCTCGATGGCAGGCCCCGGGCAAGCACGTGCCAGGTCTCCTACAGAGGGAAAAGGAGTGGGGGAAGAAAACTAAGTTTTGGAAGACAAGACCACAACCGCCAGTCTCACTATTGCACACCTTAATGGCATATGCAAGACATCTGGTCTAGAATTATTACCCCTTGCTCCCGTTAACTTATATAGATTTTCCAATTTTTGGAATTTTACCTTGTTATCTTTTTTTGAATATGAAAGAAGTATCTGATTATTAAAATGCAAGCATCACAGAAAGGACCTTAGAAGACACAGGAAGAAAAAAAAAACTCATTTCCCTAAGATATATCTGCCAACAGCTTCCTCCAGTGATGAGTGCTGCTAAAGGCATCTCCTCACACAGTGGCTGCTGCACACAGTGTGACATCTTAACGATATAGAACAATGGTAAGATGGGCAGAGAACACCCTCTGCAAGCTAAGGAAGCTGGCTATTACCGTTGTCCAAAGAATTGAACTCTGCGGGAGTTCCCTTTGAAGGATGCTTTCGATGAGCCCTTACATCAAAATGACAGAGATGTAGAGCTTGGGGCATTGTGGTTGACTGGCACTATGTTGTGTCAAAGATGTCCCCTTCACTGGCCACCTTGGAAGCTGGCCCTATAACAAAAAGATGGGCTGAGTCAATCTATAGACTTTGCAGCCTGGAAACTTGTTACCATGGCAACTTGTCCACCTTCTGCCAGTCAGCTTGACTGGAGTGTACATTTCTGTTACCAGAATGATCTATTTTTAAAACCTCCACATCTATTTTTAAAGAACCATCTGCTAAATGCATATTTTACCCAACTAAAAAAAAGCAAAACTTCATTCATAGCCTGACTCCAGTATTTCAAATTTATATCATTTCATGAATAACAAGGCGCTTCTGCTTGGAGGTAAATTTGATCTACTTCAGTAAAGCAATTACTGATACCTGTGCATGTTGCTTGCAGAGATGAGGAAGTCAGTGCTTGGCCACAAGGAGCTCACAGTCAATACAAAGATAAGACATAAACTAGGTAACAACAGCCCAGCAAAGGTGTCAAATTCTTCAAAAATGAAATAGGGGCTGGAGAGACGGCTCAGTGGCTGAAGAGCACCGGCTGCTTTTCCAGAAGACAAGGGTTCAATTCTTAACACCCACAAGCCAGCTCTCAGTATCTGTAACTCCAGTTCCAGGGGATCCAATGTCTTCTTCTGGCCTTCTCTAGCTCTGCAATGAACATGGTACACAGATGTATACACAGACAAAACACCCAAATACACAAATGAAAATGAAAGCCACTTTTTAAAGGAGCCCAACAAAACACCGCATGTGTATCCCATCATCTTCTGTCAACAGGCCAATGAGGTAGTGTGTCCTACACTGTGCTAGCAAAGGCAGATATGTTTCTCTCACTAAGTACTTTTCTCCAGTAGCACATGTGTGTAGTGCGTGTGTGTAGTGTGTATACCAGAATCATGTCAGCAGTTTCTTGGGGCACACTTAGTGCTATTTATCCAAGAGTTGGGAGGAAGGATAATGGATATATTACAATAGCAAACAGTTAAATAACTTCTAACAACAAAAAAGAAAGACAAAAGAAACCCAGAAAAATTGTAATTAGACATCATGCTGCTATGCTACCCTTTTGGGCTTCTAAGCTTCCTTTTTATGTTCTATATTATATTTTTAGTATAATTTTTGGGGAGGTTTTCGAGACAGGGTTTCTCTGTGGCTTTGGAGCCTGCGCTGGAACTAGCTCTTGTAGACCAGGCTGGTCTTGAACTCACAAAGATCTGCCTGCCTCTGTCTCCCGAGTGCTGGGATTAAAGGCGTGTGCCACCACTGCCTGGCTTTAGTATAATTTTTTAAAGATTTATTTATTTATGTATTATATGTATAAGAGTGCTTCGTGAATGTCTGCAGGCCAGAAGAGGGCAACAGATCTCATTACAGATGTTGTGAGCCTCTATGTGGTTGCTGGGGATTGAACTCAGGACCTCTGGAAGAATAATCAGTGCTCTTAACCACTGAACTATCTCTCCAGCCCCTCTGTATTATAATTTTTAACTTACTCTAAAGATAATGTTCTGGTTTACAATGACCTTTGTTTCAAGGTCATAAGATTCTGCCTTGACCACTACAGATAACTACTTAACTTCATCATAAGAAGCCAGATTAATATCACAGGCAAAGAAAGTCAACATAGTGGCAATGGGAAAAATGATAAATATGGACCAAAAGGGTGGAGGGAAAGAGACTATTCTAGAAAAGCCTTTTATTTGGAATAGAGAGGATTAAGTGGGTGTTTAAACAGAAAAAAAAACTAGTGGTGTGAGGGCCTGGAGAAAAGGTTTGTGTGCCCTACGATGAAGGCCTGGGTGACTGGGCTAGGGCTCTTCCTCAGTGCCATCCCTAGGCAGCCCTGTCTACACTGGGAACTCTTGCCAGGCTCCCTCTCCCTCCCCAGCAGTGTAAGGGCAGCGGATGGCCTGCAGATACAGTGCCATCTGTGCTATCTTCTGCTTGGTGGAGAAAGTGCATGAGGAGAAGAGCAGGGTGTGTGGAAGGAGCAGAGTGGTTGGCACCTATGGGGAAAGAGGCAGTTCGGATGCCAGAGGCTAATGTGCTCAGGTGTCTGAGCATGGCCAGCTTTTCTGTGGTGGGTAAGAAACGGTACCTGTTACTAGGACTGCACATAGTGGTGGTCTTCAGAAATATTGTTGAGTTTCTGGAAAGAAGATAATTTGTTTTGAGAATTGGGCAGACACGTGTGGTTGAGTTGCTGGTGTTATGATGGAGGACCAGTCCCAAATATCAACGGAAACATCCCTGATACAGTGAGGCTCACACGAAGAGCTACTAGCATTTTGGAAGGGCACAGGTGATCAAAGACTGTGAGGATTTGACTTAGGAACATTGTTAGGAGGCAGGGTGGCACTTGTACAGGGTCACAGCTAGACAGGGACATGAGGACTCTGAGCTGCAATGAGTCAGCAGATCTGATTCTGAGAATTGGTGCACCCATTCTCAGGTTGTCAGTCTCTTTGAGCCTCTAATTCCTTGCACCATCAGGAGCCTGGCTGGATTAAATGACACCTAGTTCATTTTGTTGTTCATTTTGTAAGTTCTATTTGTTGTTGTTTTAAGGCAGGGTTCCACTGTAGCCCAGGCTGGCCTGGAATCTGCTATGTAGTTGAGGCCAATTTTGACCAGCAAGAGGAGATAAGGTCTATTTGTGATAGTTGGTCTGAAGTTGGGAGTCATAGTTATTTCAGGAGAGAACACACTTGAGTAGGATGGTTGATTTGGAGTTGAAAACATGGAGAAATTTGCATTGAGGATTTGTTATTTCACTGAAATAAGCAGGATCATTAGTGGAGAATGAAACTTTCCAGGCAAAAATAGCTGCTAGGTGCTAGAGGCTGGGAGAATAGCTTGGTGGTGGAATGCTTGCCTAGCTTGTGCATTATCCTGGGCATATTCTCAGCAATACAAAAGGTAGGAGTTGGGAAAGATGAACCAATTTGACCTTCGTGGTTTATAGGGGCCCTCTCTGGTCAGGATCCAAGCAAACTTTGTCTTAGAAATGTTGGAGCTAGCCAGGCCGCCCTAGACATCCACTTCAGGTTTGTGAGGCCAGTCGAGACGGTGTGTGCCTTTCTCAGCAGGGCTGAGCTGTCTAGGGGCAGAGGCAGAAGAACTATAAAGTTGAACAAGCACGTGGGGATGATGCATGAGAGAAGGAGAAGGGTTGGAGGGTGTGGAGGGCAACCACAATGTTAGATCACAGGCTCCAGCACCTAGGAGACAACAGAAGGAACCGGGGGAGTACCAGGCAGGCAGCTGGTGTGGGTGGTATGGACTGGGGCTGCCCGTATAGAGAAGTAGCTAAGCAAGCTAGGAAGACTCAACAGATGCCTTCTCTAGCGGGTTGAGTAATGTCCCCTTGGAAGTCATGTGTATGTGAAACTTCAGAACCCATCATTTGGAAAGAGTGTGTGGATGTGGTTGGTTAAGATGAAGCTGTCCTGGATTACGGCAGACTCTACATCCCATGACTGGTGTCCTTAGGAGATGAAGTAAGGACACTCAGATATGCAGGGAGTTGGTCACATGACCACAGGCAGCAATTGGAGTGATGCTTGGCTGCCAAGAACCACTAGGTGCCTCTGTGTGGGAAGAGCTAGGAGAACTCTTTCTCAGAGTCTCCATGTGGAGTGTGCCGCTGCCAGCACCTGAGATTTCTCTTCCAGCATCTGGAGCTGCCAGTTTGTAGATCTTTGTCAAGATAGTGCTGAGAAGATGCCACACGCATCTACTCGGCAGTTCCTAGCCTGGCATTGTGCTTTCTGGTCATGACAGAATCAGTCATTGTGTGTGGCCCCCGGTTACATCCATGCCTGGGTCTCATTAGTGTACCATGGCAACATAGGCACTAGCATGTTGGAAGGGAAGCAGCCTGTGTAGAGGGTTCCCTTGTCCTTGATGGAATTCTTACTGTTGTTCAGACCTGAAGGGAGAGGTTCAGAATCCAAAGGGAGATTGAACAAATAGGGCTATTTTTTGCCTTCTAGGCTTTCTTAGATCCATAGAGAACCAGGATTTGAAGTTTTGTCACGTGTGTGTCTAGAGGTCAGTGTCTGACGACTTCCTCAGTTGCTCCCCATCTTGTCCTTTAAGATGGGAGTCTCTCCTTGAACCTAAGGCTCACTGTATCAGCTAGGCTGGTTAACCAATGAGCTCCAGGGATTTGTCTGTCTCTGGCTCCCTTTGCTGAATGAGCTATCTTCTCGCTCCTTTTTGTCTTTTAAGACATGAAAAGCTAAAGTTTGCCAATAAATTTCAGAGATTTAATGAATGAAAGAGAGGGCAGAATTGGTTTTGTTTTCTTAGGTCAAGGAAAGTTTGGGTGTAGTTGAAGGCAGGAGGAGGTTGACAGTGAGAAGGGGCCCCTGGGGGTACCTTAGAGTTAGGAGACATCTCTGGAGTAGGACCTCAGAGACAGCAGAGGGTGGGGGCATTAACCTGCTGTGTGCGGAAAACTTTCTCCCGTGAATCTGTGAAGTGGCTGGGAGGTAAAGGAGGGACAGATGAGTGTCGAGGGAACAAAAAGAACAACAACAGGAGGACACGACCACCGTGGCTGCTTGGCAAGAAATGGAAAATTTTCATCTGCCGTGAGAGCAATCTTGGTGATCATGGCGACCATGAATTAAGAAGCTGAGCAGGAGGGATCCCAGCGTGGCTTCTGGGTCAGTCTCTAGAGGAGGACCTGCTGTGAGAGGCAGGAAGTGGAGGCTAAGGGCAGGGCTAAGTTTGGTTCTCCACAGCATTTCCTTGTCTCTCAAGTCAATCCAAGGCCACAATATTCTCCCTGTGCTCTCTGCTGTTCTTATGTCTTTTTGAAGGTAGTCCCACCAAAGGTCCTAATACACCTAATGCATTGTCTTAAAGAAGCTGCATCTAAGCCCCAGTTTGCCACTCAGAGCCACCAAAAAAGCATCTCTTTTTCACCTGTTACCTTGGAAACAGGACACACCTGGGAAGCCAGGGTGCTAGACAGTTGCAGGCTAAGGACCATCGCTAACTGGACCCCCTTCCATATTTCAGAAGAAGATGAAGAAGATCAGGATGAAGACAGGGTAGATGGCATGGTCAGGGGCCCTGGGCCGAAGGGGCCATCTGGGACACTGTCAGAGGCTCAGCTTGCTCGGAGGATCACCAGAGGAAAGAGCAGCCGGTGGATGCTGTCCAACAAGCCGCAGGACTTCCAGGTGGGAGGGCTCTGCTGCTTGTCACCCCATGGCCACTGCTGTGATGTCATGATAGACCTATTCCTGTGGGCAGGGACTCATCTGCTGGAAGGGATGTAAGGGCATGAACCCAGAAAGGAGAGTCCTACGAACACAAAGGATTTAGTCAAAGAAGACAAGCTGTTCAGAGGGATGTAACAGGAACCTTCCTTCCTGTTGGAAGTAGGCGGGAGCTAATTAGTGAAGAATAACAGCTCTGTACCTGTTGAATTTTTCTTAGCACTCAGCATGAGTTTATCACAGAGACACTTGACAATCAGGCAAAGGGCTACAGTGCCAGGACCTAAGCCTGCCATGCTCTTCCCAATCTAGCTCTGAACTCTTCCTCCTGCTCAGCTGATCTGGGTTGAGAAAGTCGCAGTTCCTGTGTTGGAGATGGTCAAAGAATGCCCCTTCCAGAATGAGGGTCTCAGTACCGTAAAAGGTGCCTGCTTGGTTTCAGCCATCCTTATGAGCCGGAGAGCTGAGGGAATACCTGAGGATTCCTTTGCACCACACAACTGGGAAAGTTTGATAACAGCTCTGCTTTGTGCCTGTAGATCCGAGTCAGAGTGATTGAGGGCCGACAGTTATGCGGCAACAACATAAGGCCCGTGGTGAAAGTCCACATCTGTGGTCAGACACACCGAACGAGAATCAAGAGAGGGAACAATCCATTTTTTGATGAGGTAAGTGGACGGAGAATGCGCGTCCTGCTCACCCAGTCTGTCCTGTTTGTACACATCCCCTCCTCCTGCCACCTCCACCCGGTTTACAGAGGAAGGAAACACAAGGGCTAAGGACTAGCAGGTACAGCCCAGGACTCCAGTGTAAAGCACAGAGAGAGACGGGAGAGCCATGTGGGCTTGAAGCCATCGAACTAGCGTCCGTTGGTTTCCGATTGTCATTCTCAGTTTCCCTGTGCACCCCTTCATCCTGGTGATGGAACATGTGTTGTCACCTGCACCCACCCTTTCTCTTTAAGAGTACAAAATGGCCCTGAAGGTTGACTGTGCCACTATGCAATTCATATTTTAAGAGGTATCAAATTTTGCTTGGCTACAAAAGTAATTCATATTAAAGGAAAGCCACACGAGCAAGCAAGGTCTTTTTTTTCTTTGTGCTGAGAACACAGCCCGGTTCTGTTGACTTCTATGACAACTCAGTGATGCTTAATGCCTTACCAGTCATCTCAGACACTGTAAAACCTTAACTGGGTATGGGAAGAAACGGTTTCAGAGTCTCTCAGAGGCCAGCTGTGCTATGCCGAGGAGACACAGCTCTGAGCTTCCTGGGGCTTGAGCTTCACACTCTGCTTTCATGCCTAGTACTTTCCTAGTCTCTCTTTGCTTCCTACAGCTTCTAATCCCAGCCCCTGTTCAGGCTTTGTCTTTTTTCCTGTCTACATTCACAAAAAGAAACCAGTTTCTTCTCTTCGACACCCTGTCTCTTGTCTTCTGAAAATGAGGTGGGGAACCCCATTTTCTTCAAACCTATACTTCTTAATTCAATGACAGACAATAGCACATGGATGCCTCTGGATGTCAGGGACTTGAGGCTTTAGCCATGAGCCCTGTCCTGTCAGTAAATGCTTTCAAGATGTAGACTTTATGTTGACTGAGCTGCTGTGAGGAGGGCAACAGGAGTCTCCGTCTTCCTCAGAGTTTTGACATTCATCATCTCAACCAAGTCATTAACTCATCATTAACAATAAAACAATGAAATGACATGGATACCTTTTGTTTGTGTGTATGTGGTACCAGGCATTGAACCCAAAGCATCCTTCATGCTAGGTGTACCCTGATCTGCATCCCTAGCCATCCCCCTCTTATATGGCACATATGTCTTGATAGGACATAATAGAACCAATCAACTCAACTGATGTATGTGGATAATACGTCAGCTTCTATCAGACTATGGGTACACACACACACACACACACACACACACACACACACACACATTGTTGTTGCTGTTCACTTTCACTATGTAGCCAAGGCTGGCTGGAGATTCTGAGTTCTTTACCTCAGCATTTCAAGTGCTGGGATTACAGATGTGCAACACTATGTACCAGCTGTAGAATATTTTGCAAAACAACTGGTACCTATAGAAAACTCAAGAAAATAGTACTGTTCTAGATAAAAAGGAACTAAAGAGATACAACATCTAGATGTGGCTGTGATCTTTCTGTGGATCCTAGATTTTGAAAACAAAAACAAACCAAGATTTTTTTTTGAGATACACAGAAAAATCTGAAAATTGACTACTCATGTGTTCGTTTTGGGGATGTGGTAACAATATTATAATTATACAAAAAGGTGGCCCTGCCCTTGGGAGATATGTACTAATGTTTTTTGAAGGAGTAAATTGCCATAATACCTAAAACTTTCTTTGGAATGATTCAGTTAAAAATCAAGACAGGAATCTGGTGGTGGTGACAGGGACTGGGGGGCAGAGGCAGCTGAATCTCAGTGAGTTTGAGGCCAGCATGGTCTGCAAAGTGAGTTCCAGGACAGCCAAAACAGTTACACAGAGAAACCCTGTCTCAAAAAACAAAAAAACTGGGGCTGGGAGGCGTGGCTTAGAGTTTAAGAGCACTGTCTGCTCTTCCAGAGGTCCTGAGTTCAATTCCCTGCACCCACAAGGTGACTCACATCCATCTATAATGAGATCTGGTGCCCTCTTCTGGCAAGCAGGCATACATGTAGGTAGAACACTATATACAGAATAAATAAATAAAATCTTTAAAAAAAAACAAGAAAAGAAATAAACAAAACAACAACAAAAATATCAAAGACTAACTTATATCTTTGGTTTTCTGTGTGTTTTAAGATGGCATTTTCTTCCTGATTTGGAAAAACTACAATAAATTTATTTTTCTTAAAAGAAAAACAAGACAAACCCAGAAAGAGGAGGTAAATGTCCCACTGTGGTGACAAAAGTGATATTGTATCTCCCATTGTCACAATTCTCTGTATATTCAAAATATTTCTAAATAAGAAGTTGGGTAAAAATAGTTTTGTTTTAGTAAATATTACATCTTTTTTGAGATGAGGTCCTCACACTGTAGCCCAGGTTGACCTCACTATGAAACTCACTATGTAGCTCAGGTTGGCTTCCAAACCATCAATTCTCCTATCTCAGCCTCTCAAGTGCTGGGAAAGGAGCCATGAAGCTTAATTGAGAATCAGGGCCACAACTGAATGAGCAGTGTTGTCCTTGAAGGCATTAGACAGAGTGATAGAGCAAAAACGTAAGTGAACTAAATGGACATTCCAGCCTTCAGCGCCCACGTTAGCCAAAGTGGTGATGTGGAATAACCGGGATCCACTTTAGTGAGCTAGAGATACCTAGTGCTAAACAAGCGCTTCGTTTGCTTGGTTTGTGTTAGCTATTTCTTGAGTTTTCCTTTGCCAGCATGCAGAGATGGGTGATGTGGTCACATGCCCATGCCAAATTCTGAAAGCAATTTGTAGTTTTATAGACAAATATATATCTATATGGATCTGATCAGCATCAGATCCCCTGGACCTGAGTCACTGGCTAATATTTGAATGTGTTCTGTGTTGTTTGACAGCTATTTTTCTACAATGTGCACATCACACCTTCTGAACTCATGGATGAGATCATCAGTATTCGGGTAAGGGGATAGATACTGCTGCTGGGGCAGGGGAACGCTGCTCCCTGACCCCTGGACAAAGGCCATCAGCTCACTCCTCTCCCGTCTTCCAGGTTTATAATTCCCATTCCTTGAGGGCAGATTGTCTGATGGGGGAGTTCAAGGTGAGTGGCAACTGCATGCTTCTTTCAATTATGTAAAGATGAGAACTCTCAGAATAGAGAAACTGATTCATAGCCAAGCCTCAGGGCATACATCTTGGTGACATCTTAGGGTTCTAGGTAAAGGGCAGACACCGTGATTTTTACTGCATACTTCATGGATTTTGTCTGCCTTCAAAGTATAACACTAATAGTTGCATAATTCACCATAATCATGGTACCTTGGTGTGTCACTGAGAGCCCTTGCCAGCTCCCACCTCTGGATAGAAGCAAAGCCATTGCTACAAAGGGTGTGCTCGGTGCTGGCAAAAAGCCTCCTAACAAACCATACTCAGCAATGGCCCCAGAACTCTGTCTGCAAAGCCAGTTAAGTGAAATGAGAAAAGAGAGTGAAGCTGGGCAAAAGAAGCTACACTTTTCAAGTCGTTCTCCCTGGGCCGATTCTTGACTGGTGTCTCAGCCATTCTCAGAGGATGGGCTGCCTTCTGAAGGAAGCTCCAGTCCCTGAAATGCTCATAGGATGATCTGGGTCAGAAACACCTCTGGTCGTATCCCTGCTTGTCACCTTGGTGAAATCTGTTAACCAGTTGCTTCATCTGCAAGATGGAGTCATCACTATGAAGATGTGGAAATACATCATGGAACTGTCCTATCAGAGATTAGATTAGTGCTCACATTAGGACTGACAGGAGAAGGAGGAGGGTGGAACGGGAGATGGGGCCAGGTGATGTTCTGCAGGGTGACTAATGGTCCCAGTTTTCTCTGGTACTTTCGATGCTGACACTAAGAAAGTCTCAGGCAAACTGGGACATGTGGGTCACCCTGCTTTTATGATCTCTTCCGACCCTAAGTCATTCATTCAACAATGATTCATTAAGAGTCTTCTACATCAGGCACGGTGCTGATGCAGACTGGGTGAGGTGGAAATGTAGATCTTGAAAGTTTAAGAGGAAGGGTACTTTATCCAAACACAATGTTATCTATTTAACTTGCTTTCATCTTTTCCCCAGATTGATGTTGGGTTTGTGTATGATGAACCTGGTAAGTAATGTCCTCCCTCTCAACCTGTATCCCAGCTCCTTCTAATTCTGAAGAAAATTTTAGAGCTTAAGAAAATCTCAGAGATTGAAGAAATGTCTTTTCAATGGTGGGGATCGAGTTTAGGTACTCATAAATGCTAACAAAGAATTCGTCTTCCATAGAGGCATGCCTCCAAGTGCATCACAGGGACACTGTTTCTGAGATGGGGTGGGTGTTTGATGATTTTAACACTCATAAGTAGGTAATGTCTTGGTTTTGGGATGATGTCTTGATCTTGTTAAGATCAAGTTATGAAAGTGCTATGGAGCTTGAAGATTCTTGCTTGAGTCACACCAGGATAGGAGGGTGGGACTAAGATGTCGGCAGAGCGAGAACATGAGATGTTGATCTGTGGACTTGACTGGGGACTTGAATGAAATCACAGACCTGCCAGCACATCTACATAATGTCCCTGTCCTTTGTTTCTTTCCTAGGTCACGCTGTTATGAGAAAATGGCTTCTTCTCAATGACCCAGAAGATGCCAGCTCAGGTGCCAAAGGTTACATGAAAGTCAGCATGTTTGTCCTGGGAACCGGAGATGAACCCCCTGTGAGTCCTCATCCTCTACCTTCTGTTGTTGAATAGAACTTAAGCAAGTGGGCTGAGAGACAGAGCTCAGACTCCAGACTGTCACCCTCACCCATGATTCCTCCGATTCCTAGAAGCTATCCTTTTCTGGTCACCAATGATCATAGTATCTCAGATTCCTTCTTGATGCTTCCTAGTATTTGTGAGCCTTTCTTTTCTCAAGGGCACTGAGTCAGGGTCTCATGTAGCTCAAGCTGGCCTCAGCTCTGGTTAGAACTATGTAGCTAAGGTTAGCTTTGAACTTCTGATCTTCTTGACTTCACCTGCTATGTGCTGGGATTACAATTGTGCACCAGAGCATCCAGAAATAAGTATTTAATTTAAGAAATGTATTTGTGTTTAATAACTTCTTTGTATCATTAGAAAGACCTGGATTCTTCTGTACAATGGTTCCTTTACCTCATCACTTCCTTCTACCCAAAGGGTTAGTGACAATTCTGAGAAATCAGACAATAAGATAGGAACATGAATTGGCCAGAGAAGTCAGAACACAAGAACACACACACACACACACACACACACACATCCACATCCTTAACATGAGTGCTCATGGGACTACAGAAGGATGCAGAAGTATTGAAGCACTGATGTTGTAGAGGTTTTGAGGATGAAGGAAAACCAGTGGGTGAACCTTCAAGCTCCAAACATTAGAGATCCTAATGGGGGCAGTTCTGGGCATCAGGAGCATGGTTTCTTTTGGAAATGCGTCTTTTTACATGTGCGATTTTAACCATGTGTCTCTGATAGCCCGAGAAACGAGACCGTGATAATGACAGTGATGATGTGGAGAGCAACTTGTTACTTCCAGCCGGGGTAGCCCTCCGGTGGGTAACCTTCTTGCTGAAGATCTACCGAGCGGAGGACATCCCCCAGAGTATGTACTGCCTTAGTCATGCGTGGGACTTTCAGGAGTCTTTGAAATGGCACATGTCGAACTCACTCTGAATGCTGATGGATACTCCTTCCATGGGTTCCCCCTGAAAGGCCTTCATAGATTTATTTCCACTCATCCCCCTACTTCCCGGATGCTTTCTGAGAAGCTGCTGGGCAGCCACTGCTCATCCATCCTCCTTGAGCACCTGCCTTTGACTCATTCTGCTCCATCCTTTCATCCTTCCGTGTTCTGTTTCCTTCTAGAGACTGATAAAGAGAGGTGAGCAGTAGCATTTTCAACCTCCTTTTTTTTACATTACATTTAGTTGTGTGTGTGTGTGTGTGTGTGTGAGAGAGAGAGAGAGAGAGAGAGAGAGAGAGAGAGAGAGAGAGAGAGTACACATGAAGTCAGAGTCCCTTCTTGTGAGAGTCCCTTCTCTCCTCTCACCATGTGGGTCTTGTAAGCAAGGGTACAGTGAAGCCACTGAACTGGACCACTCTATAGGGAGAAAGAAGGGCTTATTGGGGATCAAATTGCCAAGATTTCTCTTGGGGGCCAGAGAGCAGCAGGGTGGGGTCTTTGAGCTGATATAGGTTGCTCACATTGACCGGAACTTGCCTGAAGCAGGTGACCTTTGAAGGTGGATAAGGGAGGTTCCTGGTAAACAGAAACTCATCTTTAGGCCCCTGTTTACCTAGTAGCAATCCTTCTGTTTACATGGCCAAAGTGCTTCTATTTAGGACACTGTCACCAGAACTGCCATTTTGGGGGTCTTATTGGACTGAATTCAGATTGTACAGCTTGGTAGAAAGTGCCTTTACCTAATGACACATATAACTGGCCCCTATCAACCTCTTTTTGACCTAAAGAAAATGTTAAAGATTTATATAAAAAATGTGTTTACTATTGGACTATTAAATATAGCTGAGCAGGGGCTGGGATGATGGCCCAGTGGGTGACAATGCCACTCTTCAAGCTTGAGGATCTGATTTCAGATCCCCAGAACCCAGGTAAAAGCTGAATGTGGTGGTTTGTATGGGCTTAGTGCCCTTAAAACTAAATGAGATGCCAAGACCCCTGAAGCTGGGCGGGCCCACTAACCTAGCATGCATACTATAGTGGCAAACAACTAAAGAAAGAGCCTGCCTCAGAAACAAGTTAGCAAATAGAGCTAGACACCTAAGGGTGTCCTCTGACTTCTACATATAAGTCATGTCATGCATGTACCCTCACGTACAAAATATGTACACATACATCATATGCACATATATACACAAAGCAAGTGAAAAATATTTTAAGAGGTGTAGAGCAAAGTACAGCCAAGTCTCAATAACTATATATGTCTCTATTGTATTATAAGGCATATTTAGTGAGAGGCTGAACACTTGACAGCAAATGTCTTACAGAGATTCCTCTTGAAGGGACCAAGCCAAGCACTGATTATCTCTGCTGCCGGAGCAGCATCATTTCTGCCTCCCCTGCTGGGCTCCAGGGCACAGGACTCTTTCCCAAGTCCCCAGGTGGCAGCGCAGACCACTGACGTCTTCAGGATTTCCTTCTTTTCCTCGGAACTCTTCCCTCCTTTCAAAGGTTCTAGAATGTCCCCCACACTATCTTTCCCTCAGAAATATCTTCAATAGATTAAACTTGGCTTCACATCGTTCTTCCTACACTGGCCCATTCAATTAATTTTTGTCCAGTTTGGAGTTTGATGAAACAGAGACACTCACACATGTAGTGTGTCGACGCGTGAGAACTACACTACTCAGGAGTATATTGACTTTGCTTGCATTTCTCTAAAATGTTATATTGGGCCTTCATCTTGACCTGATATGAATTCTCCAAATTGGACAAAGGCCTGACTTTGACAATTGGCTCTTACCCTAACCAGATAGATATCTGGAATCTTCTTTCTCCTATGAATGATTAGTTCCCTTGAACATAGAAATTTATCAGTTTATTTTTCAAGGCACTCTTGATTATTTTAAGACTTTACAGGGAGAAAACCGTTCTTTTCCTTCCCTCTTCCCTTCTCCCCTCCCCCACTCTCACCAGAAAAGAGAATTTTCGCTGCTCCCTTGCCACCCCAGAGAACAATTCTTCTTAAATCTCTTTCAATGTGTTGTTTAATTTCATTGTTTTAAGAGAGTCGGTTTGATTTCTGCCGTGTGACTTTTTCCTTTCCAGTGGACGATGCCTTCTCACAGACAGTGAAGGAAATATTTGGTGGCACTGCAGATAAGAAAAATCTCGTGGACCCGTTCGTAGAAGTCTCCTTTGCTGGGAAAAAGGTTTGTATGTGATCTGAATGTATCTCTTAGAACAGACATTTAAAGTGCCATGATTTCTTTAGGGGTGGATTTCTAGTTATCTTTGGTAAGAAGCCCCTGGTCAGTGGGCCACCCTGCAGAGAGACTGGTTATTTGAATCTGGTTATGCCAGGTTTCCCCATAACATTATTTGGGAAGTGAAAAGTGAATTAGAAAATTCTGCCTTTCAAAGATTATAATAGTGAGAGCTGCCACTGCACTGTTCTTGTTATTTCTCAAGTTTAACTATTCCTTTAATCTCTGGCAAAATCCTCAGTGAGCTGATAATTATTCTGCCGCTGTGATGAAACACTCTGACTAGAGCACCTTAGCAGAGGAAAGGGTTTGTTTCAGTTTCCAGATCAGTGCCCATCATTAAGGGCAGTCAGACAGGGATTCAAGCAGGAACTGGAAACAGAAACCACAAAGGAACACAGCTCACCTGCTCAATCTCAGGCTGGTTCCCAGGCTCATGCTTAGTTAGTTTTTTGGTTTTTTTTTTTATGGTTTTTCGAGACAGGGTTTCTCAGTGGCTTTGGAGCCTGCTCTGGAACTAGCTCTTGTAGATCAGGCTGGTCTCGAACTCACAAAGATCCGCCTGCCTCTGCCTCCTGAGTGCTGGGATTAAAGGCGTGTGCCACCACCGCCCAGCCGCTTAGTTAGTTTTCTTACACAGCCCGGGACCACCTGCTTAGGGAATGGTGCTGCCCACAGTGGACTCAGTCATCCTTCATCAATAGCATAGCTGTGGGGAACTAGTTTTATGTAGATCTGACTATGAGAACAAAGGTTTAGCTGAGTGAAAGCTTTCACACCAGGGCACCATGGTGTGGGAAAAGAAATACAGTTGCCCATACAGAAGAAGTTATCTCAACAATGATTGATACAATCACAAGATTTCTACAGAATTGACAATGACTATCAAAAAGACAAGTGTTCCCAAAGCTCTGCAAGTCGGGTTCTCCATGTGGAGTGTAATACATTCCCGTGGCTCTGTCTACTGGTCTGTCAGCTGTATAGTCTTGTGGACTTGTGACAGTACAAAGCCCTGGTTCAGTCCCTGTCACCAAGACAAAAGGGAGGGGTTGGGAGAGAGACAAACAAAGAGGGAGGAGGAGAGGAAAAAAAGAGAGAAGGAAGGAGAGGAAAGAGAAGGAGGAAGAAAGGAGGGGGAGGAAAGGGAAGAAAGGAAGGAAGGAAGGGACAGAAGAACGACATATAAGTTACTAAATGTATAAGACTGCTAAAGTCACAATCATAGGCACACACGTGACAAACTGTAGCAGTTAGAAATGTGACTACTACTGTTTTTCTTTGGTGATTTTTGCAGGTTTGCACAAATATAATTGAGAAAAATGCAAATCCCGAATGGAATCAAATTGTCAATCTTCAGATCAAGGTTTGACTTTCTTTTCTTCCGTAAAAACTAAGACTATTGACTCCATTAGTTAGTGAATAAAAGGAGAAATAATTTCCTTTTTCTCTTTCATTTTAACAGTTTCCCTCCATGTGTGAAAAAATAAAACTAACAGTATATGACTGGTGAGTTGAAATGGATTCAGCATTAAGGAGCTAAACATTTGGGGACCAAGTGCATTGCTTTAGGTGACTTAACTCATACCTTTTGGTGTATTTGCTATTCTTCCACAAGAAACCTGAACCTGGAACTGGGTGACAGGGAGTTCTTTAAAAACACAATAAAACAACAATGACAACAATAATAGTAGTAGTAATAATAATAGAAAAGGCTTTTCAGAAAAGTTTTAAATATCTTGGTTCAGTTATCCATAACAAAATAAGGGAGGTAGTCACCTGAAAATAGTCAAAATAAGAAATTAAGGAATTTTAACTCCATTAAGCTTTCCAAAATAGATTTCAGAAAGAGAGTAAATCAATATTTAGGAAGAATCACCAAACTGTCAAAAAATAATTCTTTGTTATTCTAAGAAAGAAAAATTGATAAAGTTGCTTTACCCAAAGGCAAAAAAAATTTTTTTTCATTAAGTCAGGTATGGTAGTATGTGTCTGTGATCCCATAATTTAGAAGACTAGGGGATATTGTGAGTTCTAGGTCATCCTGGGGTACATAGTAAGACCAGGGCTCAAGAAAAGACAGGAAAGGGGAGAGGGGAAGGAGAAAGGAGGGAGTTTATTGAAGTATTCTTACTAGACTAACTTCTTAGAACAATTGTCCATCATAAGACTGTTGGGGAGGCTACTTGTTGGTTTCCTGGCCACCCAGACTCCCAAAATAATCACACAGAATCTGTATTAATTGCAAAACTGTCTGGCCAATAGCCTAAGTGTATTTCTAGCGAGCTCTTACATTTTTAGTGAAATGAACAAGCAGCTTCTCCCAACATAAGACCACTGAAAGAATGCTCTTGTTGAATGGAGTGTTCAAATGATCGCCCCTTAGCCCTCTGAGGAAGAAGCATGGGCAGACGTCATCATCACCTCCATGGTGACTCTGGGGAGGCAGGGACCGGTCTCAGCTTCACTTCACAGTAAGAACATTGAAGCTCAGACAGGCCAGGTGGCTTGCCCATGGATACTTGATCATTATGGACAGAGTTGAGCTCACATATTGCCTGGTAACGTCACGTTTCTCCTTTGGTCAAATGAATATGACTTTCATGTTCAGGCCAAACTGGTCTCACAGCAAGATGACATGCCAGGTGGAGGAAAGCAGCACTTATTTTGTGGCCACATTACATTACTGGGAGCTGCAGCTGAGATCTGAGGACAATGTTCCTTATTTAATGTAAAGTTTCAAGACAATTTGGGGATCCTCGGGTCATAAACTGTAGGAGATCCCAGGGCCAAAGCGACCCTCAGGAGTATGGAGTTAGACCCTACATGGTTCTGGTATCCACTCTGGCCTATTGACCCTAGAGCTGGGTGAGGTAGATTGAACCATCCCAGTGTTACCTGTGGTCTCTGTGAATGTGGGCATCTCTGTCTCCTGACCCCTCCAAAAATGAGTATACACAGAAGGCCCCAGTTTCACTGGGGAACTCTTGGACCCAAGTCTGAGATTGCATATACTAAAGGGTATTTGAAGAACTAAGATAAGGGTAAAAATTTTAAATCCATCTGAACAAACAGAAAAGATTCAAACCTCATGTTTATGATTTAATAGCTGAATACAATATTTTTCTAATAAATTACTTGAATTGGTTATTTCCTATAAAATATTATTCTATGGTATTTTCCCAAAACACTGAGCCTTAGGCTTCAGAATGGACATGCTCTAGATGGCTAATGGAAAAAGGAATGGAACAGACCAACGTTCATGTACATGCCAAAGTGAAGGCCTCTCTAGGATGCCTACAGATGGGCACACATTGATACTTGTACTTGTAGTGAATAGGGCAACATTTTCCCTACAGTTTAGGTAAAATTTAAATTTTAGTCAAGTAGCTGTGCTCTGAGAAACAACATTCGTCACACAGTAGGAGCCCAATAATATTTGAATTTAATAAGAAGAGACTTTTTCTCTCTTTGATAGATCCCTAGATACAGCCTATCATACTTGTTAAGCCATTTAAGTCACCATAAAAATTGCTGTGGACATGGTAAGGCATAGCTGACTAGTTTACATACCATAATTACGGTCCACTCACGAACCTATAATGTAACATCATATAAACTCAAGTGTGGCCATTTGAAAATCCTTTGACTTTTCTGTGAATCTCAACTTCATGAGAGCAGAATGAATGGTCCAACTGGATCAGGGTTTCTAGAGTGGCTGGAGAGTCATCTAGACTCGCAGGCTGTGTATACATTCCTGGATGCTAGCCCAGGTTTCCTGAATTGAACTTGGACAGATGATGATGGGAACTTTCCACACAGTCCTTAAGTACAGTAAAGATTAAGGCCACTGGACAGGATCCTTGTAACTCGTCTGTTAAGATTATTGAAATGAGCCAGGTGGTGGCAGTGGCACAGACTTTTAATGCCAGCACTCAAGAGGCAGGTGGATTTCTGTGAGTTCGAGGCCAGCCAGGTCTACAAAGTGAGTTCCAGGACAGCCAGAGCTGTTACACAGAGAAACCCTGTCTCGCCAAAATCGAAACAACAACCACCAAGATGATTGAAATGAAGGTGTAACTTTACAGGCAGAAGGCGTAACCTCTTGTTTTACACAGGGACCGGCTTACCAAAAATGATGTCGTTGGGACAACATACCTATACCTCTCTAAAATTGCCGCCTCTGGGGGAGAAGTAGAAGGTAAGACCCTTGAGGGTCAGAACAAGACTGGACTCAAAGCTTCTAGGAAAGAAGGGACCGAGGTGCTCCAGCAGTGCCATTTAGTGAGTAGTAGGGCTTACACAGAAAGCATGAACTGAGGTGGTCACCTAGAAACAGGTTTGATGCCTTAAAAGGCAAGTGTGTTTGGGCACAGGCCTGTGACTCCATTTGCAGAGGGGACTAGGACAGGAGAATCACATGTTCAGAGCTACAAGGACGTTTCCCTCTAGGCAACTTAACACGACCCTGTGTCAAAACAGGAATGAAAGGACTGGCAGTGTAGCTAACCAGCAGCGTGTGCACCTAGCAAATACAAAGCGCTGGACTCAATCCTTAGCATCTCTACCCCCAGACAACTCCCACCATATACACATGGAAGCCCAGTGAGTCCAGTGAGCCATGACAGTGGTGCTCTGGTGATGAACAGCAAAATAATTAATGCTGGAAGCAAAGAACTACTTTTTTTTTTTTTTGATTTTTCGAGACAGGGTTTCTCTGTGGCTTTGGAGCCTGCACTGGAACTAGCTCTTGTAGACCAGGCTGGTCTCGAACTCACAAAGATCCGCCTGCCTCTGCCTCCCGAGTACTGGGATTAAAGGTGTGCGCCACGACCGCCCAGCTAGATTAAACATGTTGAGGAAAGTGAGGTAATTTGGAATAAGATTTTTGTCTTGAGAAGCTGCAGTTTCCTTTTATCCTAATTTTCTGTGTTTTAAGAAGAGCGTCAGTATGGGGGTGGAGAAATGGCTTAGTGTTAAGAAGATTCACTGCTGATGCATGGGACCCAGGTTTGGTTCTCAGTACCTTCAAGGTGGCTACAACTGTCAGTAACTCCAGTTCCTGGGGCTCCGATGCCCTTTTCAGGCTGTACATGCATGATCCACATATACACATGCAGGCAAAACATATAAAATAGCAAATAAATTGTATCAATCCTAACCAATGTCAATAACCTGGAAGGTCTTAGAGATAGGGTTAAAAAAAGACACTAGTTCCAGATCTTGAGATGTTAAAAAGAAAGACAATTATAAATCTCAGGGAAGACGAACAGAAATGCGTGGTTCAAATATAAAGTCACATGCAGCACTATTTTAAGCAAACAGTTGAAAGTCAGAATGAGATTGCACCTGCACCTTCTCTGCTGGAGGGATCGATCCTAAGACTGGAGCTTCAGCAAAGAAAATGGAACGGTAGCCCCTTTATATGCAGAAAAAAATGGATTAAGATGGTTACTGTAACATAATAATTATTTATTTTATTTCCTTTAAGCCTACAGCCCTAACTCTGAACAGAGTATAAAGGCCATCACCCTTCTCAAATGTAAAACACAAGCAGAGAACATAGAGATTAAAAGTGGACAGAGCAAGGGCAGGTGTGCTTGGAGGCTCTTTTCATTGAGTGGGCATTATAGATGCACCCACTATAGGTTAAAAACAAAACAGTAGAGGTCAAAAGGGGCCACATCTGTAGAGAAGATGGGCAAAAACAACCCAATCCATTTATTAAGTAAGGACTCATTAAATAATATCTCAAGGTGGTGGTTCAAGAAATACCGGCAAAAGTATTTACTTCATGATAGCATCAGAACCAAACCCAGAAATTGTTAGAGGCAGTTTCAACCCCCTTCTCTGAGAATTTCTGCCATTACAGGTCTACTGACAGCCTAATTCAGGGTCTGAGAATGACAGGGAGCTGCCTCCCCAACCCTGTGCCTCCCCTCACCCCTACTCCATGTACACAAAGAAACAAACCATGCTTTGCATCACATAACCAGGGCTAACTACAGGTATTTGCTTATATTACCTCAAACCAAATTAACTTGCATTTTCTGGTCATGGGCCCAGCTAAATACACGTAAATGTTGTATTAAAAGCATGCTGTGTTGTTAACTTCACCTGCTTCCTACGGCCATGGGAACCCGGATCTTCTCAAATGCCAGCTCCTTGGCACTGGTGAATGTGGGTTATTCACATGTGCTGGCTCTCCCACTTGTGACAAAGCTTTTCACCCAGTTGACATTTAACTAGTAAGACTAGGATGATGAATTCAAAAGGCTCATGGGATTTGGCGGTGAACTGGGGATTCCCTGCTGTTGCTAAGCTGCTTACTCAGCACAGAATACGATTAACTTTGCGATGTTTGTTTTTATACTGCTCGTGTTTCACTTGTTTTTAACCAATCATATTTTTACTACATAGATCTCTCCTCTTCGGGAACTGGGGCTGCATCATATACAGGTTTACGCTTTGTAATTTTGCTGTCTTCTAGAACCTCCTATCTACTGTCATCTTACTGAGAATATATTGATTGATCGATTGCCTTAGAACCTTCTCTTTGGTGTTTCACTGTCTCAAATACGGTTTTGCTAGATTTAGGATGTTTCATGAGTTGTGTGTGCTTGTCCTGCATGACTAAAAATTTAAAATCAATTTGATAACTAGCCCTTGTGCCACGTTTCATCTTTCACCTTGATACACACCATTCTGTGTGGCTTTACTGCGAATAATTGTTTGGAGATATAATACTTTCTGTGATTGCTTATGCTCAACGGGTAGAAATGCAGGGCACTACTAAGTCAACAATTCTGATAGTGTGTGAAGTACCTTTGCCCCACCTTTGATGTCAAGCTCTAGGTTGGAAGATGAGAGTACTTTCTACTCCCAGTAGGAGATATCGTAACATGTCTTTGGTTTGTGCAGCACTCGGCATTTTTTGCAAGTTTGCTGGTTGTTGGCCATCACAGTTCTCTTAAGGCAAATGTTATTGTTCCTTTAATAGATGAGAATTCTGAGTTAGAGATGCAGTGGCTTTAGCAACTGTCTAGTATGAATGTTTTCTCTGAGACGCTCTGCTTCAATCCTTTATTCCAAACCAACACTCTGGCCCTCTCTACCACTGAATGTTAAAGACATAAAATCAAACTAGTGAACCAAATTTGATGTCCATGTTATGCCCAAGAATGTTCCTAACTCTGCTTTTGGGAGAAAAATAAATCCATGCCTCTTCCACTTGGAAGCCTTCAGTCTTTTGACGGAAGCTCTTGTCTTCCCCGTGTTCACCAATGATTTCCTCTGCATTTGACTGTTTCCTTATGTTGCCTTCATGATCTTTATTGAGGGATAATCTTGCTGAGTCCAGGTAGCAGAGACAGAGTTTATCCAAGTAGCAGAGACAGAGTCAATGAATGGCAACCTGCTTAACACTTCCGAACACCATATGGTCTTAGAACCATAAGGAACTCCTCGAGACATTTAAGGTTTTCAGTATACTTTTAACAGCACCTACCATACTCCTTGAGGTTAAGTGACATCTTTATGGGTGACATTAAATAAATCTGGCACATCATTTAAATGACTTCTTAAAACAATATCATCTTTTACTCCAAATATGACAAAATATTTTATGTCAGTTGAAAACTTGCAAAAAATGTGAAGATCAATCTATGCTTCTTTCATTTAAATAGCATTATTTTGTAAGAATAGGTTTTCTAAATTATCCCATTTTTGTCTAACATCTTAAAGCAATAGTAAAATGGAAATATGGCAGGTCCCAAGGTATTCATAATTTTCACTAATACAACTAATTCACAAGCTAGAGGAAAAACTTCATCTTGCCTAACTGACTACTAACTAACTTTTATTTCCATAGTGTGAATGTGAAGGGCCTGAAACCTAATGGTGATGTTTATGTCTCAGCAAACACAGGAGAGACAGAGGTGGGCTTTGTCCCCACATTTGGACCGTGTTATTTGAACCTTTATGGAAGCCCCAGAGAGTACACGGGATTCCCAGATCCCTACGATGAGCTGAATACAGGGAAGGTTAGTTTCTCAGTGAAGGGTGTGGTTAACGGGGTGTGTATTGAAGGGTGTGTATTATCTTATAATAGCAATAAACATCTCATGTAAGGGCACTAACATTTCCCACCCCTAACTCACATCTACCATTCAGCTGATAAAGGGTTAATGGAGAGAAGTCTCAGATTTCTTAAAGACTTAGAATTAAAGGATTCTGGAAGGTTGGGCGTGGCAGTACACACCTTTAATCCCAGAATGCAGGAGGCAGAGGCAGGTAGATCTCTGTGATCTTGATACCAGCCTGGTCTATATAATGAGTTCTAGGCCAACCAGAGCTACATAGCAAGACTCTGTCCTAAAAAAGGAAAGAAAAGACAGATTCTGGCAACCAAGTAATCAAGTAATGGGGTAAGTGGCACATCCATGTCTGTCCAGTCTTCAACTTGACAGTGATGGAAACATCAGGAGCCAATGCTGGCCTTCCTAGGAAGACCCTACACGGCTTCGTTCCCATGCATGTTCCAGGACTGGCAGTGGCACGGCTGTGGAGACACCACTCTGTTCTTGAGCTTCACTTCACGGATGGAAAACTCTCTTTGAATCATAGTAGAAGTGGTCAAATAAATGTCTTTTGATTATCCCCCCGAACTCAAACAAACAAACAAACAAAAAAGAGCTTTATAAATGACCCTGGGAAGGGAACAGTGGGGACAGTGAAGAATTGGGAGCCATTCATTTTCCTCCAGCAGATTCTATGAACAAATACTGTTGAACATGGTGGGAGGCGTATCCACCCTTGACTTGTATTTTGTCACACCCAGAGCCTCCTTTGTCTCTTGGCCGCTCTGATTGCCACGGTTTCTTTATTATGGGAAGTGGAGAAAAAGATCTAAGTTAATAAATACAAATTCAGGGCTGTTCTGATAAACCAAGATGGAGGAGACTTTGAGCCTAGACTCCTCACCACCCTGCTTGAGGAGCTCCTTTCAGACCCAGAGTGTGGCTTCAGGACTGCTGGCCTTGGTCAAGATAAAGACCTTTTCTGCCCTAGCATCTCATGGCATTGTTTGGAGTCCATCTGAAAGTAAATGGCTCTTTTTTCAGAATTTAAAGTCTTAGATTAGTAGGAATTGCTAGCTGATTCACTAAGGAGTTTGGGACCATGGAGATAGCAGCACCACACACACAGGCGTGTGTGTGTGTGTGTGTGTGTGTGTGTGTGTGTGTGTGTGTGTGTGTGACAGAGGGAGGGAAAAAGGGTGGGAGGGAGAGAGACCCTGCTGTGTTTCCTGCCTATGGGGATAATCCTGTGTTCTTGCCTTCCAGGGAGAAGGTGTAGCCTACAGAGGCAGGATCTTGGTTGAACTGACCACTTTCCTTGAAAAGAAACCACCAGAAAAGAAGCTTGAGCCCATTTCAAATGATGACCTTCTGGTTGTCGAGGTAAATGTTAATATGAACATTGCATGGGATAGAAGGGATTGAGGGCACTAAGTTATCTATAGGAGAATTGGAGAAATACCTGCTTCATAGTCAGTCCCTCCGACATTCCCTTCATGTATCTATGACAGCCCTATGAAGATAATGAGGCTTGCTTCAGCCACTGAGATGTTAATAGGTGTATCAGCCTTTGGCACTCTAGCCAAAACTTCTTGACACACTTAGTTTCAGGGCAGAAGGACTCATTTTTGGCTCACTGTTTCTATGGGTTTGGTCCATGGTTGTACAGTCCCACGCAAGCTGGACAGAACAGTATCAGGGAAGGAGTGTGTGGTTGATGGGTTTCTTCACTGTAGACAGGCAGCAGAAAGGAGGGGGTTAACAGAGGAAGAGGCCAGGATCTTACAGTCCCTGTGATCTGCTTCCTCCACCTCCTACTGTCACCACCTCCCGATTATGTCATCATGACATAAATTCAGCAAGGGAGAATTGTAATTATTCTGCACGAGAGGAACCTTGGAGGGTGAGCAAGAGACAAATACACCATGCAAACAGAGCTTAAGTGGGCATTTATTGAGATAAGGGGAAGGGGGGGAGGAATGCAGAGAGGAAGAGCTGTGAAAGAAGAGAGAAGTAGGCGGAGTTTTGCCTTTAAAGAGACAGCGTACTGTCTGCCATGCATGCACGGTGTGAAGCACTATCATAAAGCCCTCAAAGGGTGGGGCCGGGTTCGCCTGGATACTAACATTAATCTATTAATTACAACCAAGACTTCATGATCTATTCTCTCTGGAAACCCGAAGAAATACCCAGAGGCACGACTAATCCTAGATTTGTTAATCCAACCGAGTTCTAAATCAAGACTGACCACCACATACTCCACTGTCCCTGGCTAGAACAGAGTGCCCAAACAGTGTCCTTGGGTGGAGAGGATATGAGGAAGAGCTCCCTCCCCGGACAACACAGGTGCCCAGTAAACAATGGGATGCTGACATGAAGTGGCTTTCACAGAGCCTCGGGGCTCAGGCTGTTTTTATTAATCCTGAGATTGGCTAGAGAAAAACCAGTTCTACCACTTTGGGCCAAATTTAAAGCGAGCTTTTATTAAAATATTAAATACTGAGTAAAGTGTTGTCGAGAGTTTTTAATGGACAAAACTTACAAGCCACTGAACTTTCCCATGAGGCTTTGCTGTAGTTTCCGAAGAACTACAGCTCCCAGAATCCTAA
>JAQHUG010000199.1:1259546-1270052 GCA_028555095.1 Dicrostonyx torquatus
GCTTTGGAGCCTGTCCTGGAACTAGCTCTTGTAGACCAGGCTGGCCTCAAACTCACAAAGATCCGCCTGTCTCTGCCTCCCGAGTGCTGGGATTAAAGGCGTGCGCCACCACTGCCCGGCTAAAGTAAACATTTTTAAAAGAAAAAGACAATTTAAATAAAGCAATAGGTTCTGAGGGCAGTTGAGGGAGGGGAAATGCATTGTATAAAATCCTCAATGAACTAATAGAGTAATGATAAAAATAAGCCATGGCCAATGACTAGCTATTAACAAAACGTTTGCTTGGTTTTGATTCACTCGAGAAAAAAATTGTCTCTAGACACTGATAGGCATAGAGGAATGCTGATCACTGTTAGACCAGATGCTTGAGAAAGGCTTTCCATTTAACGTCATGTTTTCCTGAAGTACTTCATTTGCTGATGAAAAGCAAATGCTCTTCGGAGCACTGGGGACTGCAGTGATGGCTGGGAGAGCTCAAAAACTGGAAATCTCATCAAGAAAGACATACAAATAATTGTGTCTGACTATACTTAGTAAATAAAAAGGATCTTAGTGTTCTTAAAATGTTTTTGAGTCAGTGGTCTGGGTATCTCTGTAAATCAATAGCCAAACTTTTGACTCATACAAACCAGAAGCCCCACCCACAATTAGTGATCCATTCTATTGAATAAAGCCTTGGTCTAGGCAGAGAAGGAAAGTCATCAGTTAAGTTACTAATGGAGAGAGAGAAGAGAGACTGGGAGTGGAAAAGAGAGAGAGAGAGAGAATGCAATTTCACTTTTTTAAAACTGAAAATTGAAATCTTGATTGTTATTTTAAATTAGAAAATTAATACTTCAATGACTCGGAATATCATATACGTATAAGTTAGAAAGTAAAGTTGCCGCTATCTCTCTGCCCTCTGTGATAATATCACCATTAGCAATTTGAGTTTTATTCTTCCAGATCCCCTTCATGTACATCAACATTAAAAATATATATCTAATGAACTCATTTTAAATATATCCTTTTGGAGCTGGGGGTGTAACTCCCTGGTAGAGTATTTGCCTACCATTTGTAAGGTTCTGGGTTTAGTCATCATCAAAATTAAATATGAATAAACAAAATACTCCCCTTATCTATATTGGCACTAGGGTTTACTTAGGTTGCTGTGAATTTTCATCCTATTAGGACAGTAGCATATTTTGTTTAAACAGTGTTGTGGCTGGAAGCTTTTACTCTGTCCTGCCTGGTCCTGCTAGACTGGTTTCTCTCCCATCCGTCGGTCTCCACAGCCACTTATAAAATAATGATTCTGAGGCTTAATATTAATTATAATTGCTTAGCCAATGGCTCAGGCTTGTTACTGGCTAGTTCTTACATATAACTTAACTCATTTCTATTAAAGTGTTTCTCAGTGTCTCGAAAACACTTATATTATTTCCCACTCTTTCAACCAGCTCCATAGTATGATCCTAATACTTTAATCTCTGCCCACTTATGGAACTGGAGGATCCAAGAACATTCCCCTCTGGCATTTGGTGCAGCACTAATTACCTGAGCTTAGAATTGTGTCTGCCAGAAATCTTCATATATATATATGTGTATATATATATATATATATATACACACACACATATATATATATGGACAAACGAAATGGAACTGAACCTTGTACCTACTCTTATTTTGTAGAAATACCAGCGAAGGCGGAAGTACAGCCTGTCCGCCGTGTTCCATTCAGCCACCATGTTGCAAGATGTCGGCGAGGCCATTCAGTTTGAAGTCAGCATTGGGAACTATGGCAACAAGTTTGATGCGACCTGTAAACCTTTGGCATCAACGACTCAATACAGCCGTGCAGTATTTGATGGTAAGCCTGGTGCCAAGTGCTCTCTCTTATGTATTCTTGCTTACAGTGGATATCTCTCAGGACAAGAAGCCCATACTGTACCTTCCTTCTGGTGGTCATTATGCCCGTCATCTCATTAGCTAATATAAGTGAGGAAGATGATTGGAGTTTAGGAACCCACAAGAGTGGCTAGACTTGGGGGCCAGTGAGATGGCTCAGTGGGTGAAGGAGAGTGTCACCAAGCCAGAAGACCTGAGTTCAGTCCTCAGAACCCACGTGTTGGAAAAAGAAAACTGTTTCCTGCAAGTTGCCCTCTAATTGCCCACTCCCATGCACACCCCATTACATGGGCAAGCTAGCACATGGGCAGAAAGGGAAAGGGGGTGGCTGGACCCAGGTCCCATTTCCCAGGGGCTGAATCTCCCAGGTTCCCGCTCCAATGCCCAGGCTGGACACCAGATCTCTTAAAATCCCAAGGTGGTGACCCCACTAAATGCCCTATTCCCTAGAGTAGCTGTACCCCACCAAGCCTTTATCTCCCTTAGATTCAGTAGGTGACACGTATTGCACTCTGGCTCAGATGCCAGGAGAGCCAGACTTCTGATCCTCACTGTTACTCACCCGGTCCCATCACCTCGTTTTCTTTTAAAAGATTCTATTTTTCTTTTTAATTATATGTTTGTGTGTATGGCTCTGTGCACATAAACAGTCCAGCAATAATGCTATATTTTATCTACATTGTTGAACAAGATGATTTAAAATGTAAAATGCCCTTAAAATGTCAAATACTTGGTCCTAATTACAGAAAGCTCCCTAGTATTGCCGACCCCATGCAGGCAGCCGAGGTGTGCAAAGAACAGGGTTTGGGGTTGGGGTGGTTGCTCCTCTTCCAGCAAAAGCAGTAATTTAAAAGAACAGTTTTCATGAGGAAACGGTGACCCTAACCCCCAGTGTGCTTTATTCTTATTACAATGCATATGACATAACCGTCGTGGATGTCCAGCTGTGTGATCCTGAGATTACTGTCCTCAGTTTGCTGGTTATTTTTGAGAGATTTACAAAAGCAGATGAATGAACCACCTACCTATTCCTCTGTTGCTCAACACAATAAAATTGATGAAACAGAATAGTGCCTGGCTGTGGCTCAGTACTCGAGAAGTGCCCTAGCTCGTGTGAGGCCCTGGGTTTAATCTCCAACATCCCAAACAACAAACAAGACTATTCCTCAAGCTTGTGGATTTATGAGGAGCTCTGTTGGCACGTCTATTTAATAAATATGTTGCCCACGTCAAGTGTCCCGTGTTCACTGACTTCTGACACTCCGTACCAGGGAACTACTATTACTACTTACCCTGGGCCCACACGAAGCCGGTGGTCACCCTGACTTCCTATTGGGAGGATATTAGTCATCGCCTGGATGCAGTGAACACCCTCCTAGTCATGGCAGAGCGGCTGGTGAGTTATCTGCCCTGCACTTCCTTTTACCAAACCATAAGTTAAGCACCAGTTAGTATGTGAGCTTGGCCATTGTAGCACAAGGTCTTAAAAGACAATGGTTGTCGAGGTAAGAGGAATTTCTGACTAAGAGCTGAGGGAACCCATCTGCAGCTAGCAGAAGTTCATTGGTGCTGTGGCCCAGACTCCCCCCGGCCCCCCAGTTGCTGTACTCTCCACTAAGAAATTACCTCAGTCCATCCCATAGAGACAGCTCACCACAAACATCCACCCTCCAGCCTAAGGGGCGGGAAAAGTGAGGCAATGACAAGGACCTCTCACTAGGAAAATCCCAGAGGTCAGACACTTGATTCCTGCTCACTTTCCACTGGCCAGAATCCAGTCATACAGCCATATCTAACCACAAGGAAGTGCGGTTTTAGGCTTGTGCGAGCACATGCCAGGATAAAGGTTTTCTTCCTGAGAAAGACAGGAGGATGCAAAGGCCAGAGGAGAGGGGCTCAGGTGTTGCCATGACTTGCAGACGAAGGGTGCTTTGCTCCTGTGTGCACCCTGTGCGACTTTGCTGCGGTCACAGTAATAATTTCTGCCATGGGAAGAACCAGGCCTGCATTCTGTGCTCCTGCTTCAGAATGGACGGATGTTCTTTCTTTGAAGATCGTGTCGGGGTTCCCTCTGGTAGAACTCCGTAGCGGTATCTGATGATTTCACCTTCTTGACACTGGCTCACTACAGTAGTGAGGAGGAAGTGGCACATCTGAGACAGGCCTACTCTTTAGGGATCCTAAGTTGTTTCTGTTGGATATAGATAAAATCCACCTGGCATTAGTGTTTTTATTCCAAAATTATGTTAATTTAGGGTGTAGGAAAAAGGGTGTTTGAAGATAATATATGTCATATGTATGAAAATATCATTGATCTCAATATGTGATTAAAATATCTTAATGACAAAACAATTTTAATTTATATTAAATTTATAAGTCTTTATCTTGTAAGGACTAGACCAAGATATATGAGAAAATAACCTGATCAAAGACTTTATAGCAAATATAAAAATAGTGCTTTTTGTTATAAAGGCAATATGAGTCCTCTTTCTACCATCTTTCCATGCCACCAAAATGGTATGTGTGAATGTCCTGGCTGATGCTGTCAAGAGTAGGTAGCAACAATGCCAAGAGAGGCAAGGGCTGGGTCAGTATAGGTTCCCCAGTCATAGTCCAGTTTCTGTCTGTGATGAGGAAACACAGTTACCCTGGGGAATTTGAGATCACTGATGATTGCAGAGCTGGGAAGATTGTCCTCAACCTCACCAGCAGAGAGTGGTCACGAGCGTGGATCAGTCAGTCCCGGATTTCATGCACAGCTCCAAGACCCTGAACGGAAGCAGAATAGTTTGTTCCCATCCCATCACTTGGGTATCATTTTGCCAACAGCCCCAGGGAGCATCACAGACCCTGGAGAAGTAAACATGCTTACGAATAGAAAGCCTCCGTGTGGGGGTGGGAGCACCATTGCAGAAGGATGGTTGAACTTCACTGTAAAATCGAGGCGACTAGATAAGATTAAGAATGTTTGCCTCTCTTCCAGAACACTTGGGTTCAGTTCCCAGCACTCAAGTGGCAGTTCACAACCACCTGTAAAACCTTTCCAAGGGATCTGCTGCCGGGTACCTGGTACAGGTGTGGTGCACATATGTACACTCAGACAAAACATTTATGCACATAAAGTGATACAACTTAATAAATAAATAAAATTTAAATTAAAATGTTCCATTCTTATTAGTTTCCAATTCCCTTCCTCAAGGGAGTTGGTGGAGAACTGGTCCCATCTTTCTTCTGATGACGTGTGGGACATTCTTTGGGGTGTTTTGCTCTGGTTCTTACCATCTCTCTCCACTGACCAAGCTGTCTGAGCTCCAGGCGAATCTTGACAGATATAGTGGCTTTCCATGACCAGGACTTTGGCTAGGCACAGAGGGCACTCCCTTCCTCTTTCTGTTGACAGCTGCTTAGCACTAACATGTCCGTATGTTCTGAGCTTATCTTGCACTTTCTCAACCCCAGCCCTGAAATAGTCATTCTTCTAAAATGCTTTAGTTATTTTAATGGGAAGTGGCATTTAAAAAAAAAGGAATCTGGTTACTAGAGTGATTATGACTACTGTTATATCATTGCTTATAGGCTTTGTCAGCCAAGAAACTCAGGCTCACACACACACACACACACACACACACACACACATGCATACATACACACAGACATATGCAAAGTTACTTCTATATCCATTGAATTTTATTGAAGGCGAGAATGGTGCCTCTAATTTTAATATTCTACCAAGGACGTAGGCTTTCTTTCTTATGGTGAGACTCCAGTTTCTGCCGTCCTAGATATAATCTTTCATTTGTTCAAACTGAACCCCCACAGATCATTCACTGTGAACAACAAGCCTCCTGCTTCCAGTTTGATACAGTTGGGATTGCCTTTGTTTTGTAACTCAGGATAAATAGTCAAAATGCTATTTTCATAGGTTTTGTTGGTTAGTTCAACTATTCATCTAAAATATAATGAAGCCCATACTGTTTCTATTTAATCCTTTTTAGGGTTTCCTCACCTATTCCTGTTGTTTCTTTCTGTTTATTTTTGGACTATATAAAATATTTTCATGGTTCCAAAGGTCAAAATATGTGATAAGGTTTTCTATTGCTTAAACTTACTAGTGCCGATTGCATTTTGAAGAAAAGTAAATAGCACAAAACTATGGTAAAGATTACTAAGTGAGAAATGAAGCCCTCTGGCTGTTCTGTAATTCTGTCTTTTTATGCCCTTACCCCACTCTCTACCATACCTTAGAAATAATGCTATCCTGGGTATAATGGCAGAATTTCCAGCTATCTCTCCTCTTTCTTAATTCTTCAGCAATCAAACATAGAGGCTGTGAAATCAGGAATCCAAGGCAAAATTCCTGCAAACCAGTTGGCGGAGTTGTGGCTGAAGTTGATAGATGAAGTCATAGAAGACACGAGGTACGAGAGTCTTCCTATCTCCACATCCCTGTCATGTCCTCAGACTGTAAGATCTTCTAGAATCTTCTTAAGTATTTCTCTGAAAAATGCATTTGAGCATTGCCTTTTAGCTTCTTGAAATCCCCACCTCACCCCAGAGGGAGTTTCTGAATCACCCTGCAAAGCCCCATTCTCTGATTTGTTGCTCAGGGAGGCCCAGATTGGACTCCAGGAAGCTGGTCCCAGCAGCCTAAGGCAAAGGGGGAAGGAAGGGGAAGGGAGGGCGGAGTGACAAGCCTGAGCCACCCTCCTGAGGAAGGACTCCTGACTTCCACCTCTCAGAACAATGTTCCTAATTCATGGTTTGAGAAATAGTTTGCTTTTTTTTAACTAAGTGTCTCAAGCACTCCACACCCCTTTAGCAGCAAGGCTTACACTAAAATAGGAGCAACAGTTAGACCAAACTAGTACATAGGCTTAGTCACAGGCCTTTTCATTGCTGTGGCTTGGAGAACTAACTTAGATCTTTTGGTATTTAGAAATCAGGGGGGAAAATGATTCATCCCAAACTCATCTTAATATTGGCTAATAAAGCCATGACCCAGGAAGGTCGAAAAGAAAAGCATATTGAGTAATCCACTTGCTCTGAGGAACCAGACCCTTCCCCCTCTAGGGTAGGGCTCTGAGTCACCCTGTCTTCTTGTGCCTTCTAGTGGTCTAGTCGGGTCATTGAAGAGCAGCTGAAGTGGAAAGGCCACTGGCTTTGTGAGCACTTAAAGCTCACACTGAGAGGCTGAGGGATCCTAAGGGATCACCTCTTAGTTACAGATAGGAGAACAGAGAGGCCCCATGGCGCCTTGGTGCTGAGAAGGACTCACCCTCTTAGCCCTGCTGCTCCTTGTCACCATCAGCATATCACTCTCCAAGGGCCCAAGTGTGACTTCCAAGCTCAACAGCTTTTGCATGTGTTTTTGCTCTGCGTGGCCACTATAGGATCTTAACCCTTTACAAGCATGCTGCCAAGGTTGTTAACGAAATCAAACCAAAATGTGGAGTTGCAGTTTTCACTTAGAAAATGCCTGAGAACCGTAGGTTTTGCTGAACAAGGCACGGCCATATCCAGCTGTCTTCAAAGAAGTGAACTGGAGTCTTTAAAATCCTACGTAACAGCCAATCCCATCGTTGAGGAAAACCATGCTAGATATCCTTCATTTAAGGTGTCGGGTGAAGTACAAATGACTGGAAATTCTAGGTGGGGACAATATGAGCCGGATTTCCTGGTCCTAGTGACAGTCTTGCCCTGTGGTCTCACCTACTGCCACAGTGACAGGGAAGCATAGATGACAGGGGGCTGACCTGAGTCACTCACTTAGCCATCTTTCTTTGGGGGTGTCCCACCACTGGGACATGGATGGAAATTGCCCTAGGCAAGCCGTCCTTCCTGTTTTCTGGAACTCTTTGAGACCCTTCTGAGATGATGGCAGTGATGAAGACTGGGATGGGAATACTGTTTAGACTCTGCTGCTTTGAAATCTTTATTCTCTTTCCTCTCAGGGCCACAAAAATGTCCTCAATTCCAGCTTAAACCAAGCAGTGCCATAGTTCATTACTGACATTTCAGTCTACACGAAATGCATGCAGACATACGTTCAACAGGTGTGTAAACATAAGATTCGGTTTTGAAGCCTAGAATGTCACTCTTTCTTTCCCTTCCTTTAGATACACCTTGCCCGCCACAGACGGAAAAGCCAACGTCACAATTCTGGATACTCAGATCCGGAAGTTGCGCTCCAGGTTTCTCTCCCAGATACATGAGGCAGCTATGAAGATGAGATCTGAAGCCACCGATGTGAAATCCACCTTGTTGGAAATCGAGGACTGGCTTGATAAATTAATGCAACTTACTGAAGAGGTAGACACCTTGGAATTACGCTAGTGGCGTCTGTTTCCAGAAGGATTCTGTGGACAGCACCATGGATGGGGTGATGGATGGAGCATGATGTTTGTTTGAGATTGTGAATAATCTGGTCAATGATAAGAACCAAAAGAGTCACTGGGCTGGGAGGGCCACCGAGGACTGGGGTGAAAGTCACTATAGTCAGGACAAGAATTTTGAGTTGGGCTTTAGAGGTGCCTACAGGAACATTGTTGCTGTCATAGTGCTGTCACAGAGTGTTCCGGGTGATGGAATAGTAGAACACGACATAGAGAATTTAAATATCACTGTACTGTGGATTAGAAAGATGTAGATTTAAGTCCTAAATCATATGTGACCTTGGGCAGGCTGTTTAACTCACTTAAGTCCGCTTTCCCCACCTGTAAAATGGAGAAAAGCAGTACTTGTATCATTGTGCTGTGTGGAAAGACTTAAAGAGGATGATGACGGTTACAAAGGGGACAGCACAGTTGCAGGGCACACAGGAGTTGCTAGATACGTGTCAGGTGTCCCTCACCTCTGTGGCTGAAAGGACAAGAGTAAACAGACTCCTCCCGTCCCTTGAGTATCTAGTGCCTTACATGTACTCTGCCCGTTCTTATAAGAACTAACCCGCTTCTGCAACAATGGCATTAATCTGTGCTTGCGGGTCAATCATTCACAATCTTCTCATCTCTCATTAGGCCGATTAACACTGTTGAATAAAGCTTTGGATGTACAACCCTGAGGAACACATTCAAACCATGGCAGCGGGTGGCAGCTTGCAGCTTTTTCAGTCAGCTGATGGTTTTCTTTAAATAATGCTTGAGAGATAGGGGGTGCTTTCTAAAATGCCTTTCAGACCAGAGGAGGGTGCAACTGTTCACTTGCTTCCGTTTCTCCCCTCCTTACCCCCAGTCACCCACAGCCCATTCCTTAGCCCTGTGTAACCCCTGTGTGACTGAAGAAGATGAGTGTCTCCTGACTTTGAGACACAGTATTGACCACAGCCCCAAGGGTCTAGCCTGCTATTTCTCCAGCCTGTCTACATGTAAACTCACCTTGTCTGCTTTCTTTTCCACCCAACTCACTGCGCAGCCTCAGAACAGTATGCCCGACATTATCATCTGGATGATCCGTGGAGAGAAAAGACTGGCTTATGCACGGATTCCTGCCCATCAAGTCTTATACTCCACCAGTGGTGGGAATGCGTCTGGAAAATACTGTGGGAAAACCCAAACCATCCTTCTGAAGGTACATCTTCATGGTGGGATGGAAACATGCCTGCAAATTCTGTTCTGAAGGAGGGGTTGTTTTGTCATATTCATTTGTTACAGAGCTAGGATGTTTAAGATCAGTGCTGACCTGTTCTGGTCCCTTCTGGGATCATAGTTTTTAGAGAGTGACATGAGGATGGCTGGCCTTCAACCACAGACACCTCTCTAGATGTCTCTGACATTAATAGTAACACGACACTGCCATTTGCTTTCTGACATGCATTTTCCGCTCTTAATGTCTCATGCAAGCCATACATTTCTTTGGCTGATGCTAAGTGTTTGAGAAAAGTGGGTGGGATAGTCAGTCATGGGATCAAGGTTCTCTAGAACAGACAGAATGAATGCACATTAAAAGGGTATTTATTAGATTGGCTTATATGATAGGCTCTGGGTGGCTCAACAGTGGCTGTCCCAATCAGAAAGGCCGAGAACTGGTGATGTCTGGTGCTGAAGGTTCAGCAGATTCCTGAAGAGCAATTGGTCTTCAGTTTCCATTGGAACATGGAAGCCGAGTTCTAATATTAGCAGTGGCAGCACCAACGTTGTTGAACTTGCCAGCAAGAGTGAAGGCAAGCAGGCATAAAGCAAAAATCCTTCCTCTCTTTCCTTCATCTGGGCTGCCACCAGCAAGTGCTGCCCACATTTATGATAGGGCTTTACACTTCAGATAATCTGATCAAGAAAATTCCTCACAATAGAGCTGGAGAGCTGGCTCAGTGGTTAAGAGCACTGGCTCCTTGCCAGAGGTCCTGAGTTCAATTCCCAGCAACCACATGATGGCTCACAACCACCTGTAATGAGATATGGCGCCCTCTTCTGGCTGAATAACCAGTTTTGAGAAGAGAAAGGGCTGAGTCAAGGAGATGCGCACTCTACAACCAGGAGCTGTCTGCTGGCCTTTGTTAGTGTTCACACGGCTCTTAGCCAGGAGGCTGTGAACAGCGGCCGAGTGGCCATCTTCTGCAGCATGGATCGGACTTCAGATAGACCTCAATTAAAATCCCCATCAGAGCCGGGCAGTGGTGGC
>JAQHUG010000199.1:1284070-1295058 GCA_028555095.1 Dicrostonyx torquatus
ATTTATTTTTATTAAGTATACAGTGGTCTCCCTGCATATATCCCTGCAGGCCAGAAGAGGGCACCATACTTTATTACCGATGGTTGTGAGCCACCATGTGGTTGCTGGGAATTGAACTCAGGACCTTTGGAAGTGTAGCCAGTGCTCTTAACCTCTGAGCCATCTCTCCAGCCCCAAGCCTAAACTTCTATACATGAGAAACAATCAGTCAGCTCTACTTTAAATCATTAGCTTGCATACCCACTCATCAGTAGTATTTATATCAGGAGATTGAGGGCAGAAATGGATACAAGGAATTAATCATCATCTTTGATCGTCAATCAGTTCTTACAAGGAAATTACATCAGCTAGTAATAATTGGGCTGCTTTGTTTTCTGATCCCTAACCTCAAAGCTATTATCAAAATGCCTTAATCTAACCTGAGGCTTTGTCTCAGCTATGACGCACTCCCAAACCTGTGAACACATCTCCAACATTAAGATGAAAAGAGTTTAAGCTAACTGGGCTACTAGGACTCAGTTGTTTTTCTTAATCACTACCCTAAGGCACAGTCTATAGGGCTCCTCAATTGAAGCTCATGTGGTCTAGCTGTGTGACATTTCCTTGTTTCATTTTTTATCCTCTGCAGCCTCTGCTTTATCAGAGGCAGGGCAGTATTTTATCCTACCTTTACCTATGTTAATTTTCCCACTAAACTAACCTCTTTATAATCCCTTACAATATTTATTTAAAATCCTCAATCAAAATTCAATTTAAACTCACACTAGTTTATTTGTTGTTGTAGTTTTTGTGGGTTTTTTTTTTTTTGATTTTTCAAGACAGGGTTTCTCTCTAGCTTTGGAACCTGTCCTGGAACTTGCTCTGTAGACCAGACTGGCCTTGAACTCACAGAGATCTGCCTGTCTCTGCCTCCATGTGCTGGGATTAAAGACATGCACCACCACAGCCTGACCTAACACTATTATTGTATAAAATCATTGCTTCAGTTAAATCATCTTCTTAATAATCCACAGGTAAAAAATACCCAGTATAACAGGATGTTTCCATGAGATAAGCACACTACATTACAGGCAGGGGGATGTCCCCACCCCCATTCATGCCATGCCAGACACCAGAGAAAGATGGCAACAGCAGACACGTGAGGGCACACAGTGTGAATAACACGGGCATATCTTCTGTAGCCGCAAATGAAGCAGGTTAAAGCACATGCCTGAAGTCTCAGGGCGGCTCATGATATGCCCTTGTCGCTATTCACGCTGTCACAAAGGAGGCTGCACGTTCATATGAAGCCCGGGCTTTATGTTTATTCGAAGTGAAAAGACTTCCCACTAATCACAACTGTACATGCGACTTTTATTTCTAAGTTCATCAATAATATTCACTATTATTTTCCATTTATTCAAGTTGGTCACAATTGTAAGTTATATAAAAAAAAATTCTGGCTACTCAAATGTCAAATACATGGAAGCAAAGGCCACATCTATTTTTTTCTTCAGTTGTACTTCAGCTTTGAGGACAATTTCTCAGGATAGATCGTGTGCACATAAATCATGTTTAACGTAAGGGTTCTGTACTGGGTTAATAGTTACCACAGAAATAACATACTCTGACCTATCACATCATTACTAACTAAGCAGATTTTAACTCCTAAGGGGTGATACATCTGACCCCACATATAAAATGCAGATAGCGATTCTTTCCAAAAATGTCACATCGCATGTTCTTGTGAGCTCAGTCTGAGAAAGCACTCACTCTCACACACTCCCATGTACGAATGGTTGCTATAGAGCCTTCCTGTATCCTACAGTCCGCCAGCTCTGTCAAATCAGAGCTCCCATCTATTCTCTCTTCGCTGTGCCCCTGGCTCCTCATATAGTACTTGACAGAGTGGATATTTGTGAGTACATATTGTCCATTGACCTAATGTCTGCTTTATCAATATGATGAACATTATTGTTTCTCCTTAAAAGTTCTGCTTCTATTTTAGGCCATGGAAGAATTTGAAGACCGGGAGGGCTGGGAATACGCTTCGCTGATTGGCTGGAAATTCCACTGGAAACAGCGCAGTTCGGACACCTTTCGCCGCAGACGCTGGAGGAGAAAAATGGCTCCTTCGGAAACACACGGTGCTGCTGCCATCTTTAAACTTGAAGGTGCCCTTGTAAGTAGTCAGAAGTCAAAGCGTGAATAATACTGGTGTAGAGGAAATGTGAGTCAACTCCAGAGAGACCCCTGAAACCTCAGTGCTGTGTGGTTGTGAAGAAGTTGGGGGAAAGGTATATGCCCTGAGTGCCCAATGACTCCCATCTTAGGAAGAAAACACTACTGCATGAGAGGTCCCCGATGGTTCCTCAAAACAGTACCAAAGGCATGTCTAGTTCTCCCAGAATTTCCCAAGTATGTCTGTCAGGGACCTGATTTCAAGAAACATTCAGTAATTATATAGGCACAGATGGCTTGAAAATCGTAGCTATTTAACAGATCAAAAGAGCTGAATATACAGACTCAGAGGGGGAGAAAAACAGAAGAGTGGCTCACAAAATTAAAACATGATTCAGCTAACAGTAAAGGAAGATGTTGGGAGTGGGTGCAGGTCAGTAGAAGGAATGAATAAAAACAGCAATGAGTGATCTGTGCAGCATGGTGGCCAAGATCCAGTTCCATGGATTGGGGAGAAGGCTCCATAGTTAAGAACATTTTCTGTGCAAGCCTAAGGGCCCAAGTCTAGCTACTTAGTACCCATGTCCAAAAGGCTGGGTGTCTGTGGCAGTGGATGACTGTCACCTCAGCACTGAGGAGTGGGGAAGTGGCAGCAAAGGGAAGCAGGATGGTCACCGGGGCTCGCCACTGAGCCCCAGTTCAACAAGACCCTGTCTCCAAGGAATAAGAAAGCAAGTAATAGAACAGGCACCTGACACCCTACTCTGGCCACGCACACAATTGTGCATGGATATATACACATAGGTACACACACATGCCACTCACACAGACACACAGGAAGAAAGGGAGGGGCAGGGGAGGAGAAGGACCATTTCTAAGTGCAATCTGTTTTCTCCTCTGCACTCTGACTGTACCACACTCTCCTCCTAGCCTTGGAGGGCTTCCACTATTTCCCCACTCTTTCAACAGCAGGGTTTGATAAACCTGGATTTGAGGCTGAAGGATTGGCTTTCACCTCCTGCTCTGCCACCTTCTAGCAAGGTGACTCTAAAGAAGCCACTCACTGTCCTGGGTGTTACCTTGGGAAATGAAGTGGCTGGTGATAAAATCTCTCCTAGAAACCACTGTTGCAGCTGCTTGCTAATCTCACCTCTTGGCTTGCTTGTTTTAGGTTGTAGTGATGATGATGATGACAGTGATGTTAATGATAATGATGGATGATGGTAATGGTGGTGATAATGATGGTGATGGAGATGATGGATGATGGTGATGTTGGTGATGATGATGGTGATGGTGGTGATGATGATGGTGATGGAGATGATGATGAATGATGGTGATGATGGATGATGCTGATGATGGATGATGATAGATGATATGGATGATGGTGATGGTGATGAAGATGATGGATGATGATGGTGATGAAGATGATGGATGATGATGGTGATGAAGATGATGATGGTGATGATGATGGTGATGATGATGATGGATGATGGTGGTGGATATTGGTAATAATAATGATGGTGATGATGGTGACGATGATGATGAATGATGGTGATGATGATGGTGATGGTGATTATGGATGATGGTGACGATGATGATGGATGATGGTGATGATGATAGATGATGATGGTGATGATGGTGGTAATGGTAATGGTGATGACGGTGATGACGATGATAATGACAACAGTTTCCTCCTACTTTAGGGGGCAGACACCACAGAGGATGGAGATGAGAAGAGCTCAGAAAAGCAGAAACACAGTGCCACCACTGTGTTTGGAGCAAACACACCCATTGTTTCCTGTAATTTTGACAGTAAGTTTTAAAGACAGTTGTTAGTTCTGCATCTGTCACTTTCATCGAGAAAACTCTTCAGATCATCAACTATGATGAAAATCTCGGATGAAAGTGACTTTCTAGTTCTTCATTTAGTGAAGATTTTTAAAACACAGTATTCTAGGTGGGATGAAGAATGATCAAATCACTGATTTTAATGTCTGTTTAAAATACTCATTCTGGCTAGAAAAACCCTAAATTATTATCTGAATTACAGAAGAGAGGCTAAAGTTGTAAAGGGGAGTCTATTCTCAATGCCAGTCTTCAAGAATCTCAAAATGTTATTAATAATGGCACATGTTTACATAGGTCTTGATATGTACCAGATATTCGAACATTCATGGTTCTGGAATCCAGACATTCAGTCAATACTCTGCTATCCCTCAAACTGTGTGTGTGTGTGTGTGTGTGTGTGTGTGTGTGTGTGTGTTAATAACAGTAGTAGTAGGTGGCGGCTGTTTGTTCATTCCTGGCCACCCAAACCCAAAATAATCACACAAAAACTATATTAATTAAAACACTGCTTGGCCTATTAGCTTAGGCTTCTTATTAAGTAACTTTTACTTCTTAAATTAACCCATTTCTACTGATCTATATATCGCCACTAGGCTGTGGCTTCCCAGTGTTGACATGTTACTCCTTTGGCAGCTACATGGACTCCACCTTCTTTTTTCCTCTATCTCTGCTTGAAATTCCTACCTTGCTCTATTCTGCACTGCCATAGGCCCAAAGTAGCTTCTTTATTAAACAACGGTAAGAAAATATGTTCACAGCATACAGAGGGGAATCCCACATCATGTGTGTGTATGTGCACATGCATGAATGATGTGTGTGTACATGCATGAATCTGTGCGTGCGTGCATTAATAAAAGGAGTTTGAAAATTTTTAAAAGTCAAAGAAACGTTCAGCAGAAAATTATCACAGACCTTGGTCTAACATAGCACCGAGGTCTTGCTCCGTGGCTGCTAGCGACCCAGACTCTTTGTCTTTGTCTGTGATGAACAGCTGTGCACTAAATCCAGGAAGTTCACAGAGGGCCTAGTGTTCTCCCAATGACCATATTGGCATTGGGGCTGTTACAGCAGTTACTTGTTTGATTTGATTTTATCTTTAGAGGAGGGTTTCTGTATATAATCCAGGCTGCCTCTGCCTCTTGTTTGCTGGGATTACAAGTGTGCAGCACCACACCTGGCGTATACTAGTTTAAATACACTCCCATTACACTCTCCCCTGCTTCTTTACCACACTAGATTCACTCTAAGACTCCCCTGCCAACCCTGCTTATAAACTGTCTAATAGTATACATGCATACATGTGGTGAAGTTTAATTTATCAATTAGACACAGTAACCAGTAAACAGCAATAACATGATAAATATAAAAGGTATTAAAATGCAGTATAATAATGTGCCAGTATCACTACTCTTGTGTTGTGGGCCTTTATTGAATAAATAAGCTCTACAGTATGACTACATCAGTCAGTCTGAAAACTGAGATAAGGAACTACTGAGTAACTACCGCGCAGGCAGCGTATACAGCATGGATACAGTGGACAGAGGCACGACCCACATCCCAAGTGAGATGCAGCTGAATACTTTGAGATGTTCACACTAGAGAGCTTGCAATACAAGACTTGTGAATTATTTATTTCTGGACTATTCCACTGTTTACATTGGAATTTAGACAAGCATTCTTAGTCTGTGAACTGAGATTGACTCTGGGAAACTTTAATACAGAAAGCAAAACCATGGATAAGAGGACCACTGTAAGTTTTCTTGTATAGGAAACCACTATGTTGGGAAAATGTGTGCTCTCTGCTATGGGGAAATAGATAAGTGGCCCATGAACCTGAAACATTGCCTCTAAACATCCCAGAAAAATCTTGCTAACAGTGTCCTGTTTCTTGTCGCCCTCTTCTTTTCAGGGGTCTATGTCTACCACCTGCGCTGCTACGTTTACCAAGCTAGGAACCTCATGGCTTTGGACAAAGACAGCTTTTCAGGTGATGGGTAAATCCTTAATACACTATCACATGGCAGGCTAGCTTGATTCAATTGCCCATCAAGTGGGTTTGTGTTTTGTTTTATTCTAATTTCTTATAAAAAAAAAAACCCTCTTCATAGAGAAACTACTTTGAAGTATGCTTGGACTATACTTGAAGAGAATGACCCAGTCGTTTCTAAAGGAGTTACTGAACTGTTTCTGAATGCTAGCATACACAGAAGACATGTGGCCCTTGGACACTAAGGATCACTTATTGAGCCATGAAGGGTCACAAAGACCATCTTCTGTGCTCCCCTTGTGTGCATGGCTGCATTGTAAACCTGGGTCCGGGGCCTTTCGGTGAACTCAAATTCTTTACATTTTTTGGTTATGTTCTCGAGATGATAAAAAAGATCACACAGTTAACCCCTTGACCCACAGCAACTGACTGTGAGCCATATGTCGTATATTTTTTGCCTCCTCTGCTGCTTTCCCCATGGCCACTCCATCCCGACCCTAGCCACCTTCTAGCACTGTGTAACTATGAGGCTCCAACGTCCTCCTACTGGTGCTCCGGACGGGTTTTGGCTTTACTCCTTCCTCTGAAAGTGCAGTGAGTGCAGGAACCATCCTGAGCAATTTAGGGACATTTCATTAGGAGACCTGCAGGCCAGCAGACACTTACCTAATGCTCTCATGTACTTGTGTCAATTCTGAACTGTGTCTCAAGCACTCCCCTTACTCAGTATTTGAGAATTATTTCCTTTCCTAACAAATCAGACCAAACTGACTGGATCTGATCTATAAATTAGATCCCATTCTTTAAATCAGATCAAGATTATCCTATTCTGTGGAGCAAAGCTTCACAAATGTTTAAAGAAATGTTCAAATAGTATCCACCAGGGGGCACTCCCTTACTGTAGATCCAATTGGAATTTTTAGAAAAATCTTTACTGGTGTTTGCATAAAACTTCAAGCCCATTTCTCACAGTTGAAAGACACAAGATTTATCAATGGGGCAAAATAAAAAAGTTCTATTCATGTGGTGGTGTAGGCATTATTTTATTGCTGGAATAAGTCACCCCTCTGGGAAACTGTAAAATGGTTTAGTGTTACTTACCATGTAAGAGAACACGGAATAATTCTTGGTATATAAGATTGGAAGCACTTTTCTGCTGTTACAGCTGTAGATTCTGAGAGCAACTAAGCCTTTCTTATTTACTGCTGTATTCGTAAAACCCAGCGTTCTGGGTGGTGGTGGTGCATGCCTTTAATCCCAGCACTCGGGAGGTAGAGGCAGGCAGATCTCAAGTTCAAGGCCAGCCTACTTTCCAGAGTGAGTTCCAGGATAGACTCCAAAGCTATACAGAGAAACTCCATCTCAAAAAACCAAAAAAGCAAAACCAAAATAAAAACCTTGGCACTCGACCCCTTTGCTCATATTATCGAGTGCCTGGTTTATATCCACAGAAACAGCTGACCTGAGCTAGTGAGAGCTCACTCACTCTGGACTGATAGCGAGGTTGGGGGCGGGGGGAAGGGAGACCTGCACAAGACCAAACTAGACCCACTGAATGTGGGTGACAGTTGTGAAACTTGGGCAGTGTGTGGGGCCACTGGTAGTGGGACCAGGATTTATCCCGAGTGCTTGAACTGGCACCTAGGAGCACATTCTCTTTGGAGGGATACCTTATTCAGCCTAGATATAGGGGGAGGGCCTTGGTCTTGCCTTGAAGTGAAGTGTCAGACTTTGTTGACTCCCCATGGGAAGCCTTATCCTTTCTTAGGAGTGGATGGGGGGTGTGGAGGAAAGGGTGGAGCAGGAGAAGGGGAAGGAGTAGGAACGGGGATAACTGTGTAAAGTGAAAGAAGATTGTATTAAAAAAATCTTAATAAAAAAATTTGTGGCCTCAAAAAAATAAAAAAAGAAAACCCCAGCACTCAGATATAAATCTTTCTAAATAGAGATCAGTAGAAGCAAAAGCATGAAATAAACTGGTATTTATCAGCTTATCGAAACAGCAGAAAGAAAAGCATAAAAATAACTGGTATTGGGCTGGAGAGATGGCTCAGTGGTTAAGAGCATTGACTGCTCTTCCAAAGGTCCTGAGTTCAATTCCCAGCAACCACATGATGGCCCACAACCATCTGTAATGAGGTCTGGTGCCCTCTTCTGGCCTGCAGACATACACACAGACAGAATATTGTATACATAATAAATAAATATTTAAAAAAATAAAAAATAACTGGTATTTATCAGTGATGTGGCTAACAGGCTGTGTCCTAAGCAGCCCATGTTCTTCAGACCATTTCATCTTCTATCCACTGGGGACAAAGGAAGGAACCAAGGAAGGTTAAATAGTTAGGAATATTAAAAATTTAGGAAGATTAAATATTTTTTTCTCCCAAGGTCATGGGAGCAGGAGCTTGACCATATGTGTCTAGTTGCAAAGCTTATACTCTAGATTACACCTGTGAAAGAGCTTGTGCCTGACCTGATTAACCTAGCTGGGGATGAGTACACTCCAGAGAGACACCCCTTTGCGCACACCAGGGTCTCCCTTTAGATGCTTCTCACTCGCCACAATACCTTCCTCTGTGAGGCCCGGCATGCTAGAGTCCTTGTCTCAATGGTGGTGAAAGCCTGTGACCGCCATGTGCAGAAGAAAAGCCTTGGGAGAAATGGGCTGTCCTGGAAAGGCAGACTTCGCAGTGACTCTGTTGTTGTTGTTGTCTTTCTCTGCCCGTAGATCCATACGCTCACGTCTCCTTTCTCCATCGAAGCAAAACCACAGAGATCATCCACTCCACCCTAAATCCCACCTGGGATCAAACGATTATATTTGATGAGGTGGAAATCTTTGGGGAGCCCCAAACAGTTCTACAGAACCCACCCAAAGTTATCATAGAGCTTTTTGACAATGACCAAGTGGTAGGTAATATGAAATTTTAGGATGACCTGGGGACATGGTGGAGGTCCCGAGGGTTATTTGATCAGGAGTTTGAATGTGGTTTCCTTCTGTAGGGCAAAGATGAATTTTTAGGTCGAAGTATTTGCTCTCCTTTGGTGAAACTAAACTCAGAAACAGATGTCACCCCTAAGCTTCTCTGGCATCCTGTCATGAATGGAGACAAGGCCTGTGGGGATGTCCTTGTGACAGCAGAGCTGATTCTGAGGAACAAGGTACATTTTTTGTTCTCACTTGTGTATTCTTTGAGCGACTGGAAGCATCCTGGTCATTGCAGGCACTCTTGGCTTTAGTGAAAAGGAAGTATTGACAGCCTTTGTTTGTTCCACAGGATGGTTCCAACCTTCCTATTCTTCCCTCTCAACGAGCACCGAATTTATACATGGTACCTCCGGGGATCCGGCCCGTGGTTCAGCTCACTGCTATTGAGGTATGTATTCTCACCAATTTTTACCTGATCAAACCAAAGGGTAGAACAAAGCAAGAACTGTTAATGTAGAGAATGGCGTCAGGCTGCATGTCTATAAAATCTCCCTCCCAAAATAAAAATAGTTATAGAAAATTGAAATCTTAACAAAGCACCAAGAAGCAGATTTCTGAGATTTGGGGGAGTTCACCAGAGAACTCCCAAGAGAAAGTGCCCGTGGGAACAGAGAGAAGGGCCTGCAAGAGAGAGACAGAGGCCAGGAATAGGGAAGTGTGTGGACATGGCGGCAGGAGAGATAATTAGAGCAGACACAGGCTAGTGGAGATAATGTGTCTCGATAGAGTGTCCTGATAAGGCAAGCATTGTTAGCACCTCTGTTTTGCCCAGGGTGTTCTCGGACACAGCAAGCTTCAAACAACAGCTACCAGTTTGGAATGCTTGCAAATCACTTACTGGAGAAGAGGTTTATACTTGATCCTCCAAATTGCCCCACAGTAGATCACAACGTGAGTCCTGTTTGCAAGAGACAAACAGAGAAGCTGACCTTACATTACATTTACTGCTATGGGGCTCTTTTTTTAGCCATCAACAGAAGGAAAGGGTAGATCCACTTCCTCTGTTGTCCACAGGCTCCTGAAGATAACCCTCACTGGTTATAGACAAATGTATGTAAGTCCATCTTGAAGACTGTCCTGGTGATTGAGACTGGATTTCTGCCTATGTTTTGTTATTCTTGTTTAGTAGTTTTGGTTTTTGTTTGTTTCTTTGTTTTTTGAGATGAGGTTTCTCTGTGTAGCCCCGGCTGTCCTGGAACTCACTCTATAGACCAGGCTAGCCTTGAACTCAGAGATCCACCTTCCTCTAGGCGTGTGCCACCACCACCAAAATTGATATGGTATTTTTAATGTCAGGTTTCCTTCCCTCCTCTTTTAACTTGTTTTCTCAGATTCTAGCTTGGGGCTTAAGAAATATGAAAAACTACCAGATGGCTTCTGTCACATCTCCCAGTCTGGTGGTAGAGTGTGGGGGAGAAAGAGTAGAATCGGTGGTGATCAAAAACCTTAAGAAGACACCCAACTTCCCAAGTTCTGTTCTCTTCATGAAAGTGGTACGTATATAGACTGTGCAGGAGTTCACATGTGTCCATGCCTGACGTATGAGTGTATACTCCCGTGTGTGTTCATACCTGAAGCATGAGTGTATACTCCATGTGTGTCCATATCTGAAATGTGAGTGTGTACTCCATGTGTGTCCATATCTTAAGTGTGAGTGTGTACTCCATGTGTGTCCATATCTGAAGTGTGAGTGTGTACTCCATGTGTGTCCATATATGAAGCATGAGCGTATACTCCATGTGTGTCCATATCTGAAGTGTGAGTGTATACTCCATGTGTGTCCATATCTGAAATGTGTGTACTCCATGTGTGTCCATATCTTAAGTGTGAGTGTGTACTCCATGTGTGTCCATATCTTAAGTGTGAGTGTGTACTCCATGTGTGTCCATATCTGAAATGTGTGTACTCCATGTGTGTCCATATCTGAAGTGTGAGTGTGTACTCCATGTGTGTCCATATCTGAAGCGTGAGTGTATACTCCATGTGTGTCCATATCTGAAG
>JAQHUG010000199.1:1295253-1316245 GCA_028555095.1 Dicrostonyx torquatus
CATATCTGAAGCATGAGTAGGTGATGGGGCATGGCCATGACTATGTCCATGGCATGGAACCTTCTTTGTTCCTTTGATGTTACCTCTGGTTATTAGAAGTGTGGGACAGCAGATGAGGCTAACACACCTCCACGTGTTGTAGCTAGAGCAAGAGGAAATCTCCCAACTTGTCCATTTTTAAGGAAATTAAATCCTTAACTTGCATAAATGAAAAAACCTTCATCTTTGCATTGCTACATAAAAGATTACGGCAATGACACCACCTTAACTGACAGATGGGAGGCTAGAATTGTTCCGTTCCTTCCCCTGACTCAGTCATTTTCCTTTGTGTCTCTAACACATTTCTCTTGAACCTTGGGACCATGTGGTTTAACCTCTTGTCTTGCAGATGAGGCGGTTGAAGCCTAGAGAGAAGAAATGGCTTGTCAGGCCTCAGAGCTAGCATGCACCCTCCCATGCCTCAGTAGCCAAGCTTTAATCTCATCCACAACTCCAGCTCAGTGCTAGGCACAGTTAGCACCCTTCCCTTCTTTTAGAAGAAGTGAAAAGGTTGACTAATGTATAACTAATGTATGCAGGGGAACACAGCAAGTGAGTGGCCAGAGCTTGGACTCCCAAGCCAGAAGTCTTTCCCTCTGATGCTGCAGATGGACAGTGTCATGGATGTGTAGAAGCAGAATCCCTAATTAGTCACCCCAAGACACTCAGCCTATCCTTTCTGCTCTCTACCCTCCTCCCCATCACTTCCAGTCTAGGACCTAGCTTTGAGTGAGAGGAGGCACCCAGGCAGCCCCGTCCTCTATTCCAGTGAAGGCCATGACAAACCACAAATAAGCTTCCAGGTCAGCCCATGTTTTCCAATCAGGGCAGATCATCAAGACCCCTACATTCAGTACAGTGAAGGCAAAATGAGCATCTCAGTTTGGCTTTGAGCATCTAGCACTGAAGGATTCCCAGTCGTTATTTCCCTTGAAAGTTCATCTGTGTCTCCATCGTTCCTAAATTCTGCTTAAGCCCTGGCTACTAGAAAGCTAAAGTTCTGGACAGTTACTGTCACTGAAATTCCCTCTCAGGAAGAAGAGGAATGTGGGAGGAGAATGGGGTCAGTGACAAAGACTCATTCCCCATCATGCTTGCCTTCTACACCCTAAGTGCTTCATCTATGGATTCCATGGCTCTACTATTAACAATGAAGTAACTGGGCATAGAGGGTTAGAAAAGTTCCTAAGGTCATGCCCTCAGTGACAGCAGAGGGAGGGTTTGATCTCACAGAGCCCAGCCAAAAGAGAATGCTTTAAGCTCTGAGCCCACTACCGGGTACCCCAGTCACGGAGGACCTATGGAAAGTCCCCTGCGTTATATTCAAAGGGCACAAAAAATCGGGGCTGGTCCCTTGGGAGAATTGACAGCTATCCTTGCCAGATCTTAGAAAAAAAAAAAGGACATCTGTTTTTGTGATCCTTAGTTCTTGCCCAAGGAAGAACTGTACATGCCTCCACTAGTGATCAAAGTCATTGACCACAGGCAGTTTGGGCGGAAACCTGTGGTCGGCCAGTGCACCATTGACCAACTGGACCGCTTTCGCTGTGACCCATATGAGGGAAAAGAGGATATTGTACCACATCTAAAAGGTACGTCTATGGGCAAGTCTACACATTACACACCTGCTCAGATGGAATGTCTGCAGACCATATCCTCTGTCTAGCTACTACAGAGGAAGAAAGTTGTAGTTTCCAGTGGGCTAAAGAAATACAGATAGTCATGGTACAGCCAGTCTGAACTCTCCAATTACTTTGAGGGGCAGAATCCAGTGCTTTGCTCCTGCATAAACAAAGACACTGCGGTATGTCTTTGGAGGGATGTTGGCTGCTACATGAGCTTCCCTATTTGTCTTTGAGGAAGGATCCTGGAGATTCAGGGGGTACTGTCCCCACATCAGCAAAAGGGATTGAGACGTTCAGCCTCCAACAAATGGTTGTTGAACATTCATGGAATGTCACTCATTGGTCTAAATGCTGGGGGGACCAAGGGACCAAAACAATCTTGTCCTCAAAGTCCAAGCATCCAACAAGGAAATGAATGTGTGCAAGTCAGTGCTGTAAATACTTTGATGTGGAGAAATCGAGCCTCCTGTGTATGGACACAGAGATCCCATCCATGAGCCTTAGAGGGGAAGATTTTTCTTTCTAAATGGCAGGGTTTTTCTTTATAGTACAGGATGAACTTGGACTCTGCAGTCTCCTGCCTCTCTGTCTCAAGTGCTAGGGTTACAGGTTTGTTTTCCCCGGCCAGCTCTAGGGAGGAGATTGCTATTCTGAGTTACTTTGTCCATGGGCCCGCTTCATTGACACTTGACAAAGATTTTGTGAGGTCATTTGAAAGCTACCCCATTGTTATCCACACAAGAAAACTTTAATGATTTACCTTACGTTGTATAGTTAATATGCAAGTAACAGGGCAGGCTATAATATTTAACTTAGACTTCAAAAACAAATGGGTAATGATACAGTGTTTTGCCCTTCTCCATTCAATAGATCTTTGTTTTTAGTTTACTATGTACTTAGTACTGTGTTAAGGGCTGGGGGCCCTTTGTTTTCATGAGTTTAGACTCAAGGACTGGAAAATTCTATCCATTTATCACTGAAAATTCTATTCAAAATATCTTCTGTTTAAGCAAATATACTACAAGTCACTCCTGGGTAAACTTCCAGAAGGCTTAGTATTGACATTACAGAGCTTCCACAATCTATCTACAAGAAGAAATATATTAGGCACACTTGATCAAAACCTTACATGTGTTTATCATACACATTTATGTTTTATATGTTTTTATCAAATATGTATTATCAATCACACACATAGATATTTCTAAACATTTTGTGTTGAATAGATGATCCATAAAAATGTCAACTTTTTTATTATAACAGTGAAGACTATTATAACCCTGAGTCTCATTTATCTGGCTAATAAATGGAGAGAAACCATTTTCCCAGTATCTTTTCTATTGGTTCAATGACAAGAAGTTCATTGGTCCAATATGTGAAAGTGTTAAGAAGGTACAAATGCTATAGTCTGCTCTGCTCCCAGAATCACGCACATGGGTCTGATGGTCAAAGATAGGCTGGGTCCCAAGGCTGAGGTCTCCTAGTTAGTAATACTGTATAATCAAAATGCTGTGCAAGCCGTGCTTTGGAGAGCCACAGAGGAGAAAAATCTGGTATTTTCCTAAATCAAGTAATAGAGTCAGGTCTGCAGAGTGAACCTTGGGTAGCCTGACCTGAAAGCACAGGCAGTGTTTTCTGCCCTGCCCCTCAGATTTGCCTACTGGAGGATCGTAAAGGGGAGAACTGATACTTAGGCAGAAATTTGCACACAGAGGTATTCAGGCATTCTTGTCCATCTGGCTCTTGAGTCCTGTGTGGTCTGCAGGTGCAGATGAGATTATATTCGAAGTTTCTGGGCAACTTGTCTACCTGAGAGTGCCAGGTGGATGGAAAACTCTACCTTAAAACAACTGGTATAGTATACATGTTCAGTAAATGTCCAGTTCTTTCCTCTATCTGAGTGTTTCTCTGACATTTATTGAGCGTTTGCTCTTCCCTGAGTTCTGGGGTGATTGATAACGAAGAAACCAGAGTCTAACAGAGCTAGTCTATGAACTTATTCCCGTCCATCAAGGTTCAACTTGCAGAAACTAACCTTTCTCCTTCTTGCTTCAGTTTAAGTTTTTCTCTTTAAAGTGGAGATTATAGCATATCTTAAGGATCATCAAAGGGCCCCTTCCCCAGAGTACCTTCCTTTCGGTTCGTGTCCTATATGTCCAATGCCTGGGTAGGTAACCTCATAGGAAGGTCTTTTGACTTGGTGGAGTTTCTTCTGTCTGAGTTCTGACCTATGACCTCATGGGGGGCTCTTCTTCAATTATTCAACAACTATGTTCCTGTGACTCCACCCCGGGTATCAGGTACCTGCCTTTGACTGGGTGAGATAAACCCAAGGACTCCAGGGCCTGTTCCTAAGCCCCTGCTCTTAATCCTAAATCCAGAGTTGCATACATCTGGAAACTGAGTGTAAGGTCACGGCATGGGCTTCTCCCTCTGCATGCACTGGAGAGCAGAGCTGGCTGAACAGACAATAGCAGCATCTCACTGATGAAAGAAACACATCCTGCTTTTCCTTCTCCCTCCCGTTCCCTCCTCTCTAATCACCTTCTCTGTCCTCTATCTTCCTGCACTCCTCTTCTGTGTTTCTCTATCCCATTTCCCAAGAAAATAAGGCTTTTTTAGACACAGGTTCACCATCCTCATGCCCACTCCTATGTAATCAGCACAATCTTTTTAATTATTTTTATTACAGTGTGCATGGGTATGGTGCCTAGGTGAAGGGTAGAAGCTACTTGCAGAAATCAGTTCTCTCCTTCAACTGTGAGGTCCTGAGAACCAAACTCAGGTCATCAGGTCTGGCATCAAACACCTTTACCTGAGAGTTGCCTCTCTGCTATCCGGCACAATTCTTTCTCAAGCACTTGTCACGGGTAGGAATTATGTTAACTACCCAAAACCAAGAAAAAATGGGCCCCATAGTCCCCTATAAAATGCCTAAAGCCTTATGCTATCCTGAGAAGGTGATGAGGGTCGGGTCATTTCTACATTCAGGTATGGTCCTCCCCTGGAAAGTCTCACCCGGGTTAGCTCTCTCATCCATCTTACAGCTGCTCAACTTGACCATGGAGTAGAATGCTCTCCAGTATGTTGTCCTAAGTGTCCTATATTATGAAGTTCTTTGCCTTGCAGCCTCCCTTATGTCTGCACCCCCATGTCGGGATGTCGTCATTGAAATAGAAGACACCAAACCATTATTGGCTTCTAAGGTAGGTTGTATGCCAGATGCCTAAGCAATGTGTGTACTCAACCATTCAAGGTTACTAAAACAATGGTCATCAAACCAACTGACAAGGGCCGAATAGTAACAAGATCTGAATCTTGTATTCATCCATAGACATTTATCAACCAGGCCTTCTTAAAGTTTTTCTATTTATAACCCTTTTTTACCTGAGAAATTTTTATACAACCCCAGGTATAAAGGTATACAAATATAACATACACCAATAATTAATTATATAATTTGTATAAATAATTCTTTACTAGACATAATTTTACCATTTGTCTAAAACAAAATCAAGTTCATATTCTAATGAGATAGACATACTTGTTCATTTTTACATAAAAAATTAAATCTCAGCTGGATATGTAATACTGCAGGACATAGAGCATCATTAACAATTTTCATGGCTGATTAGTATTTTGATTTTATAGTCATCAACGCTGAGACTCCACTTTGCATAAACGTGTAGTACTAATTCAAAATGGCAGGAGTGTGTTTAGGGCTATTTCAGAAATGGTTGAAAATTCTCTCCTAAATCCAAGCCAAAATTCGTTTAACCTTTTTTTTTTTAAAAAAATGAAACTCAAATATAAATCTTTAAAACTTGAACATTGTAACTAATGCAAATTTATTTGATACCTATATGATAAATAACATGTCTTTATTTTCCATAATTAAACCATTACGTTTCTATGAGAGCAGAAAGCTCGGTGTGTAAAAACACTGAGCTCCTAGTGTACGCTGGTCTCAGACCTGAGCTGGGGTGTTTCAGGAGATATTCACTGGTGTTGTGTGGTATGACTACATACATAGCTGGGGTGTTTCAGGAGATATTCACTGGCGTTGTGTGGTATGACTACATACGTAATGCACAAATGCATGGGCTGTGGATTCAGAACCAAGTTTACAATGGAGTCGCACAGTGCAGTATGGGTAAGCATTGCCAGAAGCACTTTGGACTCATACACACTTCATTTTTAGTTCATTTTTAGTTGTCGCACAGTCAGAAACTTTTCACTGTTGTCAAATTGTGACACCTCTACCCTCCCACCGGATCATAACTGACAATTTAAAAAGCTAGGGTAAGACTAGCAGCTTCAGCCCCTACTAGTCAGTCACCTAGGATACTTAAAACATTATCCATGTACATAATTCAAACACATGCATAAAGAACGGAGAACCACGGGTAGGGGAAGCCCAAGTGATACCAAGTGTTAGAAGCTTCTAGGACAAATTGTAACATTTAAAGCAATAGTCAGAACATGCATGTCAGGATTCCTTCCCCCCACACACACACACACCTCCATGTGATGCTGGGTTGTCATGGTTACGAATGACCCTATTTGTCAGTACATGAAACACCCTGGGCTTTTATATTCACTCTGGAAGAGGTTGGTGGGAATCCTTCCTCAGGATCCAGTCTGAAAACCATCCTAGCCACTTCTACAGGAAGGAACAAGAGAATTTCAGCCCCGAGAAAAGAAAAAGCCAAATAGCTCACTGTTTCTCTTGGCATTTAGAAGAAACTTTCACAGCATGTTTTAATATGCACACTGGCTGGAAGATGCACATGATTGCGCTTTAATGTGCTATGTCCATAAACGGTACCACTTCTTTCCCGCTGCATTAAACTCACTAACGACTGGACGGTGTTAAATGTCGTCTCCACAGCCAGGACTGGAAGGCTGTGTTTGATTCTACTATGCGGCAATTCTACACAATCACAGATGACAATATCAAATTCCCAGCCCCACAGCGCAACATGACTATGTTCACTTATTGAAAATAACCCCAATTAGTATCAATAAATATCAACAGTAGTTGCCTAGGGAGACTTAAGATTCTTCACAGCTCTGGGAAAAGGCTTTGTAAGATCCCACTCGATACTCTGCCTCCAGCTTATCATCAACCATTGCCAATCAATCCTGCCTGCATGCCTTCTGTGTATTGGGTCATCCTCAGTACTATTGGGAAACAAGGAAAATAGTGTCAGTGCTACACACCAGTATTTCCGCTCCTTTCTTGACAGTGCTCAGACTAGGTTACTCCAGCAACACACTATGAAAGGTTCGTTTGCCTCAGCTTTTAATCAGGAGGAGTAGCAGACCCAGAGATGGTTATGTCAAGTCATTCCCACTACACTATACATGACTATAACCGGTGCGCCCCCCTCACACCTAGTTGAGGTCCTCTGTGTTGATAGGAAAAGGTAAAATCTCCTCTGAACACCACGTCCCTCTGTTTGTCCAGGTAGACATTACATCTCTCTGTAGAGTCTAATGAGCAACGTTGAGATTTGGAAGAGCCAATGGCGAGCTTACTAATGTCCTTTATTACATGTATCACATGTACATGCAATGTATGCATATTACCACTAACTCATTTAGACTTTGTATCTGGATAAACTGAGTCTGTCTATGCTGCTGCTGAGGACTGGAGGCCGGGGACTGAGTCTTTCGTGATGGCATCATCCTTTATGATGTCTGTGGGAACTCTTAACAGATGAGCTTAGCGCTCTGTAAAGAAAAGCAGAAAGTAAGGATGTGGGGTACATTGGTCCAGTGCCAGCCAGCCAGCACAGACTTTCCTTCATGGTCGTCTCAACAATTGCCTTCCAATTCCAGTGCTTAAGCAGTGTGTCGACAGCACTCAGCAAAATGGCTTCTGCAAGGACAGTGCATGTATGTATGATAAGACGCCTGGGACTGGGGGATTGTGGTCTAAGGACTTGAATTCCTCCGGGGTCTGTTAGTAGATTTTGGAGTGAAAAGTGACCTTTAGACAATACCGTCATTCTAGAGGGAAGACTGGCCCGTGCCATGTAATGCTTTGAATTGGATTTTTAAGTTCATTTATTCGATTGAAAAAAGAAAGAAAGTCACATGAGTTGCTGTCCTTCCTTTTCCGCACGGGATAATGAGCAGGCAGAAGTGAAGGAATCCTCCTGGGCTAGCCCTGAAATTTAAAGTCAGCAACTTGTCTTGGATGCCTTTTCAACACGGCCTGTTCTTTACCCTAAATCAGTTCCGCATGACTTAAAATAAACACAAATGAACAGACTAAATACTTGGGTTCAAGACACTGAGACTGTGAAAAGATTTTTTTTTTAATTCCTCTCTCCAAAATCTCACTCCACCTGTGATTATTTAACCCTAATCTTGCTTTGGGATGGATCTAATAAGAAGAATTAATATATCTTGTTCTCTCTGCCTCCCTTGGCAATTCTGTTGTAACAAGGGTCAGTCTAGATAGGAGGAATATGAGGACCTGCAGAAGCCGGTGGCCCTCCCCACAGCAAGCACAAAAGTGTGGCAGTGAACAGTTGCTCTTACATTGGAAATGAAGTGGGATTTCAGGAATGGGGACTGGGTAGCATTTTCTCACACTGGCTCAGAGGGTAAGTTTAGCCAGAGTCCCAGCAAGTACCAGGAGGAAACTCAAAGGCTAACAAACTCCAACTCCTCCTTCTCTCACTCCTGGACATGCCCTAACACCAGGGGCAAATTCTCCATGCAGGAATTCAAGTGGAAGGATTTAGCTAAAGAGAAACCTACCATCCTTGTATTAGAAGACTTTCTCATGTCAGGATTGCTGTGGTATTCTCAGAGAGGCAGGGGGGAAACACAGGAAAGGCATCGACATGATGACCTGCGGTCACGCACACCTTGTGACAGGACAGCTCTTGAAGGGTTGAGAATGAGGTCACATTGGGGACATGCTTTTGGAACTACGTGGAATGAGAGGCTGGGAGAAGGGAGATGAGTAGCTCCCTTCTGTGCACCCACCATGTTAGCCAACCACAGTATAGTCCAACTCCACTAAAATCACAACATGGGTGCATACCTCCAAGCCGTTCAAGTACTGTGTGGAACTTGGCGGTGTGTTTCCAGAGAAGAATTCTGAGATATGTTCAATGACAAGATGCTCCTGGCTGGGATAATTAAATGATCTTAATGTTGATAATGTAAAGTATCCAGTAAATAATGTTTTTCACTTTCTTTCTCTTTAAACCTAATGTTCATGGGATCTTAAACCAAACATCCACGTGACCTGATTTTCCTTACTACTGACCTCATACGTTCAGCTGTCAGAAAAGGTAACTATTGTATGTATTTTTGCACATCTAAGACTCACGGGGTTGGGCTGGAGAGATGGCTCAGCAGTTAAGAGCACTAGCTGCTCTTCCAGAGGTCCTGAGTTCAATTCCCAGCACCCACATGGCACCTCACAACTGCATGTAACTCCAGCTCCATGGCATCTGACCCTCACACCAATGAACATAAAATAATAAAATAAATTAAAAAAAAAAAAGACTCACGGGGTTGGAGGTGCTGCTCGGGAGTAGAGAGCTTGGTTTGACATGTGCAAGGCACTTGGTTCAATTTTCAATACATGTATTTCCTGTCTACAACTGGTATGTACAGTTTATTTCCTAAGTTCAGGGATGGATTGATGATCTGCAAGTGACAAATAACTCATTGTAACTACACACATGTGTGTGCACACACATATGTATGAATATACATCTAAAGACATATAAGGATACACATGTATAAGCGTTTATACACATAAATCTGTAAATACTTCTTCCCATGTACAAGAAAACATACTTTTTATGATTTAATTTGTATGGATATGTATGGTGCAGGTACTAAGGCAGGAGGATGATTAGTTTGAGGCCAGTTTGAACTATGTATCAAGACCCTGTGCAGGAATGAAGGAGGGAAAGAAAGAAGGAAAGAAGGAAGGAAGGAGGGAAAGAAAGAAAGAAAGAAGGAAGGAAGGAGGGAAAGAAAGAAGGAAGGAAGGAGGGAAAGAAAGAAAGAAGGAAAGAAGGAAGGAGGGAAAGAAAGAAAGAAGGGAAGGAAAGAAAGGAAAATGGAATGGAGGCAGAAAAGGAAGGAGAGACATAGAAAAAAAAGAGATTAGAATCTATGCAGACACTCTGAATGCCTTATTTACTATCTCTTCTGCCCAACCAAGAACCATCAAAACAAGAAGTTTGCAGGTCTGTCTGTAACTGAAATCACCGGGGGTGGGGGGTGGTGGTGACTATAATGAAACACCCAGTTCTCAGCCCAGAATGACTGAATCAGAATCTCCAAGGATGGAGGAGTCACTGGTATAAATGAACCATAATCCTCCCCACATTTGTTTCACATGTTAAATGTTTCAGAGTTCGCTCTCCTAGTGATATTGTTTGATTCCCAAATCAACTCTGGGAGGCGGACGGAGCTGGTTGTTACTATCTTACTTGCTAGATAAAGAAACTGATGATCAGAGTTGCAGAACAAGTTGCCCAAGGCACTTTGGCTCATAACCTAAGGGCTAGAGCTAGAACCAGCTCACCTGACTCCTAGTTTAGAAGGCTTGGTATTACTGCTAACAGAGCTAAAAAAATGAGATCATAGGAAGCACATGTTGGAAATACTATGCTAATTTATTTGTAGAAACAAATATTAACAGCAAAGAAACAAAGAGACAGTAATAAATCATATGTATTACATCTAAGAAAACCTCATAATATAGATGTGGACATTGAAGCAAACACATTTCATTAGCAGCTAGAGTGATAGATAGCTCAGTGGGTGCAGCGCTTGCTCACAAGCTCGGGGACTCAGGTTCTAGCCCCAGCATATGCGTGAAAATGTGGAGTATGGTGGTGCATGCTTGTATTCCAGCACTGGGGAAGCGGAGACAGAAGGATGGCTGGGTTTGCTGCCCGGTAAATCTAGCCCAGAGACCCTGCTCACAGGAGGTGACAGCATTCATGCAGTGTCACCTGAGGTTGTCCTCTGGCCTCCCTACACATGTGCGCACGCATGTGTGCACCACACACGTACCCCCCACATGCATGTCATTGGTTGAGGTCTACTTGAGCAGAATCATGAACGTGCTGCCCACAGTGCATATGAACAGAAGTGTGTCATCTCCGAGCAGTCAGTAATCTCTCATCTCTTGCACAGTGGTTTTCCTGTATCAATTAGAAATCCAGACCGTCAGTAAAGATATTTTTCGTTTTGCCATGGCTTTAGGAAGAAGAAATCATTGACTGGTGGAGTAAATTTTATGCTTCTTCGGGGGAGCATGAAAAATGTGGACAGTATATTCAGAAAGGCTATTCCAAACTCAAGGTACTGGGACCTATGTCTGTAGGTGGGGAAAAGCTAGTTCCAGCATGCATAAGGTCCTGGGTTTAAAAGGCCTCATGGTGGGTACCGATGGAGAGGGGCCAGGAGTGTCTCCTGAAGAGCCCTCTTGCAACAGGTTCGCCTTTGCCAAGTACCAGGACTTGAGGAGAGCTGCTGAGTTGTAGTTACGTGACTGTCACTTTGGAGCTTGGGGGCATCTGGCAGAAGGCTAGGAATGGGTTGGTACCGTACTAATGAGGCCAATAATTATCCAGAATTGTTTGGCTCAGGGAGACCCAGAAGTCACAGTGTCCTTGCAAAGCCATTGATCCCAGCATGCTTCGTTTGTCTTGTGAAAAGTGACCAGTTTTGCTAAATGAAAACTTGATTCTGTTACATGTATGTGCCCCTGGTTGTCACATCACAACCATGGGCACACATGTGCAGGAGGAAGCTGCAGAGACAGTCAGGGGTGGCCGTCTGGACTGTTCGGTTACACGTATGCCTCATTGTATCACAACCACGGGCACACGTGTGCAGGAGGAAGCTGCAGGGCTAGTCAGGGATGGCCATCTGAACTGTTCATGCTCTGAGTTTTCCAGGTCTCTGTTCAGGTGCTAACTCTGTCAGTTGCAAATCCAAGTCAGAACAAGGTATAAGAGAAAAATAAAATTAAATGAGAAACACCTAGTTGTTAAAATCATCCCTCTATCAAAGCAGAAGGACATATATTCTTGCTTGTTGATGTCGTGATATGTTTGTGTGGCTAAGTAACACCAGCACATAAGTGATCACATTGAAACCCAATGAGACTGAGCTGAGGGGACAGACTCATGTTCCATCTTCCTCTCTTCCCTGACCCCCTCCTTTCCCTCTCTCCTTCCAGTCCATCTTTATTGCTTGTCTTTTTAAAAATCAAGATATAATTGATATGCCATAAAGTGATCCTTCCACCAAGTTTTGATGTTGTGCACACCTGTGCAAAGCAGCACCCAGGGCAAGGGGAAGACCATTTCCACACACAGAAAGTTCCTCTGTGCCCCTTTCAAGCCAGCCCCCATGAGCGCAGCCCGCTGGTGGACCGCTGATCTGGCTTCTACCATGTTACGTTGGCTCTGCACGCTTATGCGCTCCATATAACTGGACTCATACCTTGTTACATCCTGCATTTGGCTCCATTGGTCCCATACTCTGCTTCTGAGACTTATCATGTTGTGATGGTATTAGTAGCTTTTCTCTTCTTGCTGACTAGTATTGGATTGGATTAGACTGGGCTTGAGGAGGGCGGATCAGCTCCACACTCTAGCTTACCTCCATCCCCCCCCCATCCTCCCTCTTTCCTCCCTTTTCCTCCCTCTCTCCCTCTCCACGGTTTTCCACAGTTTGTTAACTCATTCTCTTGACACTATGGGCATTCTTGAACCACAAGGACTTGTTTCTGTTTCTCTTTGGTAAATTCCTAGAATCACCATTTCTGGACCATAGCGTAGGTGAATATTTAACTCCCTAAAGGAAGCACAGCATTTTCCCAAGAGGTTGTTTTATGCTGCCCCCACCAGTAGAGTGAGTGTCCCATGTGTTCCCTCACATCCTCCTGCCTTTTGGTACTCAGTCCCGTTGTCTTAAGACTCCGCCTGTGTTTTAATGAGAAACTGAGACTCTGTTGCTGGTTTCCAGATCTATGACTGTGAACTGGAGGATGTAGCTGACTTTGAGGGCCTGACAGATTTCTCAGATACCTTCAAGTTGTACAGAGGCAAGTCCGACGAGAACGAAGATCCGTCTGTGGTAGGAGAGTTCAAAGTGAGTCAAATGTGTGTCTTCGTCCTGTTTCAAATTCTTCTTCGCTGCTTTTGTGGATCATGGAGGAAAGATGTCTGCAGCAGAACAGTATTGGATTAGAGCGTCCTCTGCCCTCTGCTGGGAGAAAAGCTGCCCACAGGAAAGGGGCAAAGGGGAGCCAGGGTGTGCTTTTCCCTGCTTGTGTCAGCCAGGCTTGAATCTGCCAGGGCTAACTCTTTCCAAGGCCTACTTTCTCCTCTGCACTTCTGCCCCCAGGGATTTTTAGCAGGATCATTATGGCAAGTTCCCAAGCCAAGATCCTCACCACCTTTCTCCTTCCAACCAGTCTGCAGCCAACTCTGATCCCTGTCTGAATGGCTTAAGCACACCTCTTGGTTTCCCAGCTCAGGTCTCAGCTCCTTCCAAAGCTGAGCAGGCCTTTCGCAAGCCATGTGTCCCTCCAGCATGGAAGAACCACTCCCAAGTCCCAAACACACCTTGCAAGCCCTCTTGGACGGATGCGCAGAGCCTCGGGCCAGGCCCCTCTTCCTTCCCTGGATGCCCTTCCTTTCCTCTCTGTGGTCTGACCAAGCCCTGCTCCTGCTTTAAGCCAGCTCGAATGTCAGTGTTTGTCAAGAGTCCCCTGGTTGCTTTGGGCAGCATGACTCACCCATGCTCTGGGCTCCCACAGGTCTGGGTTCACCGCCTGTTAGGTTTGATTGCTGCTTCTCCTCCCAAGCACACTTGGCAGAGCCAGGCCACCTAACACTGCCTTGTCCTAATCCTTTGCCAATAGCAGACATGGCTAATGGATCAGAGGATTACACCCGACACAGGGTCTCAGCTCCTCCTTGCCCTAGCCTCCCACTAAGCCAACAATAGGGCACAGAGTCAGACTAATCTTGCATCTTGTGCCACACTCTGTTTCTTGAGTTTTGGGTCCTCCACACCCAGTATTCAGTGGCTTCTTGCTTCACAACATGTTCCTCAATGCAGCTGGCCAGAACAAAGGCCCAAACATCCTAATCCCAACTCCGATGCCTTTCGCTGCACTTAAACTGGTTTCAGAACAAAGTTTGCAGTCTCTCTAGCTGAGACCTGAAGCTGAGCATGGATTTCCCCGGGAGTGGGGCCCAGGCAGGCAGGGCTGACACAGAAGGTGAGCCACCTTAGTACTCCACTGGGCTACTCCCATCTCCAAAATAATCTCAACTCCTTACCTCTTTGTCATCACCTTCCGTCACACTGACCAGTCACCTCCACCCCCTGTCCAGGTTCTTGCCTGCTTCCTAATCTGCCCTCTTCTGAAATCCCGCCATGTTCCCTACTGGACTCACCCAAGAGCCAATGAATGTTGTTTCTTCCACAAACACAGATCCACATCGCCCGACTGTGTGATATGGAGGGGACTCTGTGTGCTCTGAAGAGGGGGACATTTCCTAAGAACCCTCTACTCAGTGGCCAGGGCCTTTGAAGTCATCAGTATGTGTCTCTCAATTTCTCTCAGGGTTCCTTCCGAATCTATCCCCTGCCCGATGACCCCAACGTGCCAGCTCCTCCCAGGCAGTTTCGGGAACTGCCTGACAGTGTCCCACAGGAATGCACGGTTAGGATCTACATTGTTCAGGGCTTAGAGCTCCAGCCCCAGGACAACAATGGCCTGGTAAGAGTTTGGGTGTGGGGCCTTCTCCTGTAGCAGGATAATTACAGTCATCAGCCATGCTAATTGTCACCTTCTTTCTTGCTGGGCGTCTGTTATCTCACTAGGAGAAAGATACTCTATCAAAACAACCTGTGCAGGAGGATTGTCCTCACGGAGATTTACCTATGAGCTTGTGTGTGTGTGTGTGTGGAGGGGGGGGTGCTTAGAACTCTTTAGTTCATCCTTCTCATGTTACTGATGTGAACCGGGACAAGATTTGCTCCAGTCACAAGACCAGCCTGAGCAGAGCCAGGTCACCCCTACCTCCACCCCACCCCACCTTTTCACCCACACAGCTGGTCTGAAGGTATGCTGGCTCCCTGCCACCCAAAGGAGGACCTTGCACTGAACGCATCTCAGGCCCTCAGGTGCCCCAGCACCTCCCTTGTCAACCGTGGGGAGTAGAGAAACAAGCCCGGTCTGTCCCCGAGACTGACTTCAGTTTGCACCCTGCGATGATATAACATCTCACCCATCTTGTCTCCACAGTGTGATCCTTACATCAAAATAACCCTGGGCAAAAAAGTCATTGAAGACCGAGACCATTACATTCCCAACACTCTCAACCCAGTGTTCGGCAGGTAACAAACAGTTCAAAACGTTCCTCTCTCACGAAAGGTGCTCTGCCCTGTTCGAGACGCTCATACTGGGGGCAGGTAGCCATGTCCTCCTCAGGGAAACAGGCAGAAGTAGAAGGACTGGGAAGAACCACGAGGGAAAAAAGTCAAAAGATGGATTTCTCTGGGAAAAGATCTGTCCCAAGTCTTTGGGTGGAAAGCAAGGCCCATGGGACATTCAGCATTGGGGAGTGGTTGGAGTAGGGGTCTCAACTGCCACTAAAGCCTGTTTTCGCTTCCAGAGGCTAGTGTGGGCTGTTTCCTGGACTAGCGCTCTCCTTGTGATCCCGTGAGCATGTCACTGAGGGAGGGTGCGAAGGGACAGGCGGAGAATCTGCTTTATGGGTCTTTAATGCCCCAAGATCCTTAGCCCAGCATTGTTTTCTTGGTGGTTACAACCTTGACTTGTTTCTAGCTATGATACCTATATTTTTAAAACATTTTTATTTATGTCACTTCTGAGAACATGTCTGTGTGCGTGTGGCAGTCAGGGACAACTTGGTCCCCTGGACTTGGTCACAGGTCGTCAGGCTTGGCAGCAGGAGCCTTTACCCAAGAGTCAACTTTATCAGCTCCATTACATAAATCTTGTCAGAAATGTCTTTGCTACCAATGCCAGATGATTGTTTAGTAAGACCAGCATTCATCAGCTGTAAGCATTTTCCATATTCAGTAACAATTAATTTGCTAGCGTTCAGAGTGAGCTGGTCCTCTGCTAAGCCATTTATAGAAGACATCTCAGAAAATCTCACAAAACTCTGAAGGGAACAGAAAGAGGCCCAGAGAGAATGTGTGACTAATGTTCTCCTGGCCATAGGGAGAGGTCGTACTTGAACCTATGCCCTATGACCCCAGTGTCTTCATGGCATCAGCACCGCACTCTGTCCTGTCCAGGCCTGATTTTCTCCAGCATTAGACTCCCTGGCCGGGCATGGTGGGGTTAGGAGCTCTGCATCTCAGGTGAAGACACAAGACCCCACAGCTCTGTCAACAAGCTGAAAGACCAGCGACAGAGACAGAGGGACTGGCTACACAGTCGCAGCTCCAGGCTTTCCCAGAGCCCTTGGCAGTACTTCATACTCAGAGCAAAGCTACCACCTGCAGAAAAATGTTTGTTGTGCCAGACATGTGAGGAAGAATTGGGGAGATGATTCCGTGACCAGCTGTGCAAGCATGAGGACCAGGGTTTGGATCCCCAGCTCTTACATCTGTAAAATAAGATGGAGGGCAGAGGTTTGGGCTCAGTGTGTACCAGATGTGGCCACAGGATTCTGAGAATCCAAATTCCATCCCTGGAGTCCTTGAAAGAAAGAAAGAAAGAAAGAAAGAAAGAAAGAAAGAAAGAAAGAAAGAAAGAAAGAAAGAAAGGAGGGAGGGAGGGAGGGAGGGAGGGAGGGAGGGGGGGGGGGGGGGGGGGGGGGACGGAGGAAGGGAGAGAAAGTCAATCAGAGGCAGCTGTGCACATCTGTAATCCCACCACTTCTGTAGCCAGATGGGAAGAGAAGTCAGAAAAATCATCCAGAAACTTTCTGGCCAGCTAGCATGCAGTATGCAGCACAGAACAGAAACGAGAGAACGGGCCTCAAAAGGGTGAGAGGCAAGAACTGACCCCCAAAAGCTGTCCTTTGACCTTAACCCATGTACTGTTGTGCATACTGCCCGCCCCCTACACACAAAATTAAGAACTAAAAATATTTGTTCTTGGGTTTTTTGTTGTTGTTGTTTGTTTGTTTTGGTTTTTCTAGATGGGGTTTCTTTAGCTGTCCTAGAACTAGATCTTTAGAACAGGCTGGCCTCGAACTCACAGTGATTCACCTGCCTCTGCCTCCTGATTAAAGGTGTGCACCACCACCTGACTTTGTTCTTAATTTAAAAAAAAAAAGGTAGTGAATGATAAAGGAAGACATTCTGGCTTCCACATGCACAAATGAGTGCAACCGTTTGCATATATGTATACATGCACGTGCATGCACACACACACACACACACACACACACACACAGGAGGGGGGGTGGCATTATTCTCCCAAAATTTTGCTAAGTGTTTGCCCTATGTCCTACCTACTTATTTCTTTATGCCTTACATGTATTTCTCTTTGTCTTTTTCTGCCTCTCTGTGTCTGTCTCTCTCATGCATGCTTATATGTACACACACACACACATGCATGCTTGCACTCACACATGCACAGATGCACAAATCTGGGTCATGCAGTTTTAGATTCAAACAAACCATCCTCACAGGCAGGGACATACATGTACAAAGGACCACCCACTTGGCCCCCCCAGCATGTGTGTGTACATGCGCATGCACGCATACCCTCAGACACCTGCACACGAACACCCTCCATGCTGCACAGCCCTAGGCCGAGTGCTGGGCCCAGGGAGGGGAAGTAATCCTCTGGCACAGCAATGTGATCATTTTCCTTTTCTTCCACTGATCCAGCCCCAAGGTCTAGACAGGAAAAGGCACGCAGGGCAGGAAGGAGGGCTCCATATGAAGGAGACTGGGAAGCAGGCAGCGTCAGCTTTGAAGGCAGAAAGGCAGTCCTGTCTGAATGGCCTATTTCAGAGGTGCCAGCACAAGCTTAATTAAGCGGCAGGAAAGTCTTTCTCAGAGCCACCCTGAGAGGAAGGGATGCTGTCAGGCTGTCAGGCCACTGGCTGTCTAGGAGGATGCACAGACTTCCGTCCATCCAGCTGGTAACCCCACGCCGGGGCCTCAGTCTTGAGAAGTGGCTTGTTCCTCAGCAGAGAGACTCTGGGGCAGGGCTTGAGAAAGAAGCCACATGGCCTGTGTTCTTGGTCATTGTTCATTCTGGCTTCTCTAGATCACATTAAACTCCTGAATACTGTCCTCTGTCTGTGTGTGGGTTGTGGTGTCCACATTCACCCACACACCATCCACACAATAATAATAAACTAAAAGATTTCTTTAAAAAATTGATATCTCATGGGAGAACATTCCTTAGTCAAACCAGAACACCCAAGATATTTGGAGTTTTGTTTTGTTTCCCTTGAGACAGGATCTCACTGTAGAATCCTGGCCATTCTAGAACTCACTATGTAGATCAGGCTGGCATCAAATTTGCAGCAACCCTCTCCTGTCTCTGGACTGTTGTGACTATAGGAGTGCATACCATGCCCAGCTTGCTGCTTTTCTTTTTGTTGTTGTTGTTTTTTTGTTTTGTTTTGTTTTGTTTTGAGACAGGGTCTTTGTACATAACCTAGTTATTCTGGAACTCAACATGTAGACCAGGCTGACCTGCAGCTCACAGAGATCCACATGTCTCTGCCTCCCAACCACTGGGACTAAACGTGTATGCCACAGCACTCGGCTGTTTTGTGTGTGTGTGTGGAGGGGGTATTTGAGCTGCATGCATGTCTGCACCTGGTGCCCACGTTGGCTTTGAGGCTTTGTGTGTAATTGTGGCACAAGTACCCCTTTCCCTGCAGCCACCTGCCTGCCTGGAACCTCAGGGTAGCTGCTGCATCTGGAGCCGTCTCTGAGATTGTTGCAGGAGACATTCAGGAGGCTTTCTTCCAGGGTGCCATTGAACACTCCTTCCTGGATCACTGGACAAAAGCCTGTCCAACCAGAGTGTGACAAGAACAATAGGAAGCCCGGAGGAGGGGACCTTGTACACTTTTCCTTCAGTCAAATGTACTGAGCACCTGGAATAAGAGGGATCCCTCCGGGAACAACACGATACTAAGGCTAAGCCCTGCCTGTCTGCAGCTGGCACGTGTAGCCAGCATCCCCTGGACACCAAAGTTCACCCACCAATATGATAGCTGTTGCATTCTCTCTCTGCATCTCAGAAATATTTACATTCTAATGTGGACTCCATAGAAAAGGTTTAAGAACTGAATGAAGTCTGTGGCAGGACCAGAGGTCCTGGCAGGCCCCCTACATGGCACACTATGCAAGTTCATGCATGGCCCCTGTGTTCTTCCGAGGGATTTGTCAAGTTGTTTCCTGGGGCAGGTGACCCTGATGAGCAGAGTACAGAATGAAGTAGGGTATAGACAAATGGCTGTAGATCAGGTGCCTTATCCATCTTCCTGGAGACAGGAGAAAGGTGTCCCAGGTGATAAGGTGGTAATACTAAAATTAGCGATATAATGTATTATTATTATTATTATTATTATTATTATTATTATTATATCCTGAGCTTTAATCAATCCTCTCTTACTGAACGTTTCCTAGACATATCTTTACTTGGTTCTTAGACTAGAATAGGTGATGAGAGTTGATATGATCATTTCGCAGAGGAGAAAACTGAGAGCAGAGAGGCTAGCTAAGTGAGTGTCACAGCTGGGATTGGAACAGAGGTAATCAGCCCGGGCTTTCTCCTGAGCGAGCGTGCACTCTCTCGTTGTTTATTACTAGTGTCTACTATTTATCACTTCTCCCCACTCACACCAGTTGTCCTCCCCCAAACACCACCACCGCTTGGCAATTCTTCGTTTGAGTCTTGGTTTCTGGAGCCACACAGAAGGCCCCTGATCATTCTATATGTGTGGTATTTCTTTCCCCTAGAATGTATGAACTGAGCTGCTACTTGCCTCAAGAGAAAGACCTGAAAATCTCTGTCTATGACTATGACACCTTCACCCGAGATGAGAAAGTGGGAGAAACGATCATCGACCTGGAGAACCGCTTCCTTTCCCGGTTCGGGTCTCACTGTGGCCTTCCCGAGCAGTACTGTGTGTAAGTCGCTTCCCTGTGAGTGGAGGGTTGCTGCTGTGTCCGAGGCTCTCTCCTGGGGAGGCTGTGGGACTCTGGCTCCCTTGGTGCCTTGCTTCAGTGTGCTGCGGCTCTTTTGATCCATCAAGCGTCATCATTGACAAAATTATCTGAGGATGACCTAGGGCCAACACATTGCCTCATTCATATGATAGTCTGTTGAAGTGGTGGCCGCTGGAGCCAAGCAGAGCCATGCGTGCCATGAGTATGACACAGCTGTCGTCAGTGCTCTGAGAACCAGTCCTCTCTCCTATTCCTGAGTTCCTGATGCCAGGGACTTGGCTAGCCAGGTGTCATGGCACGGATTCTCCAGCTTTTACAAACAGCGATTGATTGTTAACTACCAATTATCCACCCTCCAACCCCCTCAAGGACTTTATGCCTAGTGTCCCCTGCTGCTAACCAGTGGCTCTCCAAGCATCCAATGAGACTGCAAGTCACTTCCGGTTTTTGAATTTGCCTCTATGGCTATGGTGATCCCAACACCTCTGAGAACAGGTGTCCAGAAGACACCATGTGTAGACATGTCCCTCCCCAATTAGACAAGTGCCCTTGGACACAGGTGCACTTGTGTGGAACACTGTGCACCTGGAGTAACTCTTCTGTCCACAGTTCTGGAATCAACACCTGGAGAGATCAGCTGAGACCAACACAGTTGCTTCAGAATGTAGCCAGGTTCAAAGGCTTCCCACCACCAGTCCTTTCTGAAGACGGAAGCAGGATCAGATACGGAGGACGAGACTACCATCTGGACGAATTTGGTGAGCACAAAGCTGTAGCTGTAAAACACAATGTGATAACCTGCTTCTGTTGCTGCATGGCGGGGGCATGAGCCAAGGCAGCACCTGATGATTCCATGCGAGACTATATGTCTGACCTGACCTAAACAAAAGCCGCAGGTCACAGTGGACACGTTTTCTTATCTGCCAATTTTAATGTAATCCATAATCAGCTCAAAAATGTTCTAGAGACAGTGAAAGAGAGTCTACCCCAAAGAGACTCTGCCGCAGACAGGCACTGGTAATACTTGCTGTTAGTCCCAGCACTTGAGAGGAAGCGGTAGGCAGATCTCTGAGTTCAAGGCCAGCCTGATCTACAGAGCAAGTACCAGGACAGCCAGGACTACACAG
>JAQHUG010000199.1:1316320-1328191 GCA_028555095.1 Dicrostonyx torquatus
AGTGATAGAAAGAGAGCCTGGCTCCATTTTATTTGAGTCCTTTCTTGAGAAGCCTCAGGGATGCTGGAGGCAGCACAGATCACCTGCTTTGTTCCCATCTGTCTCAAGTTTAAGACTGGGGTCCTGCCCCTTCATGACACATACCCTGTTAGCCACACTGGGACAGTGATGGAAATGTGTTTCCTAGCATATGAACTATAGGATGCTCCTATGGTCTTGGGGGATGGGAAGGAGTGGGACTCCCAAAGAGGGTCATGGTGGGGTTGACCTTCAAAGACACCTGGGAAAGCTGAGCAAAGACATGTCGGGGTGAAGCTGGTTCCTCAACTTGTCTCTCCCTCTCCATTCTGAAAAAGACACAACCAACCTCAGGGCTGATTAGATGCTGAAAGAGCTGCCGGTGCTACGGTTACTGTATGAACTTGCCAAGGCAAAGGAGAACAAATAAAAAAGCATCGTGGTCTAGTGACTCCCAAATCATCAAATACCCACCAGAATCTGCGTTCGTCATGGTGATGTTCAGCCACTTCCAAATTTAGCAACTGGGAGCAACTGTTTTGTTTTTCTAACAGTTTTGAGGAGTCAGGAAGGGCTCAGCTGAGTGCTGCTCCCTAAGATCTCTCAGAGGGCTGCAGTCATCTGAGAGCCCAAGTGGACATGGTAGGTCATGCCTGGAGCTGGTCCTTGTGGCCGCCTGTTACTGGAACTGATGGCCAGACCACCTACACAGACCTTTCTGGCAGGGCAGTTTCTGAGTCCTCAGGCTCCTCACAGGAAGAGCAGCTTCCTCAGGGAGGGTGACCCGAGAGAACAAGGCAGGAACATCCCAGCCTGGCATGCATAACCTCCAAAAAAATCGCACAGCCTCGTTTCTCATGTTCTGTGGTTTCACTCTGTCTCCAGATTAACAATGAAAACAAATTGAACCCACCTCTCTTCCTGGTAGAGATTTCTGTGAACTGAGGGACCCTGTTTTGAAATGCTGCAATGGTACTTGCTGCTGTAAGAGATGAACTTCCAGATCTCAGTGGCTTAGCACATTGGAAGCTTAGGGTGCCTTCCATCTAAGCACACACATCATGGAGTGAGGGCGCTAGCCTCTTCCAGCTCTGCTATTCTTCAGGATAAGCATCAGGCTTCTCTCCTCCTCCACATCCAGACTGTATCCGAGGTAGAGGGCTGACTCCAGAGATGGTGCACACGTCATTCTATCCATGTTGTCTTCTAGTTGAACTTGGTCTCGTGACCACATCTGACTAGTTGCAAGGGAGGCTAGGAAATAAGATGGTTTCGAGCCTGTGCTACAAATGCAAATACAAACTATCCACCCGTTCTAGTATGCTCTGCTCTCTGCTGTTGGCAGAATACAAGGTAGGTGTGAGCCTCAGTAGGGAAGGCCCTGTAGTCGGGAGCTGTGTGTATCCGTGTCGTCCTTCACAAGTCCATGCTGACGCTGTACATACTGGTGATGCCTGGCCATTTTTTTACAAAGTTTAGATTGATATGCTGCAAGTTGTTGGGGACTGGATTATTCCTGACTTCCTCCCTAATTCAATGCAACTTTGCATTCCAGAAGCCAACAAAATCCTGCACCAGCACCTCGGGGCCCCTGAAGAGCGTCTTGCCCTCCATGTTCTCAGGACTCAGGGGCTGGTTCCTGAGCATGTGGAGACAAGGACTTTGCACAGCACCTTCCAACCCAACATTTCCCAGGTAAAGAGGGACCCACCACCCGCTCGCTCATCAAATGCAGTGGCGATCACTGACGGGCTTGCCTCTTGAAACATGCCTTTATCCTTTTAAATACTTAAGAAACAGAAAAGAAACTCAAACTAGTTTCATCCCAAAGAAGTTTATTGCAAAGATTTTCAGGGATCTCATTAAATACCGACCAGAGATTATCTACGATTCAAAACAAACTCAAGCCAGGGTCTCCCTTTGTCTTTGTTTCTATTTCTGGTGCTGGTGAATCCTTTCATTCCTGTTGCCACCTTTGAGTCTGCGTGTCGCAGAGTCCTGCATACTTTCTTCCGTGTTGTGTACTCGGGGATCGGTGTCCCGGTGTGGCACAGTTGTCTACCCATGGAGCAACCCGTGTAACCAGGAGAGCAAACTGAGCTTGGCCTGACTTGGGGAAGAGGTACCACCTGAGTCTAGAGAGTCAAGGAAGCAGGGACTCGGTGCACAGACAGTAGGTCAAAGGGACCGTGCAAGTCAAGCCCCAGAAAATAGACCTCGCTTCTGGAGGAGCAAAGTGAGACACATGCAAATACAAAGTAATCCACGTAGAAGCTTGGGACAGTGGATGCTTCCAGGCTGTGTCCACAGAGATCTAGGTGCCAGAGGCCTGGAGTAAGGCCAGGAGTGTGAATTCTAATACACACCTCGAGGGACTCTGATATGAGTAACTAGGAACTCACACTTTAATAAATATTAATTTACTAGAAGCAAATATCATCAGTACTTACTATAAGACTATAGACATGCTTGTTTTGTTTGTTTGTCTGTTTTTGTTTTTTTCAAGACAAGGTTTCTCTGAGTAACGTCCCTGGCCTGGCTGTCCTTTTACCACTCAGAAGTGACCATGGCTTCTAGATAACTTTGTCACAGTTTGCTTTTATCCTGTGCTACATTTTGATTTCTTGTTCTTATTCCTTCTCCTTTCTACTCAAAGCCTACCCATCCTGCTCGCCTCCCTCCCACCCATCAATCCTAGATGGAGCCTGGAGAGTTGGCCAAGTGAGGAAGCTTTCCTCCTGAGAAGGTTCCAGCCCGCCTTCGCTCTTGCCTGCAGCCTTAGACTCAGACTGCGGCTTAATCTTAGGTGACGCCTGGATGCCTAATGTCCTGTGGTGTGCCTGATGTATGGTGCAGCCCTGAGCCTAGAGATTAGTTGGAAAAGCATCAGGATCATAGTAAAATATATTTCTTTTCAAGGGTTCCAGGTAATTCATTTTGATCGCAATGCCTTAGGAAGCCAATCCAGTGGTTTCCTTGGCAAACTTCTCAAAGACCAGTCTACGTTTGTCTGAAGGCAGAGTCCATACAAGATCCAAAAATAATGTAGAGACTATAAATTGATTTGAATGGTTGGATAGTTTGTTTTTTTGTTTTTTTTTTACTGGCATTCATACCTGTCTGGAAGGACATTCCAGTGGAGTAGAAAGGCTCGGTCCATAGTAGTCCAAGATCAGACCAGGGCCTCACCAAGATGGCAGCACAAGTGTCAGGGCAGGCCCTGCCCCTTCTCTTATACAAGCCTCTCTTCTGGCGTGGTGGCAGTGCCAACCCAAGGAATCCTCCCTTTCTGGAAACTGAGTCATTGTTTTAGAATTGCCTCACGCAACTAGGTTGTTTTCTTTTACAAAGTTTATTGCCATTTTTGTCACTCTGAGGTAAGTGGGAAGTCCACTGGCATTGAGACTGAATTCGGGAAGCAATGTAACAGCAGATAGAGTGGCAGCATGAGGGGGAGGACTCAGTTTTAAATGTTTGAGAGTGAGTGTGTATGTGCATGCGTGTGTGTTTTGCACTGGTAGCTGGGTTAGTAATAGGAAGCCCCTCATTTTATTAACAGGGTAATTTTGGGACATGATACAAACAGGTGAATGAGCTGTATCACTCTTGGGGTGAAAATGGAAAGTGAGTGGCCTAAATCACACTGTAGACAAGCTTAACCTTGGTTTGCTCTTTTATCCATTACGACCTTCCATGTGGAGTAATAAATCAGCAAGTCCGCAGAAGTGGTTTCTCTTAAGAAATGGGATGGAAGAAATGATTTTGTATCTCAGTGGCAGAGGGCTCTCATTGCATGTGGGAAGGCCTGGGGTCCATGTTCAATGCTGCCATTAAAGAAAAAGAAAACCATGGTTTCTCCCATATGTGACTCCCGCCTTCTTTCCTCTGTGTATGGTTTAGGGAAAACTTCAGATGTGGGTGGATGTCTTCCCCAAAAGTTTAGGACCACCAGGTCCCCCTTTCAACATCACTCCCAGGAAAGCCAAGAAGTGAGTAAGCCTAAGACCCGGGCTCCCTGGAGCGGGGACTCCATCCAGGACTAGAGGCAGCACTCTTCCAAAATGCATTGTGTTCCAGGTACTACCTGCGTGTCATCATCTGGAACACCAAGGACGTCATCTTGGATGAGAAGAGCATCACAGGGGAGGATATGAGTGACATCTACGTCAAAGGGTGAGGACAGCAAACAGACTCCCACAAGCTGGGGAGTGAAATGAACCTCCTCTTTCACTAGGCGTCCCTGTTGGAGGTGCCCACCCATGTGTTCTTGGTATGACCTGCTATGGGAGTGCCCGGACAGCAAAATGCAGAAGGGGCAGAGAAGAAAAATCAGTCTAGACAGTGTCTAGGGGTGGGATCCTCTCCCAGCTCTCAACTATAAGAACTGATAAACATTTCTTTATCCCTCTTTATTTAATTCTGTTTTGCTAAGCAGAGTTATTTCTGAGACTCCTTAGCCACGTAGTTCCTTATTTCTTTTTGATATTGCAGACAACTAGCCTTAAGAACCTGATGAACAGGAAAAAAAAGGGGAAAAAAAGGAACCCAATAAAGCTCCCCAAATTTCCTTCCTATGCATGTTATTGCCAATAGACAGTGTTTGTGAAAAGTAGGCAACATTGATAGGTTTTTAAGAAATACTGCATCCCACTGACATTTGCTGGATGTCTTTCTCCGATACAGAAAACGCCATGCTTATTATTTTCTTATTTGTTTAATTCAATTTCAGGTGGTCTGTGTTGTTAGTTTCTGCTCTGCCATGATCACAGATCCATAGATGCTGAGAATGGTACCATGTGGTGATTAACAACCAGTCTTTGTAGTCAGACCCCCTGTGTAAGAATCCTGGCATCTTCCCTGCTAGTGAGGGAAAGTCAGACATGGGCAGCAACTCGCCTGTGCAATGAAGATAATGATAGCTCTACTTCCTGGAGATAGCTAGGAGATTCCAGGACTCAAGGCATGTAGTTTAGCCCCTGGCAGCTGGCGTGCATTACGTGGGTGTTAGAATCATTGCTATTTCACATGGACCGAGTTCTTCCTTCCTTGATATGTAGGAGATAAGACGTGTTGAAATGTGATCTATTCATCAGTGAGAACAAAGTACCTTCATGATCCCTAGTGAACTTCAATCACAGCTGAGTTAAAGATGTAATGACTGTCATTCAGACGCAAGATGTAATGACTGTCATTCAGACGCGTGTAAGCTTCATCAGGTTCTCAATTATTATTTGCTGTTTCAGGGCGTCATTACCATTCCCCCAGGAAAACTAATCCCAGCTAATTAGAGCTATGCAAATTTACTTGACTAAATATTTTTTTTTCAAATCAAGGCAACAAACAAGCAATGATGGGCTGAGATAAAATTAGCAAAAGAATAAAACTCAATCTAAAGTAGTTTGTAAAGTCTGAAATTACATTCTGAACACCAGGGCTGGGAGTCCAGCTCAGAGGTAGCAGAGCTCCCTAGACTGAGACTCTGGGGAGTCTCTGCCATTAGTTGGTTGCTTACTTATTAGTTTGTCTTTTAGATAGGATCTCATATAGCCTGGGTTGGCCTCAAACTCTCTGTGTAGCCAAGGATGGCCTTGAACTTTTGATCCTCCTGCCTCTGTCTTGCAAGTATTGGGATTAAGTGTAGATCACCATGATGAGCTGGGCCTGAAACCCAGGCCTTTATGCATGCTAGGCAAGTACTCTGCCAACTGAGCTACACCTTCAACCCCTGAGAACTAGGGTTTGCTCTCCAGAATTGCAGAAAGGGAGGAGAGGGATCTAAATATTATATGTGTAAAGGTGAGTGATACACAAATGCAACGCCTAACCAACATGACACATGTTGACGGTACATATGAGGTGATACATGCTTGCACCCAAGCACGTGTAACGAAAATATCTGCCTAATTAACATGTCTTAAAATTAAAATGAGAGAAGCCTTACCAAAAAAAAAAAAAAAAAAAGGAGAAAGAGAGAAAAATCCAAAGAGACTGAGACGGAGAAGTCTTGGGTCAGACGATGGTGAAGTTTTAGGGCTGGGTCAAAAGGTAAAGCTACCAGGGTCATATTAAAAAAAAGTGAACTCGTCAGTAAATTAGTTTAAAAGTTAACAGTCAAATAGAACCGTGGTGCCTGAGAGGATGAAAGGGATTATAGTAGGGCAGGGCAGTGAGGAGATAAGGGGAAAGGTTGGGTACAGGGGTGTGGGTGTGTTCCTGGGGGTCTAGTCCTCTACCACTGAATTTCAGACACCCAGTCCCTGGAATCTTCCCACTGATTTATCTAGAGAGTTAATTAACCAGCAAAAGAGAATGCTCAGGTAGTTGACTGATAATGCTGTTGTCTCTGACAATAGGGCTTAAGGCTAGCAAATGACATTATCATTTCCATAGTCAGAAGGAGACTATCAGAGTGGACTTTGAATTGGATGACCTGGGAGTGCAGACCTCAGGACCTGCTATGAGTCTTAAATCACTTCCTGAGCTCCGTTTCCTCGCGTGTAAATGGAAATAGTTGCGCAGCCACTGGGAGGAATGAAATGACACTAAGTGCCTAGGTCAGAGGTAAAAAAACGGAAGGCTGAGTTGAGGATCCGCTTCTCTGAGCTATGACCTCTAACTCTGTCCTCATACTGACTCGCAGAGGGCAGAAAGGACAGTGGGACCCCAGGGTCCAAAGTTTCACATCCAGGCTCTCCCTTCTAGGAGCTGGGTCTTCTCAAAGTTGGACTTAAAGGTGTGCTCCACCAGGCCCGGCTGGAAAACAGTCAGTTCTTAGTTTCAAAACAGAAGCAGGCAGATGCGACAGCGGCTTCCTCCTGGACACATTCGCTCGTTCCATCAACAGGGAGTTTATCTTAGATCCACTCCGTGCCAGGCACAAGCAACGAGAAATGTTTCCAACGGTCTAAGTTAATACGCTGTTGACGGAGAGGGCTCTTCTCAGCGAGGCGCCTGGAAATAACAGCTTGCCTCTTCCTTGCCTGGCTCATTAATAAGATCATAGTAAATTTTAAGAATAATAAAAAAGGAAGCTGCAAGATTACTTGCTCGGTGCCTCTTTTTGTTTGCCTAAGTTAAATATGGGGAAGGAGAGGCTGAAATTTTGAGCTAACTTGCATTCGTTGAACCTACCAGCCCTGATGATAGACGCTAATGAGTCATAGCTGTGAAGCCCCAAATCATAGCCAGCAAGCTACAGCTTACCCAAAATAGAAGCTACATTGTTGATGATATTTTCCAGAAAATTTCACCTTAGCCCTGCTAACTACAGTCTAAAGGGTTTCCTGCTTTGGTTTTAAAGGAATTCTATTTTAGTTGGCTCCAACCTGGGTTGGATGCGACTCGCCTCCATAAATCACTCCCAGCCTGTGGATCCCTGGAACCTGCCCAGAGAAAGGGCCTTGCTGCTGCTCTCCTCCCTCTAATCACAGTGTAGTTTTGCAGTTAGATCCCTTGTCAATCACCGTGAACTGACTCTGTTTGCCTCTGCTTTACAGCTGGATTTCCGGCAGTGAAGACAACAAACAGAAAACAGATGTCCACTACAGGTCCTTGGATGGCGAAGGCAATTTTAACTGGAGATTTGTTTTCCCGTTTGACTACCTCCCGGCTGAGCAGCTCTGTATAGTGGCTAAAAAAGTAAGCCTTGAAAGATGTGGGCAGGATGTGGACATTTTGGGTCTGCTTGACTCTGAGACTCCAAGGAGGTTGGGCCTGCTCGGGACCCGGGAGGTCACTGAGTCCATCTCCCTCTTGGTACAGACAAGGAATCTGAGACCCACAGAGAGTAAAGCCTTGCCCATGGTCACATAGCCACAACAGGTATTTATTTGTATAGTTAGGATTATGAGGAATATGGCTTCCTTTCTGCTACCTGTTGGCAAGTCAAGAGACGGGGCAGGACAACGGCTTTGTATCACTGTATACACGTGTTCTGTATGGAACGAAGAGATGGCTACTCTCCATCTTAGGCCAAATACAAGCCAAGTATTAAAGATGAGGCATCCCTTTGGCCTCCCTGGTTAAGCCTCGGTATCTGCATTCCCTCACTCAGAAACACTTCTAGGAGGGTTGAAGGCCCCGGTGGACTTAATTAGACAGACTTTCGGTTACAGAACTTAGACCAGAAAAAGTGATTTATTGGTTCCCATTCCTAACAAGTCCAGGGTTGGCTCATTTTAAGAACGTCTGGAGCCCATGTAGAAGCAATGTCTTTGGAAGCTGGTCCCACATTCTTCTCCCTCTGCTCTGTCCTCTGTGGACCTCACTTCTAGGCAGCCTCTTCCCTGGAGGAGGAAACATGGTAGCCAGCGGCCCAGGCCACCACCCATCTTCCAGCAAACCAGCACAAATAGAAGGGAGCCATGGTGTCAGAACTGACATCCTAGAACTGGAACCAGGGCCTCTGCCTACCAGAGACTTGTGTCCCTCCCCGAACCAACAACCACTGTTGCCCAGGAGGAAGTGCTCAGGCCCAGCACTGGGATTAGAGATGGAGTCAGTCTTTGGCTACTCCACCATCCCACCCCACCCCTACCCAGACTGTACTAACTGGGGAAGGAAGAGTTCTCCTAGGAAAGTCCGGGTCCTGAAACCTTGGTAAACAAACCTCTGTCCATCCCTACCTTCCATCTCTCATCAGTCATCCATACACCCTACAAAGCTGCACCTGCCCTGAGTCCCCTTGCCGCTGATAGCTCTACCCACTGTGGATGCTGTAGTGAACACTTCCTATGCCAGGTGGAATGGAGCCTATAGAAGGGACTTTCCAGAGGTGCAGAAGCTCAAAATGGTGTCGACTTGTGTATCCTTTCAGACGCAGAAGCAGTGTAGGACAGAGAGAGGGATATTTGGGGTCAGTCAGGCCTGAGAGGTGGTTCCTTTTCCTTTTAACCCACATCTAAGGCTATACCTCTCTTCCCTCCGTAGTGCTTAGAGCATAACCCCACACTTAGGATGGCCAGTCAGGGACTAGCTGTGTGGGCTTTCGGAGCCCCTGGAGCTATTCCTAAGAAAGAGAGCCTTCCAAGAGTATGAAAAATGAGAGCCAACCCCACAATCTTTCACATTTCCAAATCACTGGTAGAATTCCTGATCTGCCCAGGCCAAAAGAACTTAGGTATAACTGGCAATGGAGGCATATTCTTAACTAATGTCTGGGCTGAAGCAGGGACTAGAGGTGGGAACTTGGCTGTCTGTGTGTCCACCTTCAATGTGAAGGATCACAGGGTTCTAAGTGACCACAAGTGTATAAAAGTCCATGGTATTTTTGAAAAGCTAAAAATCCTGAAACATTTTAGAATCTCTATTGAAACAAAAGTGGACTCTGATCCCTAGATTAAACCCACTGCAAATGGGTACAATGAAACTGTCAATCGAGCCTTAGAGATGGGGGTGGGAGTTTGCTCAACAGGGATAAAGACCCAGTGATGACGCCGTGGGCTGGCCCATACCTAGCTTCAGGAGAGCCACAGCGGGTGTTCAGGGGAAAGGTTAAGCTCACACCCCCCAGGAGTGGCATCAGGAAGTCACACTGATAGGAATATGGTGAGAAACCTGCTGTTTGGGACATTCCTAGTATATCCTTGTTGTCACCTGCTGGTGGCTTTGAGACTTCCTAGGGAGTCTGATGGCCTACTGAATACCAGAGGGAGGTCAGGCTGTCCCACAGGGTGTGGAGGTAGAGGCCTCAGTCTTATCGCACTGTCTGCGGCTAAAGTGAGGGTCTCTGAGCCCACTGACCATGACCATATGAATCGTCTTTGTCTCTCCCCATTTTAGGAGCATTTCTGGAGTATTGATCAAACAGAATTTCGCGTGCCCCCTCGACTGATCATTCAGATATGGGACAATGACAAGTTTTCCCTGGATGACTACTTGGGTATGGCTTATGTTACAGTCACTCCTCTAACACTGAAACCAATTAAAATCTGGACACAGTTAGTTACCTTCCTAACACCTATAATGGGGGGAGCGGGGGATATGCTCACTGACTGGGTGTCCTCCAAGGGGTGTGGTCTGACAGTGAACAGTCACCACATTTCACTGGCTCTACTCGCTCTGAAGGCCTCATTGATAAGCTAGAAAGATAAGTACTTGTGCTTGTCTAGCATGAGCCAAGAGTTCACTTCTCGGGACCCCAGAGACGGAATGGTGCTATGTGCCTTTAACCCCAGCACTTGGGAGGTGGAGGCAGGAGGCTCAGGCATTCAAGGTTGTCCTTGGTGTATAGTGAATTAGAGGCCAGCCTGGGCACAGGGAGGTTGTCAGGGCTCTGCCTCCACTTTCAAGCAGCCCGTGCTCTCTCTTCTTGGTACTTCAGAACCATCTTCACGAGTCCGCTCGCAGCAGTTCCTAAGGTCCTCTGTGCCTCCTCCTTCCCTCCTTCCCTATGCTGTTCTTTTCCTTAAGCCCACCCTCCTCTGGCCTCAAGGCCCTCATTGCATGCACCCTCCCTAACCTTTCTTATTCTCCCTTCTATATTTTAAACCCAAGCTTTCCCAGAAGGTCTCAGAAGGCCTCCCTATTCTTCTGCAGCCCCCCACCCCAGTGATGTAAGCCCTGGCTCTTCAGCTGATGCTGAAGTTCAACTTTTGCCCATCATCTAACTATGCAAGGCTCCTAAACCAGGAACAATAAGTGGGGCTTCTCACAGTCCTTCACAAAGACCTACGTGAAACTATCCAGGGGCTAGAGAGTAAATCCCTCCTCCCAGTCCACAGCAGAAAGTGTGTCTCTCCAGACACCCTGATCCTGGCTGGGATTTCTCATTTCCTGGTGGGGATTTTCGGGTGAATTATGTTCTCTCAAGCTCCTGTTTCTGGGGTCACTCCAGGAGAGAGCTGTACCAGAATGTTCCAAGGAGCATCCTGTTTCCCCAAAGGCAATGACCTCTGGTCAGGGTAGCTCAAAACCACAACTAGTACCTCTCAAATACAAAGGCCCTGAGCTCAGTGGAAATTTTATGTGTAGATGTTTAGTCGAGCGGGATTTATAGAAGAACTGTTTATGCTCACGCCTTTGAGAAAGAAACCATGGCGTCCTCTGTGAGACACTAAACAGTGAAAAGCTATTTCTTCTGCCATCTCCCATCCGCTCTGGAAGGAATTTAAACATCTAGCACGGTCTGTTTTACTAACTCACCCATCACCTGTTCGCAATCATCATGTCCCCTGGACAAGAACGTTCTGTTCACCTAAGAACAATGGTGTAGCCACTTGAAGCTCATCTGGACCTCATGTTGTGTTTCTGGGGCCAGGTTTCCTGGAACTTGACTTACATCACACGATCATCCCAGCCAAGTCATCAGAGAAATGCAGTTTGGACATGATTCCCGACCTCAAAGCCATGGACCCCCTTAAAGCTAAGACGGCCTCACTCTTTGAGCAGAAATCCATGAAAGGATGGTGGCCGTGCTACATGGACAAAGACGGCTCCCGTGTGATGGCTGTATGAGTATTTTCTGGTTGGGGATCATTTCTATGCCTTATCGGTAGACTTACTCCGGATAAGGGGATAAAGACAGAAGAGGCTGCGGGCGTGTGCTTGGGGTTGCGGGAAGGGCATGGGTTAGAAAGATCAGAACCTGGAACCAAGGTATTTCCTTAGGGTTCCTTTACAGGGAGCTTACTGTGTGCTGAGCAGTGAGAGTAGGAAATGGAGTCCCCAATGTGAGCTTTGCACATCCTAAAGAGGAAAGGGTAAGGGTGCAGCTCGCCATGTCGCCAACACTACCGCATACAGTACTGATGGTTACTAGGTGACGTCTGTGAGCCAGGTAACATGTCGCCCCAACACTACCTCATACAGTACTGATGGTTACTAGCTAACGTGTGTGAGTCAGGTAACATGTCG
>JAQHUG010000199.1:1328541-1343446 GCA_028555095.1 Dicrostonyx torquatus
CACTACCTCATACAGTACTGATGGTTACTAGCTAACGTGTGTGAGTCAGGTAACATGTCGCCAACACTACCGCATACAGTACTGATGGTTACTAGCTAACGTGTGTGAGTCAGGTAACATGTCGCCAACACTACCTCATACAGTATTGATGGTTACTAGGTAACATCTGTAAGCCAGGTAACATGGTAACTGTCTCACATGTGTGATCTCATGTCTAAAATAGCTTATCAGTCCATGTTAATTGCACATTAGTGGGGATGGGTGGGAGGTATAGTATGTGCTGATCAAAGGCCACCTCCCTTATCCACCACACCCCCTTTCTAATCTGTAGGCTGCATTGTGGGTATGGAGAGAGTGCTCACATAGGAGAGCATATCTTGTCTGGCCAATCCATCCCTAGAAGTTTCCAGTGCTTTCTTTCTCTACCCTGTCTTCAGGAAGCCATTGATGTGGACTTTCTGATACCATAGAGATTAGCTTCACGTTATCTTCTTAGACTCTGCTGACAGGCCTTTGAGGTAGACTCAGTCCTCATTTTATGGATTCAAGAAAACCTGAGAGATAAAGCCCCTGTCAGGGTCAGGCTTCAGTTTCACCTGGCATATAAACAGGGGCATTGTCCAGGCCCCTCCACCTAAATGACCTCTGTGTCTGCATTTCCCGAGTTGTTGGGGACCGAGAGGGTTTATCTGGATCCTAAAATGTCAATTGCAAGTTAGTGAAGGCTGGGTATTAAAGTTCCCTGTTGTGCCACACATACCTTTAATTCTTGCCCTTTGGAGGGATTAGTAAGACAGAGGCGGGCAGATCTCTGTGAGTTTGAGGCCAGCCTGGTCTACATGGTGAATTCCAGGCCAGAGCTACATAGAAAGGCCCTGTCTCCAAAGAAGAAAAAGGTGAGAATGTTAGGCCTTTTTTGACCTTAGAGCCCTCATCCACAAACTCAGACAACAGCACCTTTCTAAGGATGCCATGAGCATTCTACAGGTTATCCACACAGAACTGCTCCCTGTGTGGACGTCCCATGCAGGGACCTGTCAGCAGAGACGCAGCCTCCATCCCCCCACTGACACACCTTGAGTTCCCACCAAGCACACATTCTGCTGCACACTGTAGGGCTGCAGTGTAAGTGGGAAGAGACACAGCCCCATCTCCCGGAGCCTACAGAAATGTTAGCTGCTGTTCTTAACAGTAAAGTCACAGAGGCACTGAGATTGATGTGGGGATGCCAAAACCACAGGGATGCGGGAGAGGGGAGAGCATGAGGCAGGAGAGTGATTTGTCCTCTCCGTTTCCCACACGGCGGCAGTTCAGAAACACATGGGAGAGGAAATGGGGAGAAGTCTCAGGAGGAAAATTTGAGGCAATCTAAGGATTGCTTTACAAGAATAAAAATTGAAGCTTGGGGAATATTCCTAAGGTTGAAGTAAAAATATTTGTGAAACGTGATGTCATGTGTTTAACCTGTTCTGCTTTACTGAAGGGGAAAGTCGAGATGACACTGGAGGTCCTCAACGAGAGGGAGGCAGACGAGAGGCCAGCCGGGAAGGGGCGGAATGAACCCAACATGAACCCCAAACTTGACCTACCAAAGTGAGAGGCCTTCTTTGTTCTGTGTGTTGTCTGGTCCCCAAACACCTGCAGTTTGAAAGCCCCCCCCTTCCAGTTGGCTTAATGGGCTGGATTAGCTATTGGCCTTCTAATTTTGTTCTTCACTGTGAGCTGTGGGGGGGATGGAGCGGTTCGTGCTGTGGTCTCGTTTTAACCATTTGCCTTCCCCATTAAGTTGGACATCCTCAGCATCTTAAGGAACCGGTGTGGGTACCTGAGCTATTCCCAGCCAACTACGGATGCTAACAAAGCAAAGCTACCCAGAGGCTGGGAAGGTGGCGGGCACAGGAGGAAAGGGGAGGCTGAATCAACCGTAGCTTGTCCCAAATTTATTGATTCACGATTCTTGAACTGCTACAGTCTGGTAGACAGTCCTTTGTGAGTTAAGCAGGGGAACTATGTCTTGCATTGCAGCCGACCAGAAACCTCCTTCCTCTGGTTCACGAACCCATGCAAGACTATGCGCTTCATCGTGTGGCGCCGGTTCAAGTGGGTGATCATCGGCCTGATTGTGCTGCTCATCCTGCTGCTGTTCGTGGCTGTGCTCCTGTACTCATTGCCGGTACGACATCTGGGCCTCGGCTTCTACAGCCCTGAGGCGCCATAGCCACAGGCAGAGACCCTACCACAGCCCCTCTGCTTGTGAAAGTTTAATATACTGCCCAGTGGTAGAAGCTGCATCCTTAGGTTTTAACGAGTTACCACAAACTGTTATGGTCGAAACAAAACAAAACAACAAAAACCCACTGGCTTTAAGAACTCTAGGAGAAAGTCCCCAAGCCTCTATCAGTATTTGTCTAGGTTCTGGGCAGTGTTTCCAGGTGATTTAATGTGTGTGTGTGTGTGTGTGTGTGTGCATGTGTGTGTGTGTACTCACCCATGCATACGTGTGTGGAAGCCAGAAGTCAATGTTCAGTGTCTTCCTCTACGATTGCCACCTTTTTTTTTGTGATGGGGGCCCTCACTAGCCTGGAGCTTACTGTTTCTGCTAGGATGGCTAGTCAGAGAGCATGGAGATCCTCTTGTCTCTGCTGTCTGTCTATCCACCAGAGCCACCATTTCCTGCTATGATGTGAGCGCTGGGAATCCGGACTCAGGTCCTTGTGCTTGGAAAGCAAGCACTTTACCCACAAAGCCATCTCGCCAGCCCCCTGCTTTCACCTTTCTTGTCCCAAACAGTCCTGTTCCCAACCTCCGGGTCCAGACACTGGTGGTCCCCAAGACCTCAACAACCCCCACACGCCACTCCAAACAGTTACTGCCTTTGCCTCTCTGGGTCCCTGTACCCACATTTTGTTTTTCAAAATCTTGTTCTCGATGACCCATGTCACAAATAGCTACTCCTTAAATTTCTTCTAGTCCCCTTAGTTATAAACAAGAGCCCAGATTGAAGACTTGGCTGTATGCATAGATGCTGTGCTCTTACTCCTCCATTCAGGGAATGCATGGGGCATCTAATTAAAATGCAGAGATGAGAAGAAGCAGCCTGTGGGAAGGCAGCATAAATACATACTGGCAGTGTGGACAGGAAGGTCTTATATAGGAACGGCTACCTCTAGGAGCCTGCTGCTAAGGACATTCTCCCCAGGGAAGCAGTTTAGTCTCTGGAGAAGGGATGGTCCAGGCAGAGCAAGCCATAACAGAGGCAAGCAAGGCGCATGGTCCTGGATGGAGCAGCAGGCATCCCAAGGCTCTTTCTCCAACTCACTTCCATCATCCTGTAGTTCCTGTACGTTCTGAGTTTGGAGACACCGTCATGCAGCCACAGTAGCATCTCTGTGCATGGCTCCTATCTTCCCCTGTGTAATAGTTTCAGAACTTTGATTATATGCACAGTGTTTTCTGGTTGTAGGTTATACAATCTGTCTTCACAATTTAAAAAGAAACTCCATATAGTTATTTTTTTCATGATTTAAATTCTATTTTTAAAAAACTCCATACAGTTATTTCTTCATAATTTAAATTTTATCCATGGTGTCACTCAGAGGATGACAGTGTTTAGAGACACCTTGGACTTGAAGGGCACTCAGTAGGTAGAGGGAGGCCAGGGGTGGCTCTGAATGCCCCATGGTGCACAAGCCTGCCCAGCCATGCTAAAGGATTGCATGTCAGACTGAGAAGTCAGGTCTCCAAGTATTCACACAGCTTCTGTCTCTCTTTCAGAACTATTTATCGATGAAGATTGTGAGGCCAAATGCATAATGAAAGCAAAGCCTTCACTCAGGCCGCAATGGAGGACTGCCTCACACACTGAAGTGTGATCGCAAGACCAAGAGCACCCCAGGTCGGTGTGTGAGATACTTCACCAAGACTCGGCAGTTTCTAGCAGGTCTAAATCCTAAAAGGTCAGATAACAGGCTGCCTTCTTAACCTGTTATCTTTTTAAAGTATTAAAAAACTTTATTTTCTAAGTTTTAAGTCTATTTTCTGAGTATTTTTTTAAGGTGGCTGGTTCCATTTTAAAATTATCTTTCTATGTGCTTTCCATTCTACAGTTCAAGTTTGGAAAATTACTGAAATGAATTTGAAATGATCTGTATCTTCATGTCATATGTTTCTTATTTGTAATCAAGAGAAAGAACCTCCATTATAAGAGGTAGAGGGGTCAGTAGGAACAGCTCTTATTGGTGCTGCAGCCATTGTTGTGGGATTCCGTGTGGACAAATGTCATGAGACTCTTTGCATCCTCAGTGATGAATGCAAATAAAAGTACCTGGTACACGCGGATGTGTGTCCTCTGTTCTGACTGAGTGGGGAGAGAGGCAGGTTCCGTTCCTCCTGTCCTAGTGGGCAAAATGCCACGGCATTCCACTTGACCATAAGTCCTTTAAGAGTGAGGTGCCAACTTGGGCCAGTGGGTCCAGTAATAAAACTACCAGTTATGAATAGTGATGTCGCAGCCTGCCACCCTGTTTTCAAGGCTGTGTGTGCCACTCAGTGACTCTGCAGTGTAGCCCATAAATTTAGGCCAACAACACTACTAACCCCATTTTACAGTAGAAGAAATTGAGGGTCAAAGAAGTTGTAGCTTTTCCAAGGCCACACAACCAAGAATGAGTCTGGATTTAAACCCAGGGATTACAGATCTGCCACCACCCCACCCCCAGTTTATGTGATATTCATAGATACCGGGCAAGCACTCTACCAACTGAGGCGCGTTCCCCAGCCTCTCTTAAGATCTCTTAAAGCAACACTGCAGTAAGGAAAGTATGACCCCATGCCAACACCAAAGATGCTTAGCATGTCTTCTAGAACAAGTGAGAACATTGTGTTGTTCCTATAAGTAAGAAAAGGTTATCAAGTCACTAACAGTTCTATTCAAACGGCAATTCAAGACTAAGGAGCAAGAAACGATGCAATAGTTCTACTGCTGGTATTCAAGCAGTTCATACTGCAAAGGCAACTGTCAATCTCATTGCCGAGGTGTTCTGTGGTTTTGATAGTTTAATCCCCTCTAGTATCCCATCAAAATGTCCAGCAATCCAAGTGTACTCAGTCACAACAAACTGTTAAGAAATAACAGCTCTGGCTGGATTGACATGTCCCTCAGTGAGGCTGCATGTAGCAGCCTCTCTTGTGAAAGGCCACCCCTCCCAGTCACTGGCAGAACTCCTGAATGCCTCGTTCTCCTTAGCACCTAGGCCTCAAGTGATTCTCCGGTCTCAGAGGTGAGCTGGTTGCTTCAACCTTTCTAGAGAAATATAGACAGTGAAAGACCTACAAACATCTCTGCCCTTCAACTCCAAGGAAGTAATCAGAAGAGTGGAGGAAGGTCCATGTACAAAATCCACCTAACGGTGTGCCCACTAATGGCACCGGCTGTGACCTCCCTAAGTATCCATTATAAGGCAACAAACAGATGGATAGTAAAGATCCTGTATAGATTTAAAGACTTAAGATTTGTCTTTTCTCGGGGTGCATATCGACATAAAATAATGTCTTGAATGTGTAAGCTATTTAATGTAATGCATCAAAATGGTGTTAGAACAGAGTTTGTGGAACGTTTATATTTGTACATAGGTTATAGTTTTTGAGGGTTGGTTGGCATTGGAGTTTCTTGAATCTCTTCCCACAGAGTCTAAGCTGGGTTTGAGCAGTGCTGTTATATGTTTCACATGGCCACCGTGAGCTATGGTTAATCTCCACAGCTGACTATAGGTACCTTGAGGGATGAGGAGCACCTAGAAGACCTGCAGCCCAGGGTGCAATGGAGCAGCAGGCGTGGATTTGTATCATGGACCAGTCCTCAAACAGATTTATGTGCCACTTGGAAGAAATAGTGTCACCTCTAGAGGTGAGGGTGTTAAGAGCCCAGAAGGTTCTTAGTGCGGGTGGCTTTAGTGTCACATCTAACTTATTAAAGTTGAACGTGTCATTCTAAATATGGAACCAAGAAAGGGTTCTCTTTACACAGGACCCACGCTCACTAAGTAAGGGGGCCTAAGTCAGGGGTATGGCTGCATCATCTGCCTTCTAAGCTGTAGCTGCAACCTAGGGGGAGTTCAAATTCATGGTGTAGGAGTTCAGCGGTATTGGGGACACTTCCATCGCTCAAGGAACAAAGGTCCTGTTTATTGTCTCTGGCTGCACCAGCTGACCCCTATGTGCAGCTCACTGGTATTAGCAAAACTTTCATCAAGAGTGGCTCAATTGAGCATCCTTTGGATATATACCCAAAATTGGTATTACTGGTTCTTGAGGAAGAGAAATCGTGTCAGAAGGACATGTGCTCAACTGTGTTCATAGCAGCTTTGTTTGTCATAGTAACAACCTAAATGCCCTTCGACCGAAGAATGGATAAGGAAATAATGTGGTACATTTACACAATGGAGTACTATACAGCAGAAAAAAAAACGACTTCTTAAATTTTGTAGGCAAATGGATGGAGCTAGAAAACATCATTTTGAGTGAGGTAACCCAGACCCAGAAAGACAATTATCACATGTACTCACTCATAAGTGGTTTTTAAGCAGAAAGCAAAGAAAACCAGCCCACAATTCACAATCCCAGAGTACCTAGACAACAATGAGGACTCTAAGAGAGACATACATAGATCTAATCTACATGGGAAGTAGAAAAAGATAAGATCTCCTGAGTAAATTGGGAGTATGGGAACCTTGAGAGAGGGTTGAAGAGGAGGGGAGAGGCAGGGAGGGGAGCAGAGAAAAATGTAGAGCTCAATAAAAATTAATAAAAAAAAGAAGAGTGGTCCATTACCCACAGGCCCTCAGGTTCACATTGTCTTCCAACCTTCCAAGTCACAATAAACTCACACCCAGACAATTATTTACTAACACTTAGATCAAATTGAAGGTTAACAGCTTTCATCTAATTCCAAGACAGTATTTTTTTTAAGATGATATATTCTTGTTTTGATTTTTGCTTTTATTTTCCAAGACAGAGTTTCCCTGTGTAGCTTTGGAGCCTTTCCTGGAACTCAATTTGTAGACCAGGCTGACCTCGAACTCAAAGAAGTCCGCCTGCCTCTGCCTCCCAAGTGCTAGGATTAAAGACTTGCACCACCACTGCCCAGCCAAGGTGATATAGTCACTTCACAAAAGAGTATTCATTGTTCCAGACATGTAGTTATTTGAAGATTCACAATTAGCTAGTACTGGGATGGACCAATCAGAAAGGATGTCTTTGCCCATCATGATGGATACAGGCTACTTAGCATTCTAGAACATCAGCCACACCAGGAGGTGCAGACCGGTTACAGCCTTCATTCTGGGGACTCCTACTGCCATCCATATTCTCCACAATGCCTCCCTGAGGGAACACTTGCCAAGCAGACAAGGGAATGGCTGACAGGAGAGTCTCTTCCTTGCTTCTCCATGCCTATGTGGAGTCACTAGCATGCTCCTTTTGGGTAAAAGTCAGCAAAGATCTGCTAGGGTGAAATGATGCATGGGGAGTACCAGGCAAGGTTTTCTTCCCCTCCCTCAGAAAAAGCTTCATCTTCTCAAAAGATAATGGTCCCTCCATGGAGGTTGTTAGTGGCCTGGTGACCTATAAATGATAGCTAAAAGCTGGAACTAATCCCAGTCCAGTCAGATTGTCGCTTCACTGTGAATTAAATAACACTGAGTCCTAACTCACTGTAGCACAGGCCGCCATTAACACTGGAGCCTTCACTGGGAAAATGAGTCTTCAGTCAGTGTGGGAGGGGAGAGAGACCCAAGAGGCTGATGGGCAGACACTGGATTTGCTTTTGTTCTTCTATTTTTATTGTATATTTAGAAAATAAGATATGTCACCTTTAGACCTGCCTGTTGGTTAAAAGGCTATTTAACAGGTAGGCAAATTCTGAAATCCACAACGGGGCAGAAAGGGGGCAGTCTGCCTGGCTTTCCGGTTGCTGGCCATGTGACAGTCCGCTACCCCTGAATCCTACCCTGGCTGGAAAGGTCATTTCCCAAGGACTGGAGCTGTCTCATTTGACTGTGGAGCAGATGACTGCCCTAATGCTAAGCAGTGAGAGTTCCTTCTAGAAACTTCCCTTTCGGTCCAGAAAGTGCGAGCTTCCCACCATATGGAGAAACAACCTGATTTCAAAGTTTTACACCATAAGTATTTCGTGCTAAAGTGCTTCTTTGGCTAAGGCGCACCCAGGACCATAGGCACACAGCTTCTGCAGGCAGATGGGAATTCCATTCAGAGGGATGCCTTACGTGGAATGAGTTCATAAGGAGTCAACGTTGTAAAGAGATTAAGCGCCCACCATCTTTGCAGCTGAGCCTTGTGTTTGTACAGCGTCGATGAGAATTCCCTAATCTTCCTTCAGTTAAACTCGGTGAGGTCCCAAGGAAGATGAAAGGGAGGCCACTTCCCCCCCCGGATAGACATCCGTGAAGTGAAATGCCAGAGTTCATGAAGTTCAAGAAAAACACAAGAGAGACATGTAGCTGGGACTAACTTTGAGGCCTCAAGTATGGGGACATAATGGGAAACGCAGGCCAGTGGGGGTGGGGGCGCTCTCCTGACTCGCGTGCACATTTCCAAGAGAGGCTTGGTCCTAGGTTTTCATGATCAGAATAAACTAAATAAGGTGTGTGTATGTGTGTGTGTGTCCCTGAGAGCATACACATCTATAACTTTTGCATTTGATCTCAGCCAAAAGTCTGAGAAACAATGAAAAAAATCATAATTTTGGAACAGCTCCCTCCTAGCACGCTGTATGCTTTTAAGGGCAACCTGATTTTGCCAAAATTCGTCTCAGCTTCTCCCCCAAGGGCTCTTTTGGCCTTTGACTAGTATTAATGTACCACTTCCCCGTAGTTTCACAAAGTCCTAGAGCCAAACCTGTAATCCTCTCCCCTCATATTTCAGTGAAGTCCTGCCTGGGTAATTACCAGGAGGAGGACCAGGGATATCCAGCTGGATCCAGATGCGGCACGGCAGCCTCACAGACGAGGTTTCACCTGGGTCAACGGGATAAACAAAATAAATGATGGAATCCTGTCTTAGAGCAGCAAGAGCAGGGGGCCAGGGGATTCCAGACGTCTGCAAGCCTGTGAGCTCAGCACAGCTTGGTCACAACATAACCCCGAGAGTTGGGGCATCTCCCCCAGGGGACCAAAATTCCCTCACTGAGAAAGTGAGCCCAGAGTTCAAAGATCTTGTCTGTCCCCACATCAGTTCAGGTTTCTGTTCCTTTGTGACTCAGTTTCCTTGTATATAAGATAGGGACAATAATCTTCATAAATTGTGAAGATAGAATGATTTACCATACGGAGTTTTACGGGACAGTTATGTAAGTCCTTTACCTTTCATCCTGGGCTGTACTTTCCTCATGACAGAACTGGAGCTGCCCAGTGGAAGTAAGTCAGAGGTGACACCTGTGACAAATGCAGTCCTAGAAAGTGACACAAAAATAGGCACGGGGAATCACACCCTTAATTCCAACATGCAAAAGGCAGAGACAAGAGATTCAGGCATTGAGGAGGCCAGCCTGAGCTACTTAGTACGATTCTGTCTCAAAGAAACAAGTCACACAAAATCATTGCTATTCCAAGTGAGCTCCCCCCTGCCCCGCCCCAGTTCTGACTGTACAATCCTAATTAAAGAAAGCCCAGGCGCGGATGCAACTCAGTGGTAGAATGTACGCTTGGCAAATGCGAAGTCCTGGGTTCGATCCCTAGCACCGAGTGGAAAGATAGAAGGAGTGGGGAGAGTAAGAAAGGGAGAGAAGGAAAATAGGCAGCAAGTTTACAGGATTTTTTTTTTTTTTTTTTTGGTTTTTCGAGACAGGGTTTCTCTGTAGCTTTGGAGCCTGTCCTGGAACTAGCTCTTGTAGACCTGGCTGGTCTCAAACTCACAAAGATCCGCCTGCCTCTGCCTCCTGAGTGCTGGGATTAAAGGCGTGCGCCACCACCGCCCGGCAAGGACCTGGTTTCTGTCCATAACTGGCCATCTTCTCACTGTGTCCTCACAAGGAGAAGGGAGAGGAACGTACTATGGATTTTTTTAAAATAAGAACACTAATCACCCAATTGTGAGTGTTCCACCCCCAAACCTAGTCCCTCTTGAAGGTCCCAACTTCCTAAAAACATTACCTGGGATTTGCATTTCATTATGTAATTTTGGTGGGGTGGGCACAGATATTCAGTTTATAGTAGCTTATTGCTACCTTTGATCATTTATGGTAAGATTGCAAAAATGGCTTTGAGTCCCTATTCCTTTGAACACACACCCAAAAGCAGAATTGCTGGGTTGTTTGGCACAACTCTATTTAATGTTTTGGAATAGTGATGTTCTAATCTCTATTTTCCTTCTCTCCCTCTCTTACTCTCCCCAGTTGGACCACGATCTCATGGTTTCAGGAAAATGAGGTTAACTGAGCCCAGCAGGCCATCTCAGAAATGCAAACCCACATGGTCAATATGATCAGATGTTCAATCTTGTTAGTGGGAAGAAAAATTAAAACGACAACGAGGTAACATACAAATTAACAAACTGCATGTGTACCAGGGATGGATCTGGGGACTCAGACCCAAGGCCTCCCGCGTGTGGGGCAAGCTTTCTGCCACTGAGCTACAGCCACATGCCTGGAGTTTTCTGATACAGGGTCTCACTATGTAGCCCAGCCTGACTTCAAACCCTCAATCCTTCAGCCTCTGCCTTCTGAGCGCAGGGATTGCAGGTGTCCACCACCATGCCTCACTCCTGCATCATGATGTCTTATACTGCATAAACCCTACAGTTTTTTGCATCCAATTTTTAATTTTAAAAAGATTAGAGTCGCTTCCCTTCCTAAAACGACTGAGTCTGAACAGTACATTAAGGTTAAAAATACAGACCATCTTGCAAGGCATGGTAGAGCAAACCTTTGGTCATAGAACTCAAAGGCAGAGACTGGCAGATCTGTGAGTTTAAGCCAGCCCGGTCTATATAGCAACTTTCTGGCCAGCTAAGGCTACATAGTGAAGCCCTGTCTCAAAATAAATAAATACCTTGTTGCTAAGTAAACAAACACATTGCACAAGTCACCTAAGGATGGGACACAAAACAAAAGCATCATTCTTGTGGTCTTTCAAAGGCACAGGTAGACAGAAAATCAGAGTTAGGTCTAGCCAGGAAACAAAGGTCTTGTAGGGACTTCAAAAGAGGTAACTGATACAAAAGGCACCTCGGGTGCTGCTCAGGAGAAACGAGGACTTCCAATGACTTGCAGATACTGCCACTTACATTGTCCACAGCAGAATAAGAGACAAAGAAATGTCCTGTGTTCCCTTCCCCCTATCCTCCAGCCAAACCAAGACACCTTTGCCCAGGCCAGCTCTTTGCCAGACAGAAGAGGAGAATAGAAATGGCCCGAGTTCACGTAAGCAAGGAGGGCAGCAGGGGGCTGCAGAGCCAGCCACTCCACTCGGTATACATGATGTCCCTTCACCCCTCCAACTCTCTGTCTCAGGTATGAAGAAAGCTCAGAGGAATTACCCAAGAGCCCTCAAATTTCATAACAATTCCCTTGTGAAACTAAGATTCAGGCCTGCACAACCTGGGATCACACGTGATCTTTGAGATAGAATATAGTCAAGACAGATGAACTATTAACCAGATCAAACAAAAGGACCAAAAAATCTAAAGATTAAATCAAGTTACTTAACAACTGTCCTGGTTTAGTTTCTGTGACCGTGATAAACACTACGGCCAAAACAATCTTTGGAGGAAAGGGATTGTTTGGGTTCCAGGTCACAGTCCATCATCAAGGGAAGCCATGGCAGACACTCGAGACAGAAACCTGGAGAGTGGAGCTGAGGAAGAGGCATGGCAGACTAGTGCTAACTGGCTCACTCTCGGTCTGGTTTGCTCGGCTTGCTGACAACAAAACTCACCGGGACAACTACCTCCCGAAGCACTATATTTTCAAGTTTCCTGTAATTTGCCTGCCGTCTTGTTCGTGGGTCCTGTTCACACTGGTCCCAGGGAAGGGGCAGGACTTCCACAGTGGAGCCAATGGCCTCGACCTATCAGTTCTCACCTGGGTCTTTGCTCAGTTCCCACTCCTGGCACCCAGTGGCTGAGGCGGTGAGGAGGGTGAAGGCCAGATGTGGGGCCAGTCAGGCCTGCAGAGAAACTCTGGAAGGCATGCTGTGGGAGGGGAAACTAAGCCTTCCTATACCACATCCTGGAAGGCTGAACATGTTTTCTATGAATTTTATCCTTTTTTATTGTTGCTTTTAAGATTTTAAATGGGGCCAGAGAGATGACTCAGAAGTTAAGACTACTCGCTGCTCTCACAGAGGAGTGGAGTTCTGTTCCTGCACCCACTTGGCAGTGTGCAGCCACTCATACTGCAGTTCCAGGAAATTCGATGGCCTCTTCAGGCCTCACACTCAGGCACACACTGACATACACACACTCTCTTTCACACACACACACACACACACACACACACACACACACAAAATTTAATATAGATCTTTTAAAAATTAATGTAATTAAATTCATTACAGAAGCTTGAAAAGGCATACCCAAAAAAGGAAAAATAGCTTAAGAAAAAAAATTAAGATATCTATAATTTTATTATCATAAGTTGTCACATTCATGTTTCTCAGTACTTTCTTCTACTCTGTTTTCAAAAGGCATAAAATTGGGGTCCTAATCCCAGGACTTCCTTGGATTTGCCTTCTCTTTCTAAAAAAATATTTATGACTTTATTATTATTATTATTATTTGGTTTTTTTGAGACAGGGTTTCTCTGTGTAATAGCCCTGACTGTCCAGGAACTTGCTTTGCAGACCAGGCTGGCCTTGAACTCACTGAGATCCACCTGCCTCTGCCTCCCAAGTGCTGAGATTAAAGGTGTGAACCACCAACACCCCACCTTGGATTTGTCTTCTTGATACCTTAGTTTTGTATCTTGAATTTCTTCCCCCTCTTAAATTCCATTTCATAAACATTTTCCCACAGCACGGGGAGCAGTAGCATAGCAGTCCAGCATATAATAACAATCCTTTCATATTGATCTGCCCTAGGCTAACTCAGTTTCCTGTCGTTAGACAGACTTTGCTTCCAGTTCTTTGCTATTTAAAATTCCTCCTTACACATCCAAGGCCAGCGACCATGGTTTACACTTGGGGGGCCTTTGGATCTCTTCAGTCATTAATATCTTAAGAGCAGAAATGATCTTTGCTTTGGTTCACCCAAATTTATATCTGAGACAGAGCAGCCATTGTTGAATGGATGAATGACTTTCTCATTCGTTCTTGAAGATATCAAATTCCCAGAAGGAGAATGCCTAAGCCAAAGGGCAGGAGCACATTGAAAGCCCCAGGACACGTGGCCAATTGCTTCCTGGACACATGGGCCCATTTGAACATACAGTTCCCAGCAGAGTCGGAGCAGCTCCGACCAGACCCGGTGCCCTTTCCTTGGCCTCCTCCGTTCCTGTGAGTCCCTCCCAGGTCCTGACTGTGGGGCCTCAAGAGCATCTTAGAAAGCAGAGAAACCTGCAGGTCTGTTTGGAGGGCCTCTGTGGGGCCCAGAATTCCCCTTCACCGTCTGGAGAAGCAAAGAAATCCTTTAACATCTTTTTGAAAGATGCACGTGTGTGGGCTTTTTCAGCTTAAAAACGTGATTCTTCAAACATCCCAACATACACACACACAGAAGACGTCAATACACCTGAAATGTGTGAGAGTGCCTCTAGCCCCCACTCTAAGATCTACACACCCATTATGGTACTATGGTCTCGCCAATTATTAAAACAGTACATTTTACTTTTAAGATAAAAATTAAATTTTACATCCCTTTTAAAGGAGGAGGGGGACTTTCACTTAGTTCACACAGAGGAACTGGCGGGGGGTGGGGGGCAGAATCGAACTGTAAAACAAAATTTCACAAGACCGAAAGGTAAGAGCAGAAAAGTGACTGTCCACAAAGCTGAATGTAATGGTTCAGATTTAGATTTTCAAAGTGACTTAAAAAGCCGTCTAGGAAAACAAGTAAACAGAAAATGCAGCTGTTCTCACTTGGTTTATAAAACCGTTGAGATCCCTGGGGGAATTAAAAACACAAAAGAAGAAAAAAGATCCAGACCAGAGACATGGTGGAGTAGGTTCTGCTATAACGGCGGCACTAGGGGCACAGAGGCCAAGGCCAGCCTGCACTACCAGAGTGCAATCTACCTCAAACAGGGACACCACCACCAACTACCAGAGATTTTTTTTTTTTTATATTTGAGAGGGGCAGGGAGGGCTAGAGGGATGGTTCAGAGGTTAAGAGCACTGACTGCTCTTTCAATGGACCCGGGTTCAATTCCTAGCACCCACATGGCAGCTCAGATCAGTCTATAACTCCAGTTCCAGGGGATCCAACACTCTAACACACATTAATGCAGGCAAAACAGCAATGCACATAAAAAAATTAATTAAAAATTGAAAAAAGGGGGTCCTGGAGTTGACTCCCCAATGAGTAAAGTGCTTGTCACTCAAATATAAGTTTGACCCCCAGCATCTACATAAAAGCTAGACTTGGTCACATGCACATGACCTGAGCAATACGGGTGGAATGGAAACCGTGACAAATCCCAGGGCTTGCTGGCCAGTCAGTCTAGCGAAAACAGCAAACTTCAGCTTCGGTGAGAGAAACTGTCTCAAAATATAAAGTAGAGAGTGACAGAAGGACACACCCGACATCTAACTCTGGCCTCCATATGTGGGCACACAGGGCAGCACACACCCTCTACCCACCCTCCACCCACACCTCTGCTCCCCCATTCTAAAGATGGTTCAAAATTTCAATATAGTTTATACATTTGCTGAGTCCACAATAAGGGCTGGCTGGTTGG
>JAQHUG010000199.1:1351707-1384797 GCA_028555095.1 Dicrostonyx torquatus
GATCTTACATCTGTAAGAATGGCCAAGATCAAAAACACTGATGACAACTTATGCTGGAGAGGGTGTTGGGTAAAGGGAACACTCCTGCATTGCTGGTGGGAGTGCAAGCTGGTGCAGCCCCTTTGGATATCAGTATAGTGATTTCTCAAAAAATTAGGCAACAACCTTCCTCAAGACCCAGCAATACCACTTTTGGGTATATATCCAAAGGATGCTCAATAATACCATAAGGACATGTGCTCAACTATATTCGTAGCAGCATTGTTTGTCATAGCCAGAACCTGGAAACAACCTAAATGGCCCTTGATCAAAGACTGGATAAGGAAAATGTGGTACATTTACACAATGGAGTACTTACACAGCAGAAAAAAAATGACATCTTGAAATTTGCAGGCAAATGGATGGATCTAAAAAACATCATATTGAGTGAGGTAACTCACACTCAGAAAGACAAATATATGTACCAACTCATAAGTGGCTTTTAGACATAAAGCAAAGAAAACCAGCCTACAATTCACAATCCCAGAGAACCTAGGCAACAAAGAGGACCCTAAGAGAGACACACATGGATCTACATGTATGTACATACATAGATCTACATACATGGGAAGTAGAAAAGGACAAGATCTACTGAGTAAATTGAGAGGGCTGAAGGGGAGGGGGGAAGAAAGGAGGGCAGCAGAGAAAAATGTAGAGCTCAATAAAATCAATTTAAAAAAAATCTCTTTCAATTGTCAATCAGAATATATTTCAGAAGGGCCAAATGTGGTAGCACACACCATTAACCCAACTTGCAAGGGCAGAGGCAACAGATCTTTCTGAATTTGAGACTATCCTGGTCTACATGTGGATTTCTAGGCCAGCCAGAGCTACATAGTAAGACCCTGTCTCAAAACAAAATAAAGAATAGACTCTAAGTACAAACTGTGTACCTCTCCTGGGGGTTTGCATCCCAGCCCCCCACACACACACACACTGGGCATGCCTATACCCCAGTGGAACAGATGCCTACATTCTCTTAAAATAACAGAGCCTCACGCACAGTTGGTACACAGAGGTCAGGGATGTAGCTCAACTGTAGAATGTACGTATGCTTGGCGAGCGTGAAGTCCTAGGTTCACACAGCACCGCAAAACATGAATGAGTTCTCAGATCCCTGCCCGTTGGGGAAACAAATCACTGAGACACCACATGATCATGGGTACCAATACATTGTCACACCAGGCCTTGACAGAGGCAGAAGAAAAAGAAGCTGTAAGGAAAGTGTGTGCTATAAATTATCAACAGGTAGGTCAAAGCAGACGGGATGAGGTCAGATCTTGGTCTTAATATACTGTATAAAACTCAGTAAATATTATATTATTAATTCCACAGAGGGACAGAAATAAGCTAAGGGTGGTTCTGGAAACATGGCCTAATACTTTGCAAAGGAAAATATTCCATTGTAGAATGGGCCAAAATATTCTTGGGAAGAAACAGAAGTGTATTTCAAATAGTGTCCACAAGATGGCAGCAGTACCCTCAGGTTCTCAGCTAGCCTAAAAGGCGTTTCACTCAATCTCAATTCCCCGGAACCCCACCCAAGACAGGCATCTCTGGGACATATTTTAAGTGGAAGGTGACCAGCACCACCGCATCTAAAGGATGCCCTTTCTTCTGGAATGCTTTGGAAGTTTTCGACTAGACAGACAAAAATGCTCCAGCCTTGAGAAAAACTGGAAACCACCCATTCGTTGATTCACTTAACCAGTTATTCACTCATCCAGACACTGAGATCCCGCTGAGTTCCACGCCTCCTGCAAAGAGGTGAAGCAGAGATCTGTTCCCATGACGTCACAGTCAGTTTACAGACAGTCTACCAAATTAGAAGGGTCTTCCATTCAACTAAAAATCTCTATTCTGTGAACTGCAACAAAGCAGGGGAAAGTTAGAAACCACCCATGGGAGAGAATGCTGCTCACAAGGACTCTGTTCTCTCTGCTGTCGAGAACAGCAGGGAATTCAAAGCCTGGGGAGTTAGAGCAAAACTGCAGGTTTGCGCTCCTGTAGAACCGACTTACGTTCTTTTTTCTACAGCCTCCTTGATGTTACAAATCTGGGCCGGTTAATGGAAGTTGCCACCTGGAATGTCTGGGGCAGTAGTGCAAGGTTACATTCCAGGCTCCTAGAAAAAAAAAAATGCCAGCAATTCGCCTTTTGTCTACTGCAAATTAAAGTAATTTCCATGCAGAAGGTTTCTCCTGCTGGCGGTGAGCACCCAAAACACTGGGGCGTTTGCAGCAAGCCCTGACCTGCCGGACTCCCCAGGGCCACCACACCTGAGGTTGGATGCACCTTGGGGCTTGCCATCAAAGAATGGTTGTCTTCCCTCTTTAGGCTCCGGTGTGCCAAGCCAGATGGGCAATCGTGGGGCACAGAGGAGGGAAGTGCGGAGTCCATCTTTTTAGTCCCTCACACACACACACACACACACACACACACACACACACACCATAGCACTTTCTAGAACCTGGGGCAGAATGGCACTCAGCTCAACATAGAGAGGTGAGTCTGTGTATGCTGTAATGCCTGGCACTGAGATCACTATGGGCACAGCCGTGGTGTTGGTGGCGACACATCCTCGTATCCTCTATGGTGAAAGAGACGCTATTGTCCTAGATGAAGGACCTTTGGAGCAAGTCCCCAGTCGTAAGTGAAAAGAGTAGGATCTGAACCGTCATTTGTCAATCTTTTGGCTTCTTCAGCCCCATACAGGCAGCCAGCTGCAGGGATAGAGAGTGAGACTTGTCCTCAGCTTAAGTCTGAGCTTGAAGGCTGGTGATCTACTGGGCTCTGACTTCCGGGGCACCAAAGAGGGAAGTCAGTCCTTAGTGCTCAGGAAAACTGCAAATGCCAGGGTCTCTTCATATGCGAACGCATGCTTGGCTGGCCGATCATGTCTTTCAAAGTACACACGTGCGTGCGTGCACACACACACACCATATGCCAGCTTGACCGAGGACCTCTCAGATTCTAGAATCTGAACCTCCTCGATCCTACACTCCTCTGCCTGCATGCAGCTCCGATCAGAGTCCTACACTCCATGACCAGCACTGGCATTCTATCTTTGTCCTAACCTGTGACCTTCCTGAGTCTCCTTTTCCTGCTCCGTCAGATCAGATGACCTGAGGTCTTTTTCAGCTGGGACACCTCTCAGAGCCACAATCTACAGGCCAGGCACTGTGCAGCAGGGGTGGGTGGTGCCTGGGTGCAGGTTTTCACAATCCTTGCCTTTTCCTGGCTTCACTGGCTCGACGGGAGGTCTTTGGAGATAAGGAAAACAAGATCCAGAGATAAGAATCCTGTGACCGCTCCAGGGTCGCACAAACTGAAAGCCATCAGCAGAAACCCAGTGGACTGACCCTTTTAATCCTCTTAGGGTTAATGAACAAAATACCCTAAACTGAGTGGTTTATAAACAACAGTTTTGGGAGCTGGGAAGTCCAAGTCAGGACAGATTTCTCTGTTTAATGAGTTTGTCGGTAAAGCATTTGAGTGAAACTCCATAGTCCCAAAGGACTCAGCTTTGTCCTGTCCCGATGCTAATATGTCAACTAAATAGGTAGGAGAAAGATTCGATCAATGTGCTCAGAGAAGGAAGAAAATCAGAGAGAGGGCCAGAGACCCCAGGCCTATCTTTGGGATTCCAACATGAGATTCAGATTTAAATGGAACAGTCCTGGTGAGGGCCGAATAACTTGGGTAAGTAGGCATCCCTGCTCAAAGTGTGGTCTGGTGAGTCACTGGCATTTCTGCTTCTGCAAGGAGGTGAGAAGCAGTTCTGGGCAACAATCGGCCCTGCTCCAAAGGCCAGCCTCGCCATCACAGGTAATCACCGTCATCCGGGGCAGCCCGTTCTGCAAGCCTCTGCTGTCTCTGGAATCTAAGGTGATTGCAGGGTTAGGGCTTGGGCTGGAGACCTTCAGGCACCTTCTGGAGGTCTGGAAGAGGCCCTCATAAGAAGCCTCCCTCCCTCTTATCTGAGGGGGACGCAAATAGGTTAGGTATCGCTGGTTTCTAAACAGCAGCTCTGTGAGTGATTAACAAGCCGCCGTGCAGAGGTTACGCAGGCTGTGCAGGCGAGAGGAGGCAGGTGTGGACCGAAGGCAGAGGCCAGGCTTTGCCTCATCCTTGTGGGTCCAGGTGAGGAGTCAGAGCTCTTCCACAAACAAGGCTTCTGAGTAAGCAGCTTCCGGGTTCAAAGGCCGTGTTTGTGCTGTATTTTCACCCCGTGGGCAGGTGTGAGACTTTCCACAGATCTCTAACCCCATTTGTGAGGGGACGGGCTCCTCCCCTAAGGCCTTACTTTCAGATACTCTGTATCAGAGGTTGGGTTTCTACACATAAATTTTGGAAGCCGTAGACATTTAGTAGATAAGACCCACTCTCAAGGCCCAGTGTCTCTCACTTCCTCTGAAAGGAACAGTTGGCTGCAAAGACTTCCTTTCTGTTCTCCAACATTTCCAACCGAAGCCCTCAGCCCACTTCCAGGTTTCTCATCTCACCCTCTCACCTAATGGCAGTGTCTCCTGACCCCTGGGCCTTGGGCCTTCTAAGGTCCTGTAATTTTTAATCAATGCCTCTCTCTAGGTGACTCCCACCTCCAGCTCAGACACCACTCATGGCCTTTGGAGAAACTCCACCTCCACTTACAGTTCCAAGTCCTTAACTCCACATCACCCCAGCCCGAAAACCGCCTGCTTAGCCCGTGTGTATCATGACCTTCGGTTGCTCTTCTCATCCTAACCTCCCTGTCCTCCAGCCCAGTCCTTGGCCCTCCTTCCTCCATCCACAGAACCCATGTCAGCCATCTTGCCTCTACCTTCAGCATCTTGGCTCTTTTTGCCTGCCCAAAGGTGGTATGGACTAACCACTTCTCTGTTTCTTTTATTAAAAAGATTTATTCATTTTTATTTTATGTGCTATGGGTGTTTTGCCTGTGTGTCTGTCTGTGTACTGTGTACCTGTTGCCCTTAGAGGCCAGAGAGGGCCGGATCCCCTGGAACTGAGAGCCTCCATGTGGGTGCTGGGAATCAAACCAGGGTCCTCTGGAAGAGCAGTCAGTGCTCTTAACCACCAAGCCATCTCTCCTGCCTCTCCCTCCGTGCCTTCCTCCCCCACTTTCTCTTTTGAGTCAAGGACTCACTTTGTAGCCTTGACTGGCCTGGAACTTTCTGTCAACCAGACTGGCCTCAAATTCACAAGCGATCTGTCTGCCTCTGCCTCCCGAGTGCTGGGAGTAAAGGCGTGCGCCACCACATGGACCCCTAATTGCTCCTTTCCAACTTCGGGTATCCCTCCTTTCACAGCCTCCCGCTCAGGTTCTCCTCTTTCTCGGGACAGTTTGTTCCGACCTCCTCTCTAAGCTGCCAGTCCTCCAGGAAAACACTGTCTTTCCCAGTCCCCCACCTGTCCTCTGAGACCTCAGACTCCTGAGGCTGACCTCAGACTCCTAGAGCCTGAACACCTGCTAAAGTTCCAAGCGCTACCTGTGCTACCAAAGTGGGCTCGGTGGTGTCCTCAACCAGAGCTCCTTTGAAAATTTTTCTTGCTGTTTAGATTTGATTTGGTTTTCTTTTTTGTTTTGTTTGTTTTGTTTGAGACAGGGCTTCTTGTGTAGCCCTGACTGTTCTGGAACTAGCTCTATAGACTAGGCTAGCCTTGAACTCAGACCTTTGCCTGCTGAGATTGAAGGCATGTGCCACCACACCCAGCTTGGTTTGGTTTTCTTTTGAAACAAAGTCTCATTATGTAGCCCAAGCTAGCCTTAAGTCACTGGATAGCCTGAGATCCCGCTGCCTTAACCTGCTGAATACTGGAGCTGCAGGCATGCACCACCACACCATGCTGAGTGCTGGAATTGCAGGTATGCACCACCATACCCTGCTAAATACTGGAGTTGCAGGCATGCACCACCATACCCTGCTAAATACTGGAGTTGCAGGCATGCACCAGCACACCTTGCTGGGTACTGGAGTTGCAGGCATGCACCATCACACCATGCTGGGTACTGGAGTTGCAGGCATGCACTATCACACTTTGTTGGGTACTGGAGTTGCAGGCATGCACCACCACACCCAGCAGGGAAGACCATCTTCCTGTCTGACTTCACAGAAGCATCACTCCTCAGTTCTTCCTTGTGACCTAGACAAGGAGGAAGAAATGACATCCGGAGAGACAGAGGAGACTGAAAGCCTGTCCTTGCTGGGTTTCCCTCTTTGATCTGGTCTGTTACCTTAGATCAAATCCTCCCCCTGCCTCTCTTTTTCTCCTTCCTCTCCCTTCCTTCCCCTCTCCCCTGCTCGGACAAGGTCTTCCTATTAGAGCCCAGGAGAGCACAGATTTCACTTCTTGCCTTCCTGAGTGCTAAGGTTACACACACCCGCCGCTCTGCCCATCCGATCATATGCACTTTGTCCAGTCACATTTCAGTATGGCTGTCCATCCTTCATCAGATTCAGACAAAAAGCTTTTCCTAATCTCTGGGTCTCCAAGTCCAAAACCTCTTGTGTCCTTTGAGGTTAACTTGCAGTCTGTTTTCTGTCTCCTACCGACCTGTCTGATGAGCGTTGGCCCTAAAGATGGGTATAGAGTAGCCATAGTTGGGTTGTTTTGAACTCTGGAAAGGCCATGTGCACAGCTGCACTACTGTTGGCCTTACTTTTCTCCCCATCCTGAATTCCTCTTGATATACCAATCTCTCGAGTGCAGTGTTTTATGTCCCCCAGAAAAACCTAAGAGTTTTCTGTGCACACAGTAGGTGTGAAATAAGTACTGTGAACCGCTTTGTAACCTTCAGCCATTTCCTATAGTTTAATTTCAATAAACCACAAATGTTATTTTCCACCCTGGACTTGGCTGCCTAACGGTTTCAATCCTTTGAAAGGGAAAATGACTCCCTTATTTTTTACTTAGTCGCTGCAGAGTGAGAGGCCTTTGATGTCCCAAAAGCCTTTCAAGGAGGCCTCCTTAGAAATAGGAGCTTGGCTTTTGCCACGGGGAAGTGAACTTGAACCCCAAAGGTTGTGCTGGGACCCCAGAGTCCCAGGCAGGCGCTCACTCCACGGACTCCAAGCCTGACCCCCACTCAGAGCTTGAAGAAAATGCTCTTGGCGAGCTCTTCAGCCTTCCCAAAGCTGTCATTTTGGTCAGCCCCACCGGGCATTTTGACAAATGCCTTTGCTAATTACTTAATTATTTAGGCCTGTACAAGTGTGAGAGCTGTTTGCTTAAAGAAAAGAAGGCTTAGCTAGCCCATTCTTATCCGAGCAAGGCCTGAGAGTAGCCAGTCTCAATCCTATTAAAGTGTTTGGGTAACCAAGCACCCCCACCAGTCAAATTAACTCAAATGCATTATGATGCAAGTCCCCAAAGCCAGCTCAGGCCAGCCCTTGCTTTCTTTTGCCTTTGGTCTGTTTCTTCTGCTTCAAGCTTCTTTTACATGGGAAAGAACTCAGTGCTTATCTGCTGCCTTTCAATTAGAGAAACAATTAGGCTAAATGGTAACTGTGTCTTTGCTGGAATTAGCCGGGAGTGCAAGGCTGTCACCCAGCCTTCAGCGCAGTGGGGTGCAAAGGTGGGCAGCCGGAAAGCCTGGAAGAGATTCCGCGCTGGGTAGGAGGTTGAACTAGTGACCTGGCCAGCTGGCCAGCCTGACATTCTTAATATCTCTGAGAAATTTTCTCTCTAGGCATCGTCTCTTCCTAATGCCTACTCAAGTGAAGCGCCTCATTGGACCCAGTCTGTGTCTTCTCCCTGAACAAAACACCTCGAAGTTTCTTTTATTTGAGGTCTTTACACTAAAAATCAAACAAAAAACAAAAACAAAAAAACTGATCTCAAACCAACCCTCCACCACAAATTGCACTTGGAGATCCGTGTGATCCCAAGATATCTACCCTGAAAAGCAGCCCATGGGCCCATCTTTAGATTGGCTTGGTACCTGGTATGGTAGATGCCGGGAAAGCTGCTGACCATGCTGCTGCTGGGGTCCCCCTGAGGGAGAGTTGGGGCACAGTCCCTGAGAGTGGCTCGCAGAGGGCTCCAATTAAGGTTGACCTAAGTGTTTGTTTGCACAGCTGGGACCAGAGACACTGAACTGACCTGGGGTCTTTCTCATGAAAATGCAATGAGAGCAAAGCTAGCCTGAAAATCCCAACGTGAAGACCACCTCAGAGCACCTAGGAGCTCGCTGGCTTGGGGGTGGGGGGATGAGGAGTGTCTCTTCTGTGTATGTGTATGTCTCTGTGTGTGTTTTTCAGACTGTGTGTTTGCGTGTGTGCGTGCGCATGCGTGTGTGCCTGTGCGCAGAAGTGCAAGTGTCCAGGGAGGCCAGACAAGCAGTTGTGAGCCGCCCAACTGGGATGCTGAGAACTGAACTCTGGTCCGCTGAAAGAACAACACCTGTTCTTAGCCTCTAACCGGCTCTCCAGCCCAGTTCCCTTCCTTACAGAGGAGGAGACGGGCCTGGAGAAGGTGAACTGTTGCTTGAAGTCAGCCCAGACAGAGAGAGTGGGAGACCCAGCTCAGACAGGGCCTGGCTTGCTGTGCAGGAGTCTCTGGCAGCAATCTCCAGCACCACATAACAGACACAGAGGTGAAACACGGGAAGAGTGCAGGGTGGCAGTGTGGCTGAGGGACACTTTAGAGCGCCAATGGCTTGTCCAAAGAAAATAGAGGTGAATGGGAAAGCGGCCACTCTTTTAACTCACACTCCCTGAAATGAACCTGCAACTCCACACACTTCCCACTAAATATCAGGAGAGCCAAGGCCTTAGATGATGACATTCAACTCACCTGGAAAAATGAATGCGTAGAAATGGCTAGAAAAAGTCCAAAGAAAATGAGGAAAGAGTCTGCCTACCAAATATCAAAATATGACCGAAAGCAAGAAGTTGAAAAGCTTGTGGCCATCGGGCATGGTCTTGATGTGCTGTGGAGATGGAGCGGAGCGGGCAGGTTATGGTTCCCAGCCTGTTTAAGCTACACAGCAAGACCCTGGAGAGAAAGGTGCAGGAAGCAAGAAGAGGAGAGAGTCAAAAAGCAAAGGGGACCAGGGGAGACTAGAACACATCTAGAAGTTGAATGTGTGGCGATATTTAGTGAGAAGTTATAGGAGGCTCATTGATAACCTTAGGAACCAAAAGGAAATTACATTTTTACTTCAATCTTAACCTCAGATAAATTGCAGGTGAATCAAAAACTTGAGTCTTAAAAATGAAAACAAAATGTCCCGGTGAAAATACATCGAACTGACCAACTAAATGTGGAGGAGAACTTTCTACACTGGTCCCAAGAAAACAAACCCAAAAGAAACATTTATTTATTTATTTATTTTTAAGGGTCTGACTGTGTAACCCAGGCTGACCTAGAACTCCCTCAAAATTGTCTTACCTCAGTCACCATTTCCCAGCAAACTGATCTAAACAAAACAAAAAAGGCGTAATGTCTAGGTAGCAATAATGTATGGAACTAACAAAATGATAAGACCAGGGAACCTGTTAATACACTGCGGCTATTGAAAAGATGAGCGGTGAGCCGCTCTGGAGTCCCAGGACTTGGAAGGCCAGGGGTCCAGAGGCTCAGTTGGAGGCTGCAGAGAACTGGGGTTTCCTGGTTTGCGAAGAATTCACCCCAATCATAAGATCTCTGTGCACAGCTCAGCAGGAAAATAGCAGAACTTGTGTGTGGAGTGTTCATGGAACAAAAGAACCAGGGGCGCAGGGCAGAATTTACAATGGTACCACTCCAGCCCATTAGGCAATCCCTCCTGAGATTGATTTTTTTGTGGATTGCTCATTGACATTTGCTTAGAATGGTCATCGCTGGGTTTACTCTCTCTGAACCAGCCCTTCAGTACAAAGAGTTCCAGGCACATCCTGAGGAAATGAAGAAACTCACAAGCTAGGCCCAAAAGTGGCCAGATACACAGCACAGAGTTTTCTGGGCCCCCTTGCAGGCGGGAGAAGAAGACCCTAGCTGTCTACCCACATCTGAGAAAGGAAGGGCAGCCCACTCCATACTACTGTATCTGTGCCCAGTCCTGTTAACACCCTAGGGCTCCTGGAATCATAAACACTGACAATTTTCAAACTCTGCTTTGGTTGGGCTACCTAGAGCCCAGACAACATGGTAGTGACTGGAAGCCTCCTCTCAGAAGGTCCCTTGTAACCTCATAGAATTGATTCTGATGCTTCTGGGGCCTGACTTTATACATACAGTTCCATCAACACTGTGTCTGGTGGGGTCTGCCACAGGGAACTGGCTGATTGTACATCTATCCAAGGCCCAAAACACCAAACCAAAGGTGTGTTTTACGATGAAAGTATCAGCTATAGTGACAATTACTTGTGTGTGGTGCACATGTGTGTTGTCACTTTTGCTATTTCCCTTCTGCAGATCAACCACAGCTCACCACAAAAACGCCAGCTTTTGAAGCTCTGCTGAAAACCTTAACCCAAATCTAGGGCCTGAGCTTCCCTGGTGTCTGGAGGGTCGATGGCAGGAGGTAGAAGCAGTAGGGGCTGAATTTTAGTTTACAGACAAGAATCTCAATCCTCCTTATTAAACCAACATATTCTCTCTCTCTCTCTCTCTCTCTCTCTCTCTCTCTCTCACACACACACACACACACACACACACACACACACAGAGAGAGAGAGAGATAAATGTCAAAGATTTAAGATCTTTAAGTTTTATTGAGTGTATAAGCAAAAACTCATTTTTCAACCCAACAATTAATAATAATAATAAGAATCAGCTGTAAACAAGTTCTCAAGGAAGAAAAACCAAAACCCTGTATCTGTACTGAAAATTCTACAAGGTTGACTGGTTAAAACTTCCTAACCATAGGAAGTTAGAAAGTTACATATCCTGAGCCAAATTATCTTGGGGGTAATATTTAGCCCTAGGAACCCTCAGTTTCTGAGGCCCATCGCTGAGGTTGTCCCCACTTTGCCGCAAGCCCCCCCGACTGGTGTTCCCAAACAGCCTGTTTGAAGGGCGTCTTGATTTGTGATTTCTTTTGCTCTATAACCGTAAAAACTTTCCGAAGCCACTTCTGCACTGGAACATGGTATTTAGGGAATCTGAGTCCATGTTCCCAGGCCATACTCACTTGTATTTGCTCCAGAATAAACCATCTCTTACTCCCTTTGAAATGAGAGCTGTGTTTGGTGCCCACTCAGCTCCCACTTGCAGGTCTTTGGCACATGCCCGGCACAGGTCTAATTAGTCGGGCCCCACCAGGATGTGGTTCTATTACCTCTCAGTTTATAGAAGAGACCTAGCCCAAGGAAATTAGTAGTATTCACGAGGTCTCACTTGGACAAAATGGTAGGACTGGAAAGTGTGACTTCGTGAAAGAGCAACACACACAGCAGAGTCAGCAGTTTGAGTATCTAGGCACACACAGAGGAGGAGAGGGCCCCGTGCTGGGTGGGTGTGAGAGGGCAGCTGACCTTCACTTAAGATCCTTTAGAACACACACACACACACACACACACACATGCACACGCGCGCGTGCACATACACACAATGTAATTGTCACTGTTGCTGATTCTTTCAGTGTAATACACCTGTGGTTTGCTGTTTTGGGTCTTGGAGAGATTTACAATCAGCCGGTTCCCTGTGGCAGACCCCGCCCTGTCTTTAGATCTTTGAGAACCTTCTGATGTGTGTGTGTTTTAAAATACATGTATTGCCCATTCAAGAACTTAATTAATAGAAAGCTAGACATGATGCAGAAAGTATACATCTATAATCCTAGCATTTGAGAAACTGAGGCAGGAGGATTGGCATGAGTTTGGGGCTAGTGTTGAGCTAGATAGGCCAAGAAAAAAAGATTTTCTGCCCTTTGGTTTTGAAAGAGGGTTTCCTTTTGGAGTCTTGGTTGGCCTCAAAGTCACAGTAATTCTCCTGTCTCATCCTTCCAAGCACCGGTGTTACAGGCATGAACACCACATATGGCCAAAGGGAATTTTTTTAAAAAAACGGAGTTCTCTTGGCTCATGCAGCACCCTTTCTCCCTGGGTCCCCTAGACTGGCAGCAGCACCAGAGGTCATCCAGGGCCTGGATACGCTTCTCCAGGTCACAGACAAGCAGGCTATCTCTGGGAGTTTGGAAAGAAAATCAATACTTTGGAGATCCCCTGTTCCCCAGTTTCTCCTGCACCAGGCTTGGAATTAGAATGTCCAGAGTAGGGGGATGGGAAGGGGAGGGGAGAGGACCCCCTCCTTTCTCTATCAGACCTCCCTAGCCAGCTTTTCCTTTGGGGGAGACAAAGCCTCGCATTCCACAATTAGCAGCCAGGCTTTCAAATGCAAATTTCTGAAGGAGTTTTAACCTCACTGTGTGTTTCCACTTAGGTGTTAATTACGACCACCTCCTTCCTGGGTAGGACTCCGCAGAGGAACAAAACACGGTGGGACCCTTGGCCAGAGGTGAGAGTCCTGGTAGCGGTGAGGGCGTTTCCCAATACCCCTTTCCGAATCCCCTTCCCCGCGCGTCGCCTTAATCCCCTGCTCTCAACTGGGCTTCTCAGAGGCAGCGCTTGTGGCTCCCTCCCGCCATCGTTTCTGCCACAAAGAAGTCTACAGGCAAACAAAGTTGGATCAGAGAAGCAAAAGAGGCCTAAAAGTACCCCCTAGCACCCCAGCACTCCCAACACCCCCAGCATCCCTTCCCCTCATCCGTCTTCTGCTACTCAAAGCATGACCGCAGCTGGAGGATGTGCAAGCCCCTGAAGGAAGATCCAAAGGGCGGGAGAGAGAACAATTCCGTCAAAGAATCTTGTCCCCAGTGGTCTCAGAGGACAATGGCTGGAAACCAGTGGACGCCCCCAGGAGTGAGAAGGCACGGGGACTTAATTCAGCCTTGACTAACAAGTGAAGCGAACAATGCCTGAAGACAAGATGCCGGGGACGGGGGGGGGGGGGGGGGGTAAACTGCACAAGAATCACACGCGTTCATTTCAGATGAATGAGACAGCAGAACTCCACCCCTAGAGTAAGCAGACTAGTCTTTTACAGTAATGAGTTGGTGCTGTCTACCGTGTGGTCCGCTGGCTACTGTTCTTCACCCAGTGATACACTGTGGACATTTTTTTGTGGGAATGTATTTGCCAGTAGCTTTAATGTTCTATAAAATTTTTTTTTTTACTGGTTCCAGAAGCAATGAATATCTTAGACGCTAAGAGATACTGTAGGAAAACCTACAAAAAAAAGGGGGGGGGGAAGAGAAACCCAAAGTGCTCACTTTGATCTGTTTGGTCTGTAGACCGTGGCTGATGTGAGGAAGTGAGCACTCACTGGGAGCTTGGTGCTAAGGCAGTCTCCCCCCCCCCCCCCAGTCCTGAACCTTGCTGCCAAGAATGAATGGGGAGGCTGTCGCCAAGGCTGGCTTGTCGCTGAGACTACAGGCAGAGTGTGTTCTGCTTTCTCAGGAGGTTGGTAGCCAGAAGTCTGCCAAGCCCTTCACTGATCTTCTTCCCCAGGAACGTATGAAGAAGTCTTCAACATCTTGACATGGAATTCTCAGGGACAGTCCTGTCTCCCTCCGTGCCCTTACCAGCCACCACCGGGGAATGAGCCCCCTAAGAGCAGGGTCATCAGGATGCCCCTGAAAATGCTGGCTGAGCGAATGGCTTGGCTCCACCAATCTGTATGTGCCTCCCTCCCTGGCTCATAGCATTTCCCAGGCCTGAAGCACCCTTCCATCCCTTCTGTAATCCATGGTCACTGTGTGCTGTGTTTGGAATATGGCTGTCACCTCCAAAATCCACGTTGATGCTCAATCTCCAACATCGTGCTGTTGAGAGGCATGGAACCTTGAGGGATGTGTGGGCCAAGAAAGACTTATAGACAAATTAATGCCCTCTTCCATGAGTAAGTGGATTGTGTTTGGGGGGGGGGCATAGTTCTGAATTAGTTACCACAGGAAAGGGTTAAAAAAAGAAAAGAACCACACAACCATCTGTTGTGTTTTGTCTTCACACACACCTACTTGGCCATCTACTCTCTGACATGAATTGAAATATCATGAAGCCTTCGCCAGAAACCAAGACATCAGTGCCATGAGTTTGAAGTTCTTTCTCCAGAACTATAAGCGAGAATAAATTCCAATGAACGTGCCCAATCTCATCTGGTCTCAGAAGCTAAGTAGGGACTGGCTTCGTTAGCTCTCGGATGGGATAAATAGGTACACTTCAAAGTTCATCTTCTCTAAGGCTTTCTCAGCAGACTCACCTTCTTGTCCTCTAGCTAGCTCTTGCCAGCCAACCAGTTACCAAAGAAATTGCAGGGGCTGGCAAGATGGCTCAGTGGTTAAGAGCACTGACTGCTCGTCCAGAGGACCCCGGTTCAAATCCCAGCACCCACATGGCAGCTCACAGCTGTCTATAATTCCAGTTCCAGAGAATCTGACATCGTTATATCAATATGCATGAAATAAAGTTAAAAAAATAAAAGAAATTGCAATTCACAGCCAACCACATAAATGCATGTGTGCATGTGTGTATATGTGTGTGTCCATTCATTCATCCTAACTGTTGACCTCACTAAACCTTTATACCCAGAAGCCCAAACCTGATCTTACTGTTGGATTTCACAAGCCATCCTGCCTGCTCTAGCCTCAGCTTGGTTGTGTTCCCTTCCTCCTCCTGGGCTCCAATCACACCAGGCCCGACATGCCACCTTCACAGCACCTGCACGTCCGGTTCTCTTTGTGCAAGTTCTGCTTGCTTTTTGCTTTTCTTCACATCTGCTACAATCTTTTTTTTCATTTATTAGTCCTTTGCAATATGTCCGAGTTAGTAATTCCCACAATAAAGAAGCATTTTGTAATCCATCTCTGCTAATTTCACTACCAGAAGTAGATGCAGGCTGTTTACGCTGCTTGTCACCCCGGCCACACACACACGCACACACACACACACACACACACACACACACACAGAGTCAAACCTGGGCCTGTGCTAGGCAACTACACCATTGGACTTTAGCCCAGCTTATTGTGTTACTTCCCTTAATTTTTTAGCTCCATTGTGTTTCTTGTCCTGGCCACAATCTTAAATCACACAAAACGCTTTCAACTGACTCACAGAAACAAAATTCTCAGGTCATTCTTAAACCTCAGCCATTCACTATCTCCTTGAAGTAGGAAAAAGCTTTGGAGAGAAACGAGCCAGGCTAGGACCATTTACCGAAGTCTGGTGCAGCTCAACCGACTGCTGTTGACTTCATCTCTTTGCAGCTGACTTCCAGGCCTCGCTCTTCCATCCTTCCCTGTAATTCACCCGCTGCCCTCGGCCTTACATGAGGATTGTTTGTAATATCTATATGTCAAATTCATTACTGCTGCCATTCTCCCTATAGTCTACCTGTTGTCAAATGGAGGCCCGCTTGCTGAGGGCATGTCTTGCCCAACGTCAGAGGAGTCAAGAGTAGAGACAAGTATGCCAGTCCTGTGAACTCTTCCTCTGCCTCAGGAGTGTTTCTCAGTTTGGTATGGTGTTTTTGGAGACTGAATTCCCAAATCACAGCCCTGCTGGGCACTGGGCTGAAAACAGGCTGTGAGGGAAGGAGCAACCCTGCCTTGGACATCTCAAACGATTGGAGAATCAGCGTTCAACTCTTTCTAAATCAAACCAGGGTTCTCCAGCCCTGGAAGTCAGAAACTCCTGGGTTTCTCTTGTGTACCCCAACTGAAGGGAGGACAATCACCAGGGAAGATGGGAGGAAGAGGAAGGGACGGGCCTCATTAACAGGAGCCTGGGCCTGTTGGGTTCAGACCTATGGGGGCTAAAAGCCCCCGGAGAAATGTCACACCTACTTGTAGAACTCTTTACAACAGGAAGTTAGGGAGACAGACCGGTAAGGTCCTAGAAAATGCTGGCAATAGCCAGAAAATTGACATTTTGGAAGCCTCCTCCAGGAGGTCCCAGGTAGGAGACAGTAAAAACCTTTTCAAAGATGCTCTGTCCCCTTTGTCAGACTCCTGGCTGCTGGAATGTGGGGACTAAGGAAGAGTGGACCAGGCTTTTGTTTTTTAATTGAAAGGTTCTGGTGTGGGTTTGTTTAAGAAAAATTACCTTTCCCATTATGAGAACCTGTGGATCACCCCCCTCCCTGCCCCGAGAAAGAGCGGCCCCAAAGGTGACAGATCTGCTTCACACAGCAGTTCTCACATGCGGGACAAAGAAGGGCAGGGTAGCCTTTGGAAAGCTGTTTCATTGCTTTGAGCTTCAGTTTCTTGATTCACAAAATAAAGGTGGAGCAAATCCCCTATTGTAGGATGGTGCTTTAAAAAAAAAATGAAATGAACCCAGAGCCCCTTAAATGTATGCCACACAGCTAGCAATGTTGCCCTGCATTGCCAGACAGAGCAGCTGAGGCCAGCATGATACCATGATGATGCACTGTGTGGACTCTGTTAGTTTCTCAAGGATTCGGTGTTTGCATCTTTACAAGGACTATGCAATACGCACCATTAGTATTTTCTCTGCCCACCTCAGAGCTGGGGTTCAAGCCTTCTGTGGGAATAGCACACCTGCAGAGAGGTTAGGGCAAGACCCAGGAACCAGTCACATCAGCATTTCTTCAGGAAAATATGGGGTAATTGCATGAAGTGGGAAAGATAAAGGGTGTGTGGTGGAGTAAGGAGAAGTGTGGGTCAGCTTAGGTGGCAGTACAGGGTCAGGAACAATTTTAGAGCTGGGTATAGAGGTGTATACCTGGAATCCCAGCATTTTGGGGGTGCAGGCAAGAAGACTAAGAATTCAAGGTCATCCTCAGCTCATCCTCAAAGTCATGAGACTAAGCTACAACCTGGATTACATGAGATCATGTCTCCAAAATAAGTTATTTATTTATTTGTTCATTTGGAGTTTCAGAATTTTGGGCCTTGGATCTACAAAATCCATCTCGCAAACGATATGGAATATCTGGGCATGGAAGTACACCTCCTTGATCCCAGCTACTAGGAGTGCTGAGGATCACAAGTTTAGAGGGTAACCCAGGCAATTTGGCAAGACTCTGTCTCAAAATAAAGTTCAAAGAGATGAAGGTGTAGCTTAGTGGTAGGGTGCTTGCCTACCATGTGCAAAGATATCCCTGGGCTCAGTCTCTAGAGGTACGCCACACAAACACACAAAAGTCTTGATCAAGAAGCCAGCAATTGGTGGGTGGGTGGATCGCTACATCCAAGTTAACTTTTACTCTCAGCTAGTGACTGCTCACCCACAGCGTTTCCCACAGGTGGGCTGATCTTAGCACGCCCCAGGAAGAAGCGGTTCCTAACCTAGCGCCTGGTCTAAGTATACAGTGTACTCCTTCTTGCCCTTTATGGAGAACAGAAGAAGGCAGAGCTCTGTGAAGATGTTCCATATCAGCAGGTTGAACCATGAAGCTCAGAGACTCCCCTAAAGCATCCCTGAGCTCCTATTAAGTGGTCCTGATTCTGGGGCCTCTGGAATCTGTGCCAAAGGTGATTTCAACCAGGAAACAAGAAAATGATGACTCTTCACTGAGCACCAAAAAAACCCCAAGGGCCAGGCAGGTAATGCAGAGGAACAAAGGGGCCTGGGTGTGGCTACAGTGAATAGAACAGTGCCTTCGCATTTCAGATGCCACCCACTTAGACTTGTTAGTTGTCATACGATAATTAAGCCTGGTTCTCGCCAACCCTTTAATTTTTCAAGAGAGCTTGAAATTCAAACTGTGAAATGCCCTGACTTTTCACCTCTGACAAAATGCACCTGTGGGCCTCCTATCTTAAGGTTCCAGTGACTGCCATTTGACCAAGCGCTTGCTTTGTGTGAGCAATGCGGGCAGGTGCTCTGTGTGCTACACTCAACCTTACAGCAACCATGGAAAAGAGACACCATTTATTTGTTTACATGTTTTAAGAGATGGAGGAAGGGCTCACCATGTAGACCAGGCTGGTCCAGACCTCCTTGGCCCCTCCAGGGAGTCGGACTGCACGCTGCTGTGCCCGCTCAGGTGAGACTATTGATGACATTTTACAAAACTGAAAAACAGACTCAGATTATGAAGGCAGATATGCTGGTTAATGTTCTACATGTCAATAACAGTGACCTTAGGGCTGGAGAGGTGACTCAGAGGCTAAAGGCTAGGCTCACAACCAAAACATCAAAAGTGACCTTGGAGGCTCTCTTTTTACAAACAGATATAATTTATGTCTTTACTGGAACAACTCACAAACAGCTTATCAATCTTCAGCAAGTTAATATCTGAAGTGCCCTAACCAAACCTTAAGCAACAGAGCATTGCTGACACAAGTTGTCAGGACCAAGTCCCATGGCTGACTGGCTTCATCCTCCCACAGCCCCACAGGTCCAGGAGCAAGGTTTTGGGGACTGTTTCAGGTGAGGGCTCTCTTTCTGCTTTTCAGGTGTCTGCTTTTTTGCTGTGTGTCCTCATCTGATCTTTCTTCGGTCTGTACAGATTGGTGGCCTTCATAGGACTGACTCCTAATAAATCAGGGCTCCACTCTTTCCATCTTAACCGAGTTTGATTCCAGCGTCACATGGCCTCCTGTGATTTTTTTTTTTGTTTTGTTTTGTCTGTCTGACACAAAGTACAGTTATTTGAGAAGAGGGAACCTTAATTGAGACGATGTCCTATAGGCAAGTCTTTGAGGTCATTTTCTTTTTTCTTTTTTTGATTAGTGATTGATGTGGGAAGGCCCAGCTCACTGTAGGTAGTGCCATCCCTAGGCAGGTGGTCATGGGTTGCATAAAAAGCAAGCTGAATGAGCCATGAAGAGCTATTTAGTAGGCAGTGCTGCTCCATGGTCCCAGCTTCAGTCCCTGCCTCAAGGGGACTGCCTTGAGGTTCCTGCCCTGAGTCCCAGCCCTGATCTCTTTTCACAATGGACCATAGAATTTAAGATGAAATAAACCTTTATTCCCCAAGTTGCTTTTGGTCATTGTGTTTATCAAAGCAATAGAGAGTAAACTTGGACTCCTCCAAATGCAATTACACAGCATAGAAATGTGGAGAAAAATACAAATATTCAGATCTGAGCAGAGAATAAAGAGTAAGCTAAGCAACGTGTTATTCCTATAGTATCAGGGGGCCTATAGGTGAGCTGGTCCCAACATGTCATTCTTATAGTGTCAGGGAGTCTATAGGTGAGCTGGTCCCAACATGTCATTCCTATAGTGTCAGAGGGTCTAAAGGTGAGCTGGTTGGATAGTTCTCCGATGTGTCTTTTAAAGGGGGCATGTAATGGTTCTTTGGTTATTCCCAGGTTTGGTATAATTTCTCTTACTGAGAACTCTGGGAATCAAACCCCAGGCCTCACAGGTGCTAGGCATGGGTCTACAGCCAGGCTGCACTCAGACCCTACAGCAAACTACTGAGTTCTCATTTCATAACTAAGGAAAGTTGTCTTAGTCACATGACATCAGTTAGCACTGAAAACTACCAAAGACAGACTAAAGTGTATCCATTGGTTTCCCTTTTGAGCAATGTTCTTCTTTCTTCTTTCTTTTTCATTTTCTTTCTTTCTTTTATGTGCATTTGGTTTGAAGGTGTCAGATCCCCCGGAATTGGATTTTCAGACAGTTGTGAGCTGCCATGTGGGTGCTGGGAATTGAACCTGGGTCCTCTGGAAGAACAGTCAATGCTCTTAACCACTGAGCCATCTCTCCAGCCCCCTCTTTTTCATTTTCTAAGGCTGGGTTTCTCTGTGTGTCTCTTGCCATCCTGGAACTTGCTCTGAGACCAGGCTGGCCTTGAACTCCAAAGATCTGTCTGCCTCTGCCTCCCGAGTGCTGGGATTAAAGGCCTGCACCACTACCACCAGGCTTTGAACCTTTTTTTTTTAAATGCATTCTTTTTTATTTAAAATCTTTTTCAAACAATAGGTTTTGATTCTATTCCCCCTCTCCAACTCCTTCCAGATTGTTTCTGCCTCCCTATCCTACAGCTTCATGTTCTCTCTCTCTCTCTCTCTTGCTTTCTCTAAAAAAAGAAATCACAAAAATGAAAATCAAAACAAACAAAAAACAGTAAGACAAAAAAATGCCAAAATGAAACAAAAAGCCCATCTAAACAAAGAAAAACCCTGTATACAAAATGTTCACTTTGTGTTGGCCAATGGCTCCTGGCCATGGAGTTTTCCCTGAAGGATTGTTGATATACCCTATGACGATTCACTGGAGGAAACTGATCTTTTTTCTTTGCCATCAGGTATCAGTTGCAGATAGCTTTTTGTTGTGAGTGGAATCCTGTGTCTATTTGTGCTTCTCAGGGCTGGGGCCCCATCTGGCTGGAACTGCGCAGATTTGGGGCATGCTGCCTCAGTCTCTATGAGCTCATATGTGCATCAGTCCTGATGTGTCTGGAAGATGTCATTTCCTTAGAGTCACCCACCACCTCTGGTCTTACAGTCTTCCAGCCTCCTCTTCCACGTAGGTCTCTGGACCTGGAGGGACAGGGTTTGTTGAAGATGTCCTGTGTAGCACTAAGTGCTCCAAAGTCTGAGTTTACACATGGTACAGTCGTGAGCCTTTCTGTTAATCCCCATCTTCCGGAGGAGGAAGTTGCTCTGATGAAGACTGATCCCAGAGTGTGAGGGCAGATCTTTTATCAGATGTATAATTGGTTAAGGTCTTTTCCCATTCTGTGGACTGCCACTTCTCATGGACAATGGTGTCCTTTGTTGTACAGAAGCTTTTTAGCTTCATGAGGTCCCATCTATTGATTGTTGGTTTCAGAGCCTGTGTTACTGGGGTCCTGTTTAGAAAGTCCTCTCCAGTGCCAATGAGTTCGATCAAGCCTATTCCCTGTTTTCTCTCCTATCAGATTCAGAGAGCCTGGTCTATGTGTTGAGGCCCTTGATCTAGGGAGTTGAGTTTTGTGCAGAGTGATAAATGGGAACCTACACTGACCCCATTTTAAGGGCATGAAAAGTGATGCTCATATCTCACAGCTAGTGAACTGGAAGGCCAGAAGTCAGACTTTCGATTTAGTGAACTAGAAGAAGGCCAGAAGACAGACTTTTGATTTCTTACTGTAAGACAGACGGGTTCTCTATGGCTGGGAAGTTTGGGTGTTACAAATATTACAACAGCTATTATTAATTAAACAAAGGTTTGTGAGCACTGAGCACTGGATTGCTTGATATTTTGGATAACGAACACAGGGAATGTGATCAACAACAGTCTCTGCCCTCGCGGTGGTTGGAGTCTGAGGGTCAGGTTGCTCACTTTTGTCAATTCATCCAACCGCTGCCAACCCAACCGCCACTTCACTGGGCATCTCAGCAGCTTTTTCACAACCAGTCTAATCCTCCAATTTGAACTTTTGTACTATGGGCACAAACGTGTTCCTTATAGTCAAAGTATGCTGACTGTGGTAGTTCCTATTTTCATTAATGAAGATGTGCTGTATCTTAATGACCACAATTTATAATTTGTGGTCCCAGGGCTGGAGAGATGGCTCAGTGGTTAAGTGTAGAAACTAGCTCGATTTGGGAAATAACCAGGCCAGCTTAAAGATAAACAATTTTTAATTGTTATAAGGGGAAACTCATGCCACAAGAATGGGAAGTCTGAGTTCCTCCGTGTCTGGCAGGAATCATCCAGAGAGAGCACACACCTGGTCCATCCTAGTTTTTTTCCTCCAGATAGCCACGCCTTAACTAGACTCCACTTCTTCTTCTTCTTTTTTTTTTTTTAAAGATTTATTTATTATGTATACAGTGTTCTGTCTGTCTGTATGCTTGCAGGCCAGATCTCATTACAGATGGCTGTGAGCCACCATGTGGTTGCTGGGAATTGAACTCAGGATCTCTGGAAGAACAGTCAGTGCTCTTAACCTCTGAGCCATCTCTCCAGCCCCTAGACTCCACTTCTTAAAGGTGATGGGTTAACAGAGCTTCTCCCATCAGTTAAGAGCACTGGCTGCACCTGGTGGTGGCGGCACAAGCCTTTAATCCCAGCACTCGGAAGGCAGAGGCAGGCAGATCTTTGTGAGTTCGAGGTCAGCCTGGTCTACAAGAGCTAGTTCCAGGACAGGCTCCAAAGCTACAGAGAAACCCTGTCTCAAAAAAAAAAAAAAAAAAAAGAGGCAAAGCACTGACTGTTCTTCTTGAGGTCCTAAGTTCAATTTCTAGCAACCACATGGTGGCTCACAAACCATCTATAATGGGATATGGGATACAATGACCTCCTCTAGAAGAAGAGGAACATGCAGACAGAGCACTTATAAAAAATAAAATTTAAAAAATGTTTTAAAAAATTCATCGTTCATTAGTGCAACTTTTCTTGGCACAGAGAAGAGCAACTGCATACCATAAACTCCAGAGCAGGGCAAACATGTCAGGATGGGAATTTAACAGCAGAGACAGCCCTGGAAAGTCTTGGGCATTTGAGAGCATTCAATGGCTTGCCAGTGCCCTCTATGAGGCAGAGCAGAGTTCACTGCAAGTGCTCAGGGCTGAAGAAACACACAAGTGTGCCTGACCCACACCCATGCATCCATCGTCCTTTGAACTATCTTTACTCTTTTCTTTGTATCCGTGGTGCTGTTCTACACCCCTGAGTAACTGGCATACTGGATTATATTTAGTGTCTCTCTTCTCTGAAGGTTTTATTGCTGTATTATTGTCTCACGGCTTGTTGATGTCACAGGGTGAAGATGCCTCATTCTGAAAGGGATAGTGTGTTTTTTGTAAGAGGGAAAGAAGGAATCATAATTGGTTCTGATTGTTAGACGTTAAGAATGGGCGCTGTCATCTCTATTTAAACTCAGTGAGATGAGAAAATGATGCTTCCCTTCTGAATGAAGGATCTCTATTGCTTAAGTAGTGTAATTATAGAGGGACCCACAGGCCGCGGGCAGGCCATGATGCCACCCAACTGCCGGGGAAAACACTGGTCTCCCTGATACAGCAAATTCTTCAGCTACAAAACAAGATGGAACCTGAGCATCTCTTCTTTCCTCGTAACTCTTCTTTCCAGAACCTTGTCTGTAATACGGTTAATAAAAATTGGGGTTCAACCTGGAGATCAGAAAAGCAAAACAACCAGCCACCGGCTCTTTCCCTACCTCAGTCTGAAATGGCGATCCTGCCTCCAGGAATCTCAGAATGAGACTGGCTGAGAACGATTGGGGGACCAAGCAGGACAGAAACTTGTGTCTACACGTGTTGCTTACTCGAGTTGTGGGGCTTTCAAAGAGAAACACCGACAAGGCAAAAATGGCAACAACACAACCGTGGTATTATTAGCCCCTTCCTTTTACCCTGTCTTCCCTTTGCCAGCCTCAAGAACTTTTCTTCTATTTTTTTTTTTAGTGTTACTATCTTGCTGACCTCAGCTTCACCCTCTCTTTCTCTTGGTTACTCTCCTGGACATCCCCAGAAGATAGGCTTACTGCCCATCGATCTCTTAAAAAAAGGGGAAAAAAATAGAAGACAGTTCCTAGAAGTCACGAACTGCATGTTTAGTCCCAGTGACTAACACACCCATGAGGAAGGCCCCTGGGAACACTGTGCCTAATTCTCTTAAGCCAGGTTTTGTGTGAACGAAATCGAATGTTTCAGTTTTCAAAACAGAATGTTAACAAGGCTGCTTCCATCCCGGTTTGTCCTTCTGAGGAAGTACTTGCAAGAGAGCAAGGCTCCATCCAGAATCAGGACTGCCTATGGCACTGTTGGTGGGAAAGGCTGGATGGCAGTGGGCTGGGCCTCTGCCACAGCGAGACAAAATCACAGCCCACCCAGACTAAGGGTGGCCCTTCTGTACTCTGGGGTAATTCAGGAGCTCAGCTACTTTGAGAATTGATTCCAGGACATTGGACATCTTGGATAACTTCTTCAAAAATCTCTTAAGGACTCCCAAAATAAGGCCATCAAGATGACTGCACTGCTTCCAAGCCTGATGATCTAAGTTTGATTCCCAGGTGGTAGGAAGAGAGAACCAACTCTCGCAGGTTGTTCTCTGGCTTCATACACATGTTACAGCATGTCATCAGGTAACATCCGAGGTCTGGAGAAAACCTCTCCCCGTTTGGCTGCAACCACCTCTCTGCTACACCTACCAATGCGTTCAAACTTGCTTTACTTTATGAGCCTCTTTGTTCTGTGAAACTATAAAACTTCATGAACTGCTTCCATGCTGGAACATGGAATTTGGGGGTGACCAAATGGCCCCAGTAAAACAACAAAACAAAATAACCCAACTATCTCTTACTCCCCTTTAAGGTGAGAGTTGTGTTTTTGCACTGACAGATTATTCTCCCAACAGTCATCTCAACCATTTTAAAGCATACAGTTTGATGGCATTTAGTATATTCAGAGGCTATGCATAGCCATGCCACTACCGTCTAGTTCTAGAACATTCTTATCACCTCCACAGGAAATTCTGGGCAGACACTCACTACTCATCTCCCAGAACCTGGCAACACCAATCTGCTTTTGGTCTCAATGGATTTGTCTATGTTGGGCAAAACACATGTAAGATTATGTAACATATATTCATTCATGACCGGATTGTCATTTAACGTATTTTCAAAGTTAACTCTTGTCGTAGAAAATATCAGTATTTCATTCCTTTTTATGAATACTATTCCACTCCATGAATGTATTACATTTTTGCTTTCTACTCCTCTCTAGATATTTGTGTTTTTCCATAATTTTATTACACTTGATTTATTTGTGTGTGTATGTTGGGGTATATGTGTGTGTACACCCATGTCACAGCATAAAAGTGAAGGTCAAAGAACAAACCTGTGGGTGTAGGTAGGTTCTCTCCTTCTACCACATGAATTCTGGGGCCGGAACTCAGTTCATCAGGCTTGGTGATCAGTGCCTGTACCCACGGAGCCATCTCACCAGCTGTTTCCACATATTGACTATTATGAATGGAGCTGCTATTGAAAGCGTACAAGTTGGGTGCTGTTGTTTGCTGTGCTAGAGGTCAAACTCAGGACCTTGCACACGCTAGGCAAGCATCCCTCCACTTAACTACACAGGTGAGATTCCTGTTTATATCGTCACCTCTTCTTTTCGTTACATTCCTGGGAACAGAATTGCTAATACTGATTGTATTTCTATATTTTTCTTATACTGAAGAAAAGCGTATATGATTTACTATCTCACAATATTAGATAACAATTAAGAATCACTATTAATTTTGTTGACGTGGATAATGATGGTGTCACATATCTGATGGTCCTTATCATTTCATTGAGAGAGTTGTTTAATTACCAGAATGATATAATAATTAAAATAGTTGAGGATCCAGTGAAGTTAGTAGCTTTCTTCAGAGATTTTTCATTCATGTTCCACTAGCTGAGCAGGTAGCAATCCTGTCTCTACTCCACAGGAAATAGGCTCCACCCAGTCATTTTTTGTAACTGCCACCTGGAAGATTACTCCACTGCCTTTGAAACACTGGTCACGTTGGCATCTACGATGGTAGCAGAAGAATTCTATTGAGCGCACACTGGTAATAGCATGTGTTTGTTCTCTCCGCCCTGGTTCTGCTATTCCAGGAAACAGCAGAGCAGCTGGCCGTTTCCCCCAGGAGCAGCTGGGTGGTGTCCTGGTTGGCTTTGGCCTCATAGCCACTCAGGCATGAAGGTCACCAATATGCTTTGGATCAATCCAGAAACATCAGCACCTTGCACAACTGACTGTATTTCTCTCTTTGACTTATAGAACATATTTTCTTTTTGCCCAAGAGAAGCTGAAAGGAAAAGTTATCTTAGAATGAAAGGAGATGGGATCAGCTTCCTGACTGAATTCCGGCTTTGATGCTAGCAGTCAGTTGGCCTTGCTAGCCTATCTACTACCCAGTGATAGAAGACCAAGGGCCATCAAGATGGCTCAGCAGGTAAAACCACTAGGTGCTCCATCCTGATGAGCAGAGTTTGATTCCTGGAACCCAAGAAAAAGCCAGATGGAGTAGCACTCACCTATAACCACAGCACTCCTAACCCGGGATGGGGCAGAGACAAGAAAATAGTGAGGTCGCTTATGGACCAGAGAACCTGGAGTATGAAGAAGAGACCCTGCCTCAGCATGGAGGAAGGCAAGAACCAGCTCCTGACCTTCACATAAGCTTGCATTCACCTCTCTCTCCCTCTCTCTCTCTCTCTCTCTCTCTCACACACACACACACAAATAAATAAATAAACAAATAAGTAAACTTCAACAAGTGTAATACCTTGGTAACCACATCTTACTAGGACGCAACTGCATATGTTGATATATAAGATAGATAGACAGACAGATAGATGATGGATAGATTAGACTGATAGACAAGCTAAAGATCAAATCTAGGCACATGTATGCATTCATATGTGTGTACATATTTGTATGTGTATGTTTGTGTATATGCATGTATGTATAGTGATACCTTCAATCAAACCCAGAGCCTCACACATGCAAGACATGTGCTCCATCACTGAGCTCCATCCTCAATCCATTTTCCCATACTTTCTATGGAAATAGTGCTTTATTGTTGTATCCCACTCTCAAAATTGAAATGTTGCAAAAGAGACAAATAGAAAAAAAAAGACATTCTCTAATAGCTCAAGATAGCCTGAAACTTGCTAGGTTGCCAAGGCTGAGTTTACTCTCTGGTCTTCCCTCTTTCACTTTCCAATGCCAGGGTTATGGGCTTAGGCCACCATGCCTGGTTGTAAGGTGAGCTTGGGGCTTTGTATATTCAGGGCATGCACTCTTCCAGCTGAGCTCCATCTCCAGATGGTGGCTGATTCTGGCCATTTCTCATCTCCCATCTACTTATCAGATTAGGTCTTGCTTGCCTTTGACTTTCTTGACACCTATTTTCCAGAATTCCCAGGGAAGTTTGGCCTTCACATAAACAGTGCAATGCCTACGCATGGTCTTTTCTCTGCGAGGCACCATGTCCAGTCCCCACTACACTATGGCCATCCCTGGAGAGTCTGCTGGTGGTCTCTCCAGGCAGAATGGGAGGGGTATGAAAAGGTCAGCCTTCCCTCTGCTCAGCATGACGTTTCGTCTCCAGTCCTGACAAAAAACCCCTTACAAACACGGGTCTATTGCTGATGCAAGCCTTGCATCTACACAAGAAAGCAGAAGCTGTCATCTACAGCTCTCCTCCTTCTCCAAGCATTCTGAAAGGAAGAAGGCCAACCTTTCTTTCCTCCAAGTGTCAAAGTGAGGTGTATATCAGCTCATGTGTAGAGCCTGGGACAAGGAGGTCAGAGAGGCCCAGCTGGCTCTTAGTCCCAGCTTAGCCTAGGCAATGGCTTTCATAAACACCATCCCAGTTTGCCAGTGGGTGTTGCTTTTTCATAGACAATGAAGAAGTATGGCAGTGTGAAATGTTTTATATTAAAAAGAAACAGACCAGAACTCTCCAGAAGCCACTAATGTTGGAATCCTCGGACAGGAATTTGGTTATCTTCAGACACATAGATAACATGCCTAGACACCTGCGTATAAACTTCCTTCGTGGCTCCTTTCTCCAGCTAATTGTTTAAGACTCACCATGCTCTGATCTTCTATCTTCACTGGCCATGGTCTTGATAGGATCACAGATACCCCCTACACACACACACACACACACACACACACACACACACACACACACACGCAAAACTTAGGTTCTGTGACAACAAAAGACTGAGTGGCAGAAACAGCCTGGGTCTGGCTTCTTTGTTTTGTTTACCCAAGATGGCAGGGGTTGAAGACTTAGATAAACCTGGACCTTAGAGCTGCCATCTTCCAGGCTCTGGGTTACCTGTGTTCACGCTATGACTCCGGCCTTGCAAAGGTTCGGTGGAAAAATTTCCAGGAGGTCCTAGCTTAACATTTTCATTTTAGCATATTTTTTTCTTTGCATGTCCTGCCCACCCATTCCGGAGGTTAAACTCAGAGCCCCAGCATGCTAGGTAAGCACCCCGCGGCTGAGCCACACCCCGGGGCTGAGCCACACCCCGCTGCTGAGTCACAAGTTGAGCTATTTTCTCATATTCCTAACTGAAATTTAGCATGTCCTTCTTTTAGGCAACAAACTTCAGGAACACAGACGTTGCTAGGCCATTGTCACCAGTGGAAAATGTGACATTCTAGTTATTGTATGTGTCTTAAAGTAGCATTTACAGTCATCATTGTTTGTGGGGGTTGTGGATCTAGAACTCTTTAATCCTGCCCCCTTGAATACAGTTCTTCATGTTGTGCTGACCCCCAACCATTAAATTAATTTTGTTGCTACTTCATGACTGTAATTTTGCTAGTGTTATAAATGGTAGTGAAAACATTTTTGGAGATACAGGCTTGCCAAAGGGGTTGTGACCCATAGGTTGAGAACCACTGGTCTAGGGCTCTAATTTAATCATAGAGTATGCGTGTTTTCACAGGTACAGGAGTGTTCAATACTTGACCTCCCACCTCAAAAAGGTAAAAAGCAAAACAAAATTTAAAATAGTTATTAGGCTTGCTGCTAGATCTTATTTATTGTATTGGTAAAGGAATTAAAATTCTTTCTTCTTCCCCCTCCTCTTCTTCCTTTCTTTTTTCCTTCCTCCCTCCCTCCTTTTCTTCCTTCCTTCCTTCCTTCCTTCCTTCCTCCCTCCCTCCCTCCCTCCCTCCCTTTCTGTCATGCAGTAGCCAAGTACCAAGGGCAAATCCCATAGCCTCTAAGCTTGTGGTACTTCAAGAGGTGTCCCTTTGATTTTTTTTTCTTCCGGTGGCTGTAGCTGAAGGTATAAAAGTGGGGATTGAGGGGGCAAGTCAAATAATCCCAAGCTAACGCCAAAGGATTCCAATATTATTCTTTATAGTTTTGTCTTGTTTTTCGAGACAGGGTTTCTCTGTAGTTTTAGAGCCTGTCCTGGAACTAGCTCTTCTAGACCAGGCTGGCCTCAAACTCACAGATCCACCTGCCTCTGCCTCCCGAGTGCTGGGATTAAAGGCGTGCGCCACCACTGCCCGGCAATATTATTCTTTATTGTAAGGAAAAAACTCACGGAACAGGAACTGAGGTCCAACCTCAAGGTGTTGAGCGTGGGAACAAGAGAGAGGGCAGGCTGGTGGGTTTTCTCTGGGTACCCAAAAGGTCATGCCCCAACCTGGCCCAGCCTCTTAAAGGTCATTGGCTGAAGGAGGTTCTCCATCATGGGGCTGATGGGAAAACCAGCAGAGGCCGTGGCATCTGCTACCATCCTCAGTGTCCATCCCATCCCTGCTCCTCCTCACTGACCTTTCCATGTGAAAGTCCAACGTCTCTCAGCCCCAGGGTCTTTCTTTCCTACATCGTGCTCCTCTACAGGTCTGTCTTCAGCAGCATTGGCTCAAAACAGCCCAAATTCTATCTTTGGTTATTGATCTTTTGCCCATAAGTGTATACCCCAATCAGCCAATAATCAAGACCAGGACTTTGGAGTTAGCCAGAATCTGGGCACCAATCATGACCTTGGCACTGACCCAAAGATGTATGTTCTCAGTGGTTAGCCTGCCACTCAACCCTCCCTAAACCTGTTTCTTCATCTGCCAAGCAGTCAGAAAATACTCCTCATTACAATTCTAACAATTCATCCAGATCAGATACATATTTAATTATTTAGCCCAGATCATAGTAAAGTTTAATAGCAACTCATACTGCTATTGGTCTTGGACAACAAATGCTTTCAAACATGGGTAACATATTTGTATCCCCACAAATCTCTAGGCATGGTGATGGAGTTGAGAGATGCAGCTAATTTGTCCAGGGTTTTCACACTTAGACCTCGCACCCAGGAGGTGTGAGATTAGGGGCTAGAAGACCCCTAGGCACCCTGCTTTGGGCTCTGCTTCTCTATGGTAAAAGACTTAGTGTTCTTGTCTTTGGTTTGCCACCCAGCAAACCTTCCCTGTCTGATCTAATTGACACCTGAAGATCTTCTCTCTTCTCTTTAGGTCTTCCTCCTTAGGATACCAGGGTCTGGGCTCAGTCTCCTAACAGCAGGGGGGTGATACACAAAGCAGATGGAGGACCCTCAGAGTGTGTTTAGAGCGGGCCCCACCTACCTCTTTACTCTCTAAGACTCAACCCCCACACACACACCTTTGCACCCCACTTCCATCCTCCTAGCAAGAAACTGAAGCCCCAGTTGTGAAAGTCATTTCTAGATGCAACTGGTTCTAGACTCCTGAGGCCCCAGGAGCAGGACATGGGCTCGCTTGGCTTCCATTTACCGGGATGGCCCCCTCTGGGCCCCCTATGCCTGGCAGTTGGAACTACCTCAAGAGGCCTCAACTGCTGACCTGAGTCATCCTGTGACCCACCTCTCCCTTCTCCCAGCCAACTGTCACCTGAGCTCTTCTGTTCCTACGTGCATTGTTCATGTGTTCATTCCACAAATTCTCTCTGTATAACAGACCTTACTGTTCTGGAACTAGCTCTTGTAGACCAGGCTGGCCTTGAACTCACGGAGATCCACCTGCCTTTGCCTCCAAGTGCTGGGACTAAAGGCATGCACCGCCACCACCTGATTGAATTCTCTCCATCTTTCAACTTGTATTGAGCTTACAAAAATGATTGATAGTGATAATAGATGAAGATAATTCTTGGTCGAGAACCCCCCCCCCCCCACACACACTATGTATGCTAAGCATCCTATTGCCTGTCATTTAAGAACTCTGTAAGGTGTTAATATTGTTGTTGCCCCAACAATGAAAGACAGTATGCCGGGATTGGAGTAGTACTATGGCTTAAATATGAAAGGTCTCCCACAGGCTGGTGAGTTGAATTATTGGTTCCCAGCTGGTGGGCACCTTGGAGAAGTTTTGGGAACTTTAGGCAGCAGGGGAGGAGGAGGAGGGTAACCAGATGTACCCTTTTGTAGGTGATGCCTGGTCCCAGCTCTTTCCATCAGTGTCTGCTTCCTGCCCACTGTGAGGTGCACTGCCTCCTCTTCCACATGCTCCTTCTGTCATGACCCGTTCCTTGTCACTGATAAGTATTTCGAAAATCCCTGCTGTGGATTTCTCCACTGATGCAATAAACCAAATCCAGCCAAATTAATAAGACCAGGTTTAATAAACTCGAGCAAAGCATCTCCTGGGTGACTCTAGGGGAAGGCAGGAGAGAAATCACATGGCAGGGCCAGGGCCAGGGTCTCAAATACTCTGTGGGTGTGGGCTTGAGCTTGGGGAGGAGCTACATCTTGGCGGACTCTCTGAGAAGGGGCGGGGCTTGGAATGGGTGAGAGTGAGGCTGGAGCAGGGTTCCCAGGTAAGCAATCCTGAGCCCAAAATCAACCACAGCATGGACTGGCATGTCTGAACCCCTGAGCAAAAATAAAAAACGCATCTGATATTCAAAACTGCTCATGAAATAATTGCTTGTTCCCATGTATTTCTTGAATAATGGTGACTGAGTACAGAGCTTCACATATGCCATGTCAAAATAAATAAATAAGTAAATAAATAAATAAATAAATAAACGCTTGCCTTTAGTAAATTTGTTCAATGGTGTTTTTATCACAGCTATGTAAAAGTGATTAATGCACAAAACCAGTAAGTATGTGGCAGAGGCCCACGCAGTCTGCCTCCAGAGCACAGTTCTGAACTTCTCTGCTCTGCACCACCTCTAGAATGGGCATAAATAAAACCACAGGAAATGCATGAGTTGGACTCACAGAAAGCAACATGAGATGGAAACCATAAAGAGCTCCCCCCATCACACCCATCCTGCTTCAAAGAACACAGCCTAGGAAAAGACACAGGCTTTCTCCATCTTAGTTTCTCCACGTTTCTCTCTCCTTTCTTTCTTTTTCCTTCCTTCCTTCCTTCTTTCCTTCCTTCCTTCCCCTTTTCAAGAGAGGGTTTCTTCGTACAGCCCTAGCTGTCCTAGAACTAGCTCTGTAGACCAGGCTAGCCTTAAACTCACAGAGATCTGCCTGCCTCTGACTCCCAAGTGTTGGGATTAAAGGCTTGTGCCTCCACCACCTAGCACATTTTTCCTTTATTGGAAAAGTCTCTTGTAGCCTACGCTAGCCTCAAATTATGTAACTACAGATAACCTTGAACTTCCCATATACTTCCTGAGTGCTGACATTAGAGGCATATACCACTATGCTAAGCTTATCAGTACTGGGGACCTGAACTTTGTATATACTAGATATGCATGTCTCTAGCTGAGCTACATCCCTAGCTCCTCGTGTTCTCGACTTGTAACAGAAATAGCCTTGCCAGGTTACTGTCAAGGTTAAATACAATAAGGAGAGAATGTGCTTGACCTAGTAAATATGTAATAAACCATAGCTGCCTCTCTCGGTCTTAAAGTGGAACCAGTTGACCTTGGCAGCAACGGTGAGGAACTTGGTCTTGAAGAGAATGATATAGATCCACATCTGACCTAACACTGGTGTCCTGTGCAGAAAACTGGTGGCAGGAGGAGGGAGCCGAGCAGCAGCCTGTGCAGGCCTTTGTCCGGGGGTCACTGTCTGGTACTGTGGAATTGGATGGGTGGGACACTAGGTGCCATGGTAGGAATGTGTGGTGGCTTGAATAAGAGGGACCCCCATAGGCTTATATGTTTGAATACTTGGCCCCCAATCAATAGAACTGGTTGGGAAGGAGTAGGCGGTGTTGCCTTGGAGGGGGAGGTATATCACTGCAGGTGGACATTGAGGTTTCAGACGTCCATGCCATTCCCAATAACTAACTTATCGCCTCCTACTTTTGGATTAATCTGCAAGCTGTCAGTTGTTCCTGCTACCATGCCTTTGTTTGACCATTATGGATGATGTGCTGGCTGGACTTATCTCAACTTACACAAACTAGAGTCATCTGAAAGGAGAAAGGAGGAAATCTTACATGAGAAGAGGCCTCCATAAGATCCAGTTGTAAGGCATTTTCTTAATTAGTGATTGATGTGGGAGGTCCTATCCTATTGTGGGTGGAGGTACTAGTTCTATAAGAAAGCCAAGAGAAGCAAGTCAGTAAGCATAGCTTTCCACATCCTCTGCCTCAGCTCCTGTCTCCAGGTTCCAGCCCTGTTTGAGTTCTTGTCCTGAATTTCTTCGATGATGAACAGCAATGTG
>JAQHUG010000199.1:1411076-1434424 GCA_028555095.1 Dicrostonyx torquatus
TGAGCTCCCAATAGATCAAGCACACTGTCTCAGTTGGTAGGCCCTTCTCAAATCTTTTAAAGTAGTTGGGGTCTGAGTTCAGAGTGCATTTAGCAGAGTTGGTTGTGATGTCCTGTGGTTTGCTCTGAGCTCCCCTCTCCAGATGCTTCCTCTTCAAAGAGAAGTCAGGATTTTTACATAGGGCTTTGCATCTCATCCCCTTGGGGCAATGGACACCCCAAGTCACCACCTCTCAGGGCTCAAGAGCATCAGAAACATTGTCAGGCAGCTTTTGTTCTTAGGGCAACCTAGAGCTGAGCATCCGTGGCAGACTCAACCTGACTTTGCCAATGTCAGGTTGAGTCTGCAGGTCTTTTCAGCCGAGGTGGTGATCCAGCCACTTTCAAGTCATCTCACAATGGCTTTTGTCATCCTGAATCGGAAGGACCAGGACCCTCAGGCCTTAAGCAGGAATCGAAGGACATTTCCTAAGGAAACAGTCAGCCCAGACAGACTACGTGTGTGCTTTTATAGAGGCTTGCTTTCCTTTGCTGGAACACAGCAGACTCCCCCAGGGCTCCTGGCTTAGCAGGCCAGGAGGATGAATTTTCTGCAGAGAGATACTTTCACACCCGAGGATCTGAACCTCTTCAGGATCCAGACCTCTTCTGCCATCTACGTCCACTCATCTACTCAATTCACATCCATTTTTGAGCGGGCCTGTGTGAGGGGCCAGGATGCAGACATGAGGCCAGGATGCCCAAACCTGTTCTCTGTGGCACTTAGGTAGACAGATGGTCATCAAACTAAAGCCAAATACAAAATAAATGAAAATAGGTACAAAGATGGAAGAAACATCCTCTCTCCGGACCCATGATGGGAACCTGGCACCACACACCATGCTTGGAGGGTCAAGGATTGTGAGAATAAACTAGCGTTCTTTTTGAAAGATTCAGACCTATAGAGAAGTCCCAAGCCTGCCAAAGAGCTCCTGGCACTCGTTGGGTCTAGTCGGCCAGTTGCTAAGGTTCCTTTTCCTCCCTCTGTAGTCTCGGAGGCATTTGGAAGCTGCAGCAAATGAGTCCTCAGAACAGGCTCTTCCTGCACGCCCACAGGGGCCCATCCAATACATTTACAATTAGGACATAGACGAACTTCACTGATAGTCAGAGTCTCTGCAACTAACGCGCTCAGATTCTGATAGTGTGTGGAGACGACTTTAGAGAGTGCTGTTAAGGTAAAATGAGATTATATGTGAGGATCCTAATCCCACAGGACTGTGTTTTTTGTAAGGGAAGAAATTCGCCAGAGACACATACAGAGAGGGTAGCCAGAAGGCAAGAGGACAGAGGCCTTGTAGAGCCCACGCTTGCTGTCATGGGACACTAGGCTACAGAACTGAGAAAATGCATTGTCATCTAGGATAGCCATTCTGCACTATTCTGATACGCCGGACCTAACAGATTAATACTCAGATCAAATTAATTTTCTCTAATTGTTGCAGTATCAGCTCTCAAGACAGGTGCTCTATTGACAAAAGCTGCTACAACTTCTGCTCATAGGTCAATTGCCTGTTTTCAGGAATTACCTCATCTATAAGCATTGTGCAATATTCTAGACAGAAGTATTATAGCTGATTCTAATATAACGAAAAGGCAAATCTATAGAGCATAACATGTCCTTGTCTGTTTTCTATTGCTGTGATAAATACCATGACCAAAAACAACTTGAAGAAGAAACAGTTTATTTCATCCTGAGCTTACAGTCCAGCATGAAGGGAAATCAGGGCAGGAGCCTGCGAGATGGCACAAGCCCAGAGAAGCCTGATGATTTGAATTTGATCCCCAGGTCCCACATACAGGTGCTCTGTCTTGTCATACATGTACTGTGGCAAGCATGTGTCGTCCCCTGCCACAGTCGTGCATTCATACAATAAAAAAGAAAGTTGAAAAGATATAATCCCATGGTCACTGGCTCAAAGGAAGACCAAGGAACCCTATCATGTCCCGTGGTCGCTCTCTAGGTGTAGGCACTGTAGGAAGGATCTGGTATTTATGTGGGTATACAGGCAACCAGAGTGTTCAGGCCTTGGCTGCAGGGAGGGGCTCAGTAGGAGACGTCCAGACCCCAGCCTTTGAGTCTTCCCAGGCCAAACGTGGCAGTTGATTGTGACTTGAGATGCCACAGACTTAGGTGCCACTGCAGTCTGATGCGCCTGCCAGGAGATAGACAGCAGGGGTAGAGGGCACTGGGCTCAAGCTGCCCCTGTTTCCATAAAAAATGACCCACAAAGGTATGATTCCCCCAGGCCTTTTCCACATTCATCTTCTCGGCTAGGAGAAGGACTTAGGGAAGAGACAAAATCCAGCGTTTACTGAGTCAGAGCTCCTCAAGACCCAGGGCCCGTGTGAAGTCTCTTTCATAGGGAACTGTACAGTGGAGATCAGCCACCAGGATTCTTTGAAGAGTTTGGTTGTGAGGGAGAAGGCAAATGACAATCCAATCTAGAATCTGGCTTGGCAGGAATTCTAAATGTGTGAAATGAATCATAGATGAAGAGGAGCAAAGAAGGAAGGAATGGGAAGGAGAGAGGAAAAAAGAGAGAGGGGGAGGCTGGGCAGGCACTAATGACCTCACTGCAGGATTCTGCCATGCTTTGGTGTCAGGGGTAAATGCTCTGAGCTTTGAAATTAAGAGTATTATACACCATGAGAACACATGACCTTCAGACTCAGGGCCAGAATGAGCCAGAGCCACTTCTACCACAGCAGACCTTCACTTCATGTGACAGAGATCAGTCCCAGAGATCTGTAGGAGTGTTTCAGGTCACCTTCCCACTCTGCTGCCTCCCACTGTTGATGCAAAACATGGCTCTCTCCTCAAAGAGAAAGAGGGCATCACTTGTTCTGAGCCAAGTACATGTGACCCTGTGGACTTGGAGTGCCACAAATAATTTGCTCTAACCACTAACGTGGGAGTGGTTATATGCTCTATCTATAGTCACAGAAGAAAATGAAGTCTTAAATCAAGGCATGTTTCAAATGTACTGTTGAGGATACTAGGCACATGGGTGACAAGCAAGGATATTAGGTACATGGGTGACTTATAAGAAAGCAAGGGAATCTATGCCATCAGTCTAGGGCTGTCTGATGACATTCTTGGCTCTGGGATTGGTAAAAATTGGTCCTCTCTTAAGCTGGCATTTTCAAAGGCCTTTACCTGACAGTGGGCAATGACTAGCTATTGAGAGGACTAAAGATAGCTCAAGATAACTTGTCTCTAATCTACAACATGCCAACTTTCCACCTCCAAGAAGTTCTAGTTAGCCAGTTAGCCTCGTAGATTCTTTACCATAAGCATGGTTACTTGCCAGAAGCAAAGACCTGTAATTTGAGATCTGTATTTTGTTTACAGCCATCGTAAGTTCACAAGTAAGATATTCACCTTTGCGGGGCAAGTTCCAGACCTAGGACGTTAGCCTAGTGGGACCTGCAGGCACCAGGCCTTTAGAAACAATTAGCATTTCCTTTGTTAGTCAACAATCACCGACCCTCAGTATTTACTTGTCAGCTAGGGATGTCTCCGGACCTGATTTCCAGCAGACCTGACACTCCTCCCCTTCCCCCTTGCCCCTTTGCTATCTATATAACAGCTTCTGAGGAATAATAAACTGCGGTTTGATCAGAGATACTGTCTTGCCTTTGTTTCTCGTGTTTCTTGCTTTTCCATTCCTCTCCCCCAGGTTTATCAGGAATCCCCGTTTGTATCCCACTGGCTGGGATAGTTACTTCCTGGGAACTTAAGTTCCCATCACTTACCCTGACACATGACCACCTCCACCTTGATGGGTCTCAGCTACTAGCATTCCATTCTCCAACTACACTTCCATTCGTTCAAGGATGCCCCTGCACATGCTAGACACTCAGTTCAATGTACAAATAAAGCAAAAAATAAAAAGATCTTTGGACAATAAGCTTCAGTGTGTAAGTGTCAAGTAGTAGAAATCAGGGCTATCTAGGGTCTGCATCATGGAGATTCACTACCTATTTCAATACCTCTCCCTGCCCCCCTCCCGTCCCCCACAAAATGACCAGTGGGAGAAGTTGAAAAGGAAGAGAGCGAGGTAGACAAGGAAGAAAACAAAGGGTTTCCCAGTCTATACCAACAGATGGCCAAACTCTCTGCCCCAAGTCCATGCTCCTACAGTATGTACAGAGAATGGAAAGAACACTCCTTACAGGAGCAGGCATCGCCATCCTAGGTTCCAGAATGTGGCAGGTCTGGGAGAAAAGGAAAAGCCCAAGCCTGGCCCTCTGAAGCATCTCCAGGGACCCTCCTGGTTCTATTGCGTGTCTCGGAGAAGAGCACAGTAAAGGAAGGAACACTGCCCATTCAAACGCCTCAGTGAGAGCGCCATTTTGTTTTTATAATCATGTCTTCCAATGCATTACTTCATCTGCAGGAAAAAAGAAGTCTGGGCCTCTCAAAGATGCCATTTAAGGTCCTCATGTGACAGGTCTCATTTACTTTGTATGCAACTCTGCTGTCTTACCCTGTGCTCATCTAGACAGCAGTGCCCAGGAGAAATACAACATGAGGTGTGTATGTGATTTCAAGGTTTCTGGTCACCACATTAAGAAAAATGAAGAAGAAGCAGGTTGAATTTATCATATTTAACCCTTGATAAGCACATTATTAGCACCCGACTAATAATGTGTTTGGGAAATGGTATTTTAGGTTCCTTTTTGATGTGCTGTAAGGGCACATCAACTCCTGTGAGAGAATTCACTGGATATACTCGGTCTGCCTTTCATGTTTTCACGCTTACAGTTGTAAAAGTGAAGGGCACAGGCCACTCAAGAATTAGTTTTTAAATTAAAACTAAATCCATCCACATGTGACTTAATGATGGAGGGACGTTTTGAGAACTGTATCATCAGAGTTCACAGTTGTGTGACCATCACGGAATGAAAATTCCTGTTCAGGTTGAATGCCCTACTACACACACACGCTTAGGCTGTGCGGCGTGTTTGGAAACAGAGATGGCCGAATGCCCTACTACACACACACGCTTAGGCTGTGCGGCATGTTTGGAAACAGAGGCACAGAACGGGTACCGATGTAAAAACACACGCTTTACAGCGAATGTCTTCTTACACTTATCTACTTATTTGGGAGAGCATGGCAGGTGTGTCATGGCATGTGTCTGGAAGTCAGAGGACAACCCATTGAGTTGATTCTCTTTCTACCATGCAAGTTCCAGGGCTCACACTCAGGTTGTCAGTCCTGGTGGCCAGCAGCGTTGCCTACTGAGCCATCTTGCCAGCCCTAGTAAGCATTTGTTTAAATAAGTTAAAGCTATAAAGATAGCATAGCAGATGTGTTAACCAAGAACAGAGCAGCTTGTTGCCGAGCCTTAGGTACTATATATGTGTGCACCAGGCATTTATATAATTGGCGGTACAAGAGGACAGGCTTATTTTATTCTATAATGTCATCACAACACCAGGCCCGAGGAAGTTATCAGCCCCGTGGAAATCTCATGAGAACATTGCATATGTGTAGTCATTGACGGAACTGTTGTTAGAGACAGAGCCTCTCTCTGTAGTCTAAGCTTGCCTGGAACTCACTTTGCTGCTAAGATTGGCCTCGCACCTCCAATTCTCCCGCTTCCATCTCCCTCATGCTGGGATTGTAGGTGTTCTCCACCTGGCCCAGCCCCAGAAGCAGCTCTGTGCAGTGGATGTGCGACCTTAAGTGTGATATGGGCCGTACTTCAGCCGCACTATCGTAGCATGTGGCTACCATTTTGGACAATATTTAACTGAAGAATGAAAGAGAGCCTGGGACCCAGGGGCCTTCCCCTCCTCCCATCTGGGCATGCTTTCCGCCACACTGGTCCAACCCTAGTGAGAGTCAAATGAAACTGGAAAGAATCCGTGGGCAAAACCATCCCCGGAAACACCTGCCACACCACCTCACTGTTGGCACGTCAAGGAGAAGCCAGACAAGAGACCTGCTCACCGCGCCCACGGAAACACTGCCCAGCTCCTTTCCATTGCAGGCTGCCAACGTTTCCGCAGGTGGAGGCCATGTTTCCAGATCAGACTCAAGGCCACGGGGCAGATGCAGGGCAGGCGGCTGTGCGTCCTCACCAAGGAATGCCAACCAGGCAGCTAGCCCGCTGCATCCCAGACTCTACGTGTCACTTTGTGGATTTGGACCTCATTGTGAGCCAGAAGCAGAGTCGTGGGAGCCAGGTGTAAAGGTGCGAGGGGCACAGAACCAGGAGACACTGAACAAGCGCTAGCGCCAGCTGCAGGTCAAGTGGAGGGCACATCTGCCTCATGCGCCCTATGATTTCACAGCTACAGGGACTTTCTAGACTCCAGGAATTCTACCTGGAACCTCAGAGCCGGCACTGATGGGAAGCTCTCAAAGACATTCCTGTGACCCTTTTATGCTTTCTGGGGGGAGGGGGTATTGCAAGCATTGCAGGGTATTATTCTCTTCCTGAAAATGAAATTCAAATAAACAGCTTGCTCAGGATCATTCAGCTACAAAAACGAATTGAAATTTAATGCTTGCCCATTGTGGCAGGGCTAGCCTGTAATCTCAGAATTCAGGAGATGAAAACAGGAGAATCAGGAATTCAAATTCAGCCTTGGCTACGTAACTGCTCAGGCCAAGCATGGAGGACACGAGGGGGAAAAAGATATTTTGCTTAAAAATCAAGTAGAGTGAACTCCAAAGCTGGCAATCTTTCCATCCATAACTTATAATAGCAATGGGCGATGGTCACTGAAGGGAGCTGTGTGTCTTGCATTATGCCATGTTCTTTATGAAAATGAACTCATGGAGCTGAAGAGATGGATCGGTGGTTAAGAGCACATGCTGTAGCAGGGAATAGTGCTGCATTAATCCCAGCACTCAGTGTGCAGAGACCTCCTTTGGAAAGAAATTCAGTCTTACAGAACTAGGGGCCTACCCTCTCCCACCAGTATGACCTCACATTCTGACTTCACAGATATAAATCCTGGACCCTGTTGAGTTCAGTAGAGTATGACCCTCTTCTGCTTCCTAATACCTTATCCTTCCATGGCACAATTCCCAGTAGTCACCCACATAATTGACAAAGATTCCCCAACTGACCTGCCTCGGTTGCTCCCAAGAGCCTGATCGAAGTGCACCCAGTGTCGGCTTTTCTTATTTCTCTGTACCACTTTCCCTACTTCCTTTGTCCTGTGGAACCATCTTCCATAGAAACCGCCATCTCTGCGTTGTGTTTTCTCCTTGGCGGTCAGAATCCAAATGTGTGGCTCACTTTAGGTTACAGAATCTCAGGCCTTAAGTCTGCCCTCAGGCTCTTCAGTTCAGGCATCCAAGCAGACTTTGACCTCTCCTGGGCAATCCGATGGTCACTTTCTCTCCCATGTCCATGTCAGTAGATTGTTGGGGACCCACAAGCACCTTGCAACTGACCTCTGCTAGGAAGGGCCTCGCTTGGGAGAGTTAGGTAGGGTGGTCTTGCTGCTGGCTGTGTGAACGGTGGTGAGGATTTTGATTGGTCGTTTCCAATCAATGTTTCTCAACCAGGTGTGGTGCCACAGACCCCCTAATCCCAGCACTCCGGAGGTCCCCACACTCCAGAGGTTCCAGTGAGAGGCCTGTGAGCAAGGCCAGTTGAGCCCCGTGGCCATCTGAGGACAGTTTGAGATACGTAATGAGAGTTGTCTCAAAAAGCAGGAAGAAAAGGAGGATGAAGGTGGGCAGAAGACAAAGAGAAGGGGAATATAAATATGATCCTATCAGGGAAATTCCCCAGGACTATCATTTGCTGCTCCCACCACCCCCTTGGTTTGGTTCACAGCAGGTTCGCCTGTCACCTAGTTTGATATTTCTTTCTTTTTAATTCTTTTTATATTTATTTATTTTATTTGTATGAATATTTTGCCTGCAACTGTGTACAGACACCATGCATGTTCCTGGCGTCTGCAGGAGTCTCAGATTCCTTGGAGCTGGAGTTACAAACTGTTGTGACCCACCATGTGGGTGCTGGGAATCTAACCCGGGTCCTCTCAAAGAACAAGTGTTCTTAACCACTAAGCCAGCCCTCCAACCCCAAACATTCCCAAAACACGCTTGTTCCTAAGGAAAGACAAAGTTTCTATCCAGTCAGTCAATGAATACTGAGTACTCTGTGCTCTCTCTTTTCGAGAATACACATGAAAAGTTTTAAAATACTGCTCTCAGAAATAAAAGCAAGTTTAATATTGCTTCCAATTTACTCTGTCATGGGACTCTTTCTTCAGGAAAAGCCGCAGAACTGCTACTGCACAGGGTCCACCTTGGGAAGCCGCACTCTCTTTAACCCCTGGGGGCTGGGAAGGTGTCTCAGAGTGGAAGAGCACTGGCTGCTCTTGTAGAGGACCCAGTTTGGCTCCCAGCATCCACGTCAGCGAGCTCACAATGGCCTGCAACTCCTGCTCCATGGCATCCCTCTGGCCTCCACAGGCACCCGAACACACATGGAGTACACACACACACACACACACACACACACACACACACACACACGAGAGATAAATTTTTTTAATCGAATAACTTTCAAGAGTACTTCCCCAGCCTACAAGACCTCCATGGCAATGTGATGAGGTTCAACAATCACTTCTGTTTCTGCCTCTTTCCCAGTCTTCAATTCTCCTTGCTCTTTTTGTTTCCCTCTCCAATTTGGGTTAGGTCCCCTGGATTTTGGCAGTAAATGAAATCCTCCACTACTGTAGCCATTCTGGGTTTCCTCATCCCTGCCTCCCCCAGATTTAGAAAGGTTTGGGGTCCTCTCCAGGAACCAGAACTCTGCTCAGGGATGCGCCTGTCGCTGGTGAGCTTCCTTAAACACACACCCTGATTCAGACCCTCTACTTGGCTAGCAACACTGAACCCCCTTTCTGAGCATAGGATCTGATAGAGATTGAATTCTGTGCTCAGAAATTTTACGCAGAAGTCCTAAGCCCTGTACCTCAGAATGCAACCTTATTTGGAAAAAGGGTTGCTACAGATGTAAGTAATTAAGTAAAGATGAGGTCATATTGGAATAGAGAGGGCCCCTAACCCAACATGGCTGGTGTCCTTATAGAAAGGGGGAAATCTGGAGACAGACACGCCCAGAGGGCGAACACCATGTGAAGAAGATTGGAGAAGCCCTCACACATGCCAGGGATCTACCAGAAGCCAGGAGTGAGGCTTTTTCCTCAATGCTTTCCAAGGGGACGTGGCCCCGCGGAGACCTCCATCTCAGACGTTGGAGGTTGGAACTCCGGAATGTGAGAAAAGATGTCTGCTGGGTAAGCCGCTCAGCGTGCAGTGCCTTGCTACAGCTGCCTGGCAGATGAACACATCGGGCGAAGTCTCAAGTCACTGTCCTATTCCAGACTCACTAATGGATCCGTTCCTGACCCAGCTCCCTCGGGAGGGTAGGAGGTGACAGACAGGAGGAACTGAGCCTCCAGCAGCCCCAGTGCCAAACCCTCTCTTCGTCAGAATTCTGCCAGTTCCCAGGATGCCTTGGTAGCAGCTGCATGGGTAGACTTGTGTCTCTGCCCTGGTCCTAATTTCCATTGTGTCTGTGCCCTCTGGTTTATCACCCTAGACTCATGGTCCGTGGGAGTGGCTCTGTGGCTGTCCTCCCCATCTCTGAAAAAACGGTGGGACACTGCATCACCAGGAAAACATTCCTGCTGTACCACACCAAACTCCTGCCAGATGCAGGAATGGGATCCGGGGTCCTGGCTTCCTCAGAGGTGAGACCAAAACTTCAGGCTCTCACACAACATTATCAGGGTGCACCCTCAACATTTTAGGGGTCAGAGTATGGAGATGCATAGGCTGCAGCTTGCCTGTATCCAATACTGACAAAACACTACACCTAGGGTATCAGATAAAGCCATGTCTCCCGATCTCGACATATTGACGTGTGAGCCAGATATTTCTTTGTTGTGGGCACTTTCCTGTGTATGGCAAGATGCCCAGCAGCATGCCTAGCCTTTCTACACTAAATGCCAGCAACAACCTCCCTCTTCCAAGTTATGACAACCGAAAATGTCTCCAGAAATTGCCCAATGTCCTTTGTGGGGCAAGGTCGAACACAGCCGGAATTCACTGGGCTAATGCAACCTCAGACTGACTATTCTGAGACCTTACAATCCAAAGTCATTTTATTTTATTACTTCAATGACTCTAAGAGATTTTCTATTTGCCAATATCAGTTATATAAGAAAAACCTACAAAGGAGAGAAAAAAGCTAGACAAGTGTGGCAATTTTGTTTGTCTTGAGTTTGGGATAACAGATTTTTAAAGTGAGTTGTGTTTCCTTTTCTGGATGTTTCTTTTTCTTTCTTATTTCGATTTTTCAAGACAGGGTTTCTATGTGTGTAGCCCTGGGCAACCTGGAACTCACTCTATAGACCAGGCTGGCCTTGAACTCACAGAGATCTGCCTGCCTTTGCCTCCTGAGTGCTGGGATTAAAGACTTGCACCATCACCACCCTGCCTGTATTTTCTTTATTTGCCCTATTGAATGTGTATTAGTTTATAATTGGAAAAAAATCAATTTGACCATTAACATTGGCATGTTTATGTTAATAGGAAGACCCTACTGCATACAGGGTACAAATACCAGGTAAGAACTGAAGTAGGATGGTAATAAAGAGAAACCATGGTTTGAATCTCAGGCATTGCTAATATCCACCCTGCCAGGGGAAGCAAAGTCTGAATGTGGGGACAATTTTAAGTCACACAGAATAGTGAATGATTCATAATTCGGGGTGTGAATTTTGCTGAACTTTGTGCTGGCCTCAAGATTCTCTTCATTCATTCTTATGCTATTGAGTGCCTCTTAATGATGATCTGGTCACCAGCATGTTCTTGGAAGGCCCACTAGGGTATGTACTTCTTTTCCTAACTTCTTCAGACTAGGACCCTTCTAGGAAGAAGACAATGCCGGTCGTCATTCATCATTATTGCTGTGCCCACATGTGTCACAAGTGGCCTTCTTTCTTCTCAACCACCTATGTGGTGCAGGAGACTTGTCTGTTCAGTCAATCATGTTTTAAATAAATGCTGATTGGCCAGGTAGGAAGTATAGGTGGGTCAACCAGACAGGAAGTAGAGGCAGGGTGAGGAGAAAGTCTGGGAAGCAGGAAGCTTCCCTGGCATTCCTGCGCAGATCTTCAAGGAAGCAGCAGATCTCCAAGGAAGCAGCATGTGTCCCTGTCCCAGCTGAAAAAAGGTACCGGCCATGTGCCTGGCATGGATGGGAACAATGGGTTAATATAAGTTATGGGAGCTGGTAGGAAGACTGAGCTAATGGGCCAATCAGTGTATAACCTAATATAGACTCTCTGTGTGACTTTCTTTGGGGCTTGCCGGCTGTTGGGTACTGGGCAGGGCAGAAACCCCAATGAGCAGGCCCCTCATGTTACACCTATGGAGTCAGAATACTAATTCCTTTTTTAGAAATAAAGACCTAAACTCCAAGAGGTCACATAACTTCTCCAAGGCTACACTGTCTTTAAAGAGCCAGCATCAAAAAGCCTAATGCTATCACCGAGTAACCCACTCCCTTCCCTGTCCAGTTTTACAGGTGATAAAATCAGAGCTCAGAGAACAAGGCAATCCCAAGCCTCCAACAAGCAGCTGTAAGGGTCAGCCTCTCAGCGTCTCTGCGATGCTCTCGGCACACACCTGAGAAAGAAGAGAGGAGAGGAAATTCCAACAATGGGTTGCTGAAGTCAGGAAACATTGTGGTTTATTTATGTATTTATTAATTATTATTACCGTGTGTGTGGCACGTGGCATGCACGTGTGGAGGTCAGAGGACAATTTTTGGAGTTGGCTCTCTCCTTCCAGCATGGACATGGGTCCTAGGGGTCACAGTCAGGTCACTAGTCTTGCACAGGTATCCTCATCTAGAGCTGACAAGTTGAGGGCATATTCTGTCTCTCCAGATGAGAAATGGCCCATGGTGCTTGCCACCAAGCTTGACAAGCTGAGTTGGATCCCCTTGCACATTGTGGAAGGAGAGAACCGGTTCCTGAAAGAGTCCTTTGACTTCCACATAAGCTGTGGTACATACACATCCCCTCCTGCTGCTATGCCTTACAAATAAATACATTTTTAAAAATCTGCCTTTATTTCCTATGCCAGCTGTCACTTATATTCTCTGGGCTCCTGTTTCTTTATCCTTAAGGAAAAAAAAATGAGAATATACTTGAGAAGAAATAAGTTAATTTTCCAGGACATTTAAACTGTCCCTATAAGCACGGAAACACTTGGTGAACTGGACATTACACAATGAGCTACTGAGGAAACAGACAATGATTTGAAGAAAGTACTTTTCTCCTGATTTAAAGTAAGCTACTATCAGCGTGAAAAACCTATGAAGGGCAAACAAGTACAAGGGAATAAGGAAAGTCACCTATGGCAGCTAATTTAAATTTACTTATTATTGTGTATATAAGCTAATTTAAATTTACTTATTATTGTGTATATAAGTGTGCATTAGCTACTTTTCTATTACTGGAATAAAACACCAGGGCTCACGCAACTTATAGATGAAAGAATTTATTTTGAGCTTATGGTTCCAGAGGATTGGGGTCCATTATAGTGGGAATGGTAGACTCCAGATGTGGTGGCTAGAACTGGAAGCTGAGAGCTGGAAGCTCACATCTCCAAACTCAAGCAGGAGGGCAGATCAGACAAACTCAAAACTGCACAAGTCTTTAAACTCTTAAAACCCAGCCCCAATGACACACTTCCTCCAACAAGGCCACACTTCCTAAGCTTCCCCAAACAGGGGAGGAAGCATTCTAATGCCAGAGGCCAGAGACTAGAGGTGGGTGGGGGGGAGGGTATATATGCCCCAGCATGCACCTGGAAGTCAAAGGACAAATCTGTGGAACCTGTTCTTTCCTTTCACCTTTCCGTGAGTTCCAGAGAACTCTGCTCATCGGGATTGCTTCTGCTGGCCTGATGGTAGCTACGTTAAATAAAACAAAACACTTTCTACTTTGAAAACTTTCTACTGAATAGAAGAAGGAAAAAGGTCAGAACGGGAGAACCCAGGGTCCCCGATTCCTTGAATGCTAACTTTCGGGCAATCTTTCCCACTTACAGCCTCCTTTGCGTTCCTCCAGTCCCACCTTCAAACTTCTGGAGCAAATTTCAGCCCTCATACGATTTCATTTCTCCATGTTTAGGACACACCTCCAAAATCTGTGCCTCCTCCTTTTAAAGGGGATAATACCAATACCACACCTTTAAAAATTAATAAAATTTTGATATCATATCAGAGTGTCTTTATTTCTCTTGTGGTCACATCAGGTTTAGTTTGTTAGAGTCAAGAGCCAATTGCACCCCCATATTGGACTGGCTAGGATCTTAAACTTCTTTTAATCCCTAAGCCTCCCCTCAAGTCTCTTTCTCCCCGCAGGGCATTTGTGTAGGACACGGAGTCATTTGTCTTAAAGTTCCATCTCTAGATCTTGCTAATCACATCCCTGTGGTATTACTCAGTTATGTTCTGCTGACCTGCCTGCTTCTTGTAAATTAGTTGTCTTACAGGCTTAATCCAATTCTGAATTGGCTTGGGGCCAAAACTGCATTGTGGGTAATTTGATGGATTTCTACTTGGAAGACATGTGTCTGCCTCATGGCGTCTCCTTTCAGAAGGGAGCGGGCTTGTTGAGCCTTGCTCAGATCATTGTGGTTTGGTGGGAGCTACAGAGACTTATAGTCTCAATTGATCGATATATCCCCTTTACTAGTTGGGATTTCCTATAAAGAAAAATTTACCTGTCTTATGAGACACGATTTACACAGAAAAAACAGGATGAGTATGGGCGGGGGTGTTGTATGGTCAGTTCTTAAAGATCCAGGATGGGGGCTGTACCTCAGTGGTACACCAGCTGTCTCACATACGGGTCCTCTGCTTGATCTTCAACACCACAGAAAATAGATAACAAACAGGCAAACAAACCAATCCCTGGCATGATTCAAAGGTGACTTTTGTTGCTTTGTTCTGTAATACTAAAACATGGTGGTGTCTGTATACTAAAACATGGGTATAAATACATTTCAACCAATTGTAACTTTATTGATTTTTTAATGTTCAAATGACTCTGAAAGCAGCATTGTATTACTTAATCTATAAAGGCCTGGTAGACTTTCCCCATGAAATTATTTGGACCTGGGCGCTTTCTTGTGGGGGAACTCTATTTTCTTCCAATAATTGGTCTGTTGACAGTTTGTGTGTCTTCTGAGATCATTTCAGGTAGGCTGTGTTATTCTAGAAAATCATCCATTTCATCTAAATTTTCAAATATTTTGCATAGAACTGAGAAAAACAGTTTCTTGTGTTTGTTCTTCAAATTTCCTCTGCTTTGATAGTTCCTGCTGCATACAAAATGGCCAGTATTTCTAACTTTGGAAGTTTGTACTTTCTCCTCCTTCTTGTGACCATTTTAGCAGTGGTTTGTATATTTTATTCATTATTTCAGCCTTGGGTTTATTCGTTCATTCAATTTCCTAATTCATTCATTTCTATTTTCATCTTCATTAATCTCTTCCTTCTAGGCTATTTTGCATTGCTCTGCTGTTCTTGTATTTTGAATGGGATGTTTGATTCATTTAATTTTTTTGATTCATTTAATTTTATATTTACTGATATTAGTATTTAATGTTAGACTTTGTCCTCTATGAACTACTTTAGTTGAACACATAAATTTAATTATTTGTGCTTCTATTATCTTCCCCCCCCCAAAAAAATTCTGCATTTCCAACTTGTGTATCCAGCAGCTTCTTAACATTAAAATAAATTATTTATTCAAGACTGGGAAGATGACTTAGTGGGTGGCACAGGATGCTCTATAAACTTGAGGACCTGAGTTCAAAACTCCAGCATCCACAAAGCCAGGCATGGCTGTGTACGCCTGTAACTTAGCACTGGGACACTGACAGAAGTGATCCTGAGAGCTCACGGGTGTGAGCGATCCCGAGAGCCAGTGGAGCTGGGAAACCGTGAGCTTTGGCTTCAGTGACAGACTCCATCTCAGGGCCGTGGGGCATAGAGGAAGATACTCTCTGGCCCCCACGGGCAGTGCACAGGCATGTGCTCCCACACTTGCGCGGTCCCAATCCTCCCTTGTCAGAAAGTAAGATTACAAGCTGTGTAATCTTACTTCAGTCTGCACTGGCGATCTCTGTCTGCTCTTCATTCGTACTCTTTCAGGAGGGCTGGCTTTAGAGAAGCCTCTTGGGTAGAGTTGGATGTTGCTCTCTGCCAGACTGGAAATCTTTTTCTGGAACTCCTTTTTTAAGAACTGCATGGAAATTAAGATCATTTACATTTGCCGACCTGATTGATGTGCTCGACCCCGGCTCTGACATCTTATTTTATCTTTTGATTAACTTTTAATATCATTTTTATCCCTGAAGCTTCCCTTGCAGTCTGGTAATCCCCTTCCCTGGGCAGCGTTCCACCCGGGTCTCTCCGGTTTCCACATCCTTACATCCTTCATGCTGGTTTTGGTGCTGTTTTCGAGTTCTCGCCGATCGTGTATCATAAAGTCTCGGGCTGTTAAATCACTTAAGAATCAAAGCTCATTCATTGGCCATGGGGTGTTCATCGGGAGCGAACTGACTGTATAGAGACCCAGCCGGGTCTCTGACATAGGAATGAACCCAAGTTTGAAAATGAAGAGACAAAGAGTGTTAGAAGAGAGAGCTGCTTCTGGGAGCATTTCCCCCTACTTAATGAATTACTAGATTTGTGGCTGCCCGGTCTGTCGGGTCCATCTTTCAGCCTGCGGACCCAGAGGTGTCATGCGCTCACTCTGCTGTATCCTTGCTGCCCTTTCCATGAACTGTGACACTTCCTGTCGCGGGTTTATTTTCACTTCTCCCCTGGCAGCTGTCCACCGCAATTGGCATGCATTTGAAATCATTTGCTACTTACTTGAGAATTCACACGAGGGGAAAAGGGGAGGAAAATAACCATTCCTGGGGACACCACCTCATCAGGAATTTGAAAGGAAAGTCAACACTGGAGATGTGCTCCCTTTTTCCACCTAAAAGAGACTAAGGATTTAGGGAGACTGCCAAACACACTATAGAAGGGAATGGAAAGTTCAAGTCAGTGTCTGGGGTGGGGGTGGCGTGCCAACTACAATCCCACTAGACCCCTGGGATTCCTGCAAAGTAGTTGGGTGCACAAAGGAACTGAGTCTCAGCCCATTGTCACCCTGCCTGTCACATCTGCTCTGATTCCTAGGCCAGAGGCAGAAGTTGCACTTGCTTGGGGGTTTCTGGAGAGCTTTGATTTGGTCTTAGACGAACGGATTTTGGCATTTTGGCATTGGTAAACTTGAAACACAGGATGTTGAATCAAGGAGCAACCTCAGAGGAAGGCAATATGGTCCCCGTGGGGACTTTGGTTCACACCGTTTTGCATTCAAATGGTTAGCTCTGGCACCCCGTGGCTGCTCTAAGCCTTGGCTTCCCCATTTAACTACTTGGGAATAGAGTACCGCACAAGGGTTTTTAAGGCCGGAGTGAGGTACCAGCCTGAGTCAATGGTCAGCCAATGATGTGCCCCAGACCAGCATCGCTGCCATTAGTTGAGATGTTACTACAGCACAGCATCAGGCCACTACAGCTTGAATACAAACCATTCCTTCTGAGACTCACCTAGCCATTCTCTCTTCCCTCATTGCTTTCGTTCCTCCCATCCCCTTTTACTCCTTCCCCTGTCCTTCCTCCCCTTTTCTTCTCTTTGTGTAGCATGAGATTGAAACCAGGGCTTTGTACACACAGAGTAACTGTTCTGTTGTGAGCCTTATCGCCATCCCTTCAGACTGACACTCGATTGCATTGTGGCAGGATTTGAATGTAAGGCCTTTAAGAAAGATTCGGTCCTTAATGCCCTTCTTGCCAGACTGGCTAATTCTCTCAGAAGTCTCCCTTTTATTTCCAGGATACTTTTTTTGTGTGTAACTCTGCTGAGATTAATTAGAGTTCTTTTCATGAGCGTGGGTTATTTACAGGAGTAAGGGCAGCTTATCATTGACTGAGACACTGAAGAAATGCGTGACCCATCCCCCAACAATGAAGACTAGGGAGATTGCTAGCCCTCAGCAAAGCTTGGCTCATTCCTGCTTCTTAATATACTAAGAATTCCTTGACAATTCCAAAACAAATTACTTATCACTGCTTAGTTTGAATGGAGGTACTCTCCATGGGTGTGGACTCCTCTCTAAAACACAGGTTAGTAAATAAAAATCCCAATGGCTCATGTGGGGTACTGTTAAAACATACTGAACATATGTTTCTAATTTTGTTTGAGGTATTATACCTATATAGCTCATTTAACAATGTAATACAAAATTCTAGTTTTTGAAAGCTATTATTACCAATTGTTTAGGATAATAAGGGGATGCAAGTTAATAATTAGTCTCCTATTACAATCAAACTTGTAGTCATATAAGGTATGTTTTCAAGTTCAAACAGATATATTTTAAATAGACAGGTTGTCTTCAAACATTTCAGAGATCTATAGAATATGGCATAATATAGGTTCTTTTTTTTTTAAGACAATGATACATGTCTGCTCCTGGCAGCACCAATCTACTTCAGAGAAGATGATGGGCATTGAAGAAACTCCAGATGGAGTTTACTTTCTTAGTGCCAGAAATAAGCCACTGGGCAAGAAAATGCCTTTACCTCGACTGCTTATGTTATACTGTCCTAATTGGACTAGCAGGGCACAAAAGAAAGTAATTGCCAAACATTGACAAGCCAAGGAGGGACAGCCCTTCAGAATATCCCGCTTCACAGAAGAGTCTTTAGAATATTCTAGTCCTTTAGGCTGAAGATGGATGTCCCCATGTTGCAGAGGAACTTTGGATGTTTCTGTCACTTTTCACATTTTTTGGAAGTCACTTGCTTGCACTTCCTGCCTACTCAGTTAATATCATATCCTTGTTGGATTTCTGAGATAGTTAAAGATTAGATAGCTACAGTTACACTTTTTCTTGTTTACGTGACTTGGAAAAGAAATTCACTAAAGAAGACTAAAGGGTGTAAAGTTGAAAAGATAGTTTTGTATGGTAACGTAAGTTATGATAGAAAGTAAATTAGGTACTAGACTTTGGATTCACCAAAATAGGGTAGATAATGGAGTATTTTCTCTGAATATGTCAAATGCAAATGGGCTAGACATGCCTGATATACTCATTGCTTGTATATAATTATATAGTTATTGTACTTAATGTATATAGTTTTTCTTATATCAGTTATAGCCTTTTTTATTTTAGACAGAAGAAGGGGAAATATAGTTACATTTATTTGTGTTTCAATAAATAAAGCTTGATTGAAGATCAGAGTGCAGAGTTAAGCCACTAAAGGCCAGGGAGTGGTGGTACACACCTTTAATCCCAAGACTCAAGGTCACCCTGGGCTGCAGAAGATTGATTCTGTCTAAAGAGAGAAACAGAGCTCACACAAAGTGTTCCTAGCCCTTGGGATCCCACACCTTTAATCTCAGCACTGGGGAGGTAGAGACAGGAGTGATATGGCTGGGCGGAGAGAGGAACAAGGTGGGAGGAGACAAGGGTTCATTGCACTCCCGAGGTTTGGTGGAGACAGTTGCAGTCTGCAGTCACAGGATCGCCTCTTTGTCTGAGCCTTGACAGAGGTAAGAAGTTTCTAGTGGCTTGGCTGCTTTGATTTTCTGATCTTCAGCTTGAACCCCAATATCTGTCTCTGGGTTTTTATTATCCCTGCTACAGAGTACATCTTTGTAAATCATCTGTTACATGTGTTCCAGAAATTGCCATTGCTCTTGGTTGCCCACCAGAACTTGATGGTAAGACCTATTGCTGTGACTTTGGTCACAGGACATGGAAAAGTCCGCCTGGAATCAAGCTGGAAGCACTGACTGACTTTCAGGGTGCCAGAGGTGCTGTGTATACAGCTGAGGGAGCAAAGTTCCAGCTTTACACAGAATGAGCTCTGTGAACTACAATTGTTCTTAGCCCAGTAAGACTGGCCTGTTGTTGCAAGAGTAGCTAAACACCATGGGGGAAACCAAACACTTTCTGATTAGATTTAAGGTCTGCCCCCCAGGAGGAAACCTGTCTGGTTCTGCAAATCCCATCAGAGCTGGTGGCTGAGGAGATTAGAAGGACTAGAAAGGAATCTATTGTTATCATTTCACAAAATGCCATCTCAGTACACTTATTTGAATCCGTAATTGCTGCTACACTCAGCAGCCATCAGAGAGGCTACGTATTGCAGCTGGTAGCCAGCCATAAATACAGAGACTCGCAAGTCTCTGTGAGTTTGAGGCCAGCCTGGTCTCCAAGACAGCCAGGGCTACACAGAGAAACACTGTTTCTAAAAACAAGAACAAGAACAAAATAAGTATGAAACTGTCAAAGATTTTAGAAACTTAATTGAAATTTTTTTAAAGTTCAAATGGAGGTAGGGAGCTGGCTCAGATGACAACGTGTTACAGTGCTATCAAGAGCGCTTGAGCTTGGCTCTTTAGCACACAAGTAAATAGCTGGGAAAAGCAAGGCACACCTACAGCCCCAGGTGGGGGTGTACATGGGGACAGGGGGATCTCTAGAGCTCACAGGCCAGCAGGTCTAGCTAAACCAACAAGCTCCAGGTTCAATGAGAGACTCTATCTCAAAATATGGGGGGAGGGGGCGGGCATTAGAGAGTGCTTGTGCTCTTCCAACAGACCTGAATTAAATCCCCAGCGCCCACATCAGGTAGCTCAGACCACCTGCTAACTCCGGCTCCAGAGCGGTCAGATGCCTCTGGCCTCCGTGGACACCTGCGCTCATGTGCACGTACCCAAACACAGACACACATGCTCAAAATTAAAAATAATAAATCACCATAAAAAGAGATGGATGTTAAGCATCCTGGTATACACCTTTAATCCCGGCACCTGGGAGAAAGAGGCAAGAGGATTCTGCGATTTCAAGGTCAGCCGGGGATGGCATAGAGAGTCCTTGTCTGAAAAACTAATGAATGAATCAAAGTGGGAAATGATAGGGGAAGATACCAGAAGTGACTCTCTGGCCTCCACAGCACACGCAAACCTATGCGCACACACAGAGTTCAAATGTACCTGTTATTTGCCTGCTAAGGAGCACAAGTGAATACATGTTCATATATAACACATACAACACAGCTCTAGTGTTGGACTAGGAGTTCAAGCTCTAGGGAAGAGTTGCTTTAAGACACCATCCAGACACCACAGTCGATGCAAAAGCAAGAGGATTTTATTAATTCTGTCATGACAGGGTCCCCCAGAATCCAGGAAGCCGAGAGACCCCGAATAGCTAGTAGAGGCTACTTTAAAGGAAAGAGCCATAGAAACAAGGGGGTCTCTGGGGGTTGTTTTCCAACTAATTGGATTGGCTTATTTAAAGGACTATTAGCAGTTATTGGTCTGTCCTGGGGCAGGCGAATAGTTGCGTGATCCAGTGAGGTAAGAGGGATCTTTGGGTCACTTTGCCCCTTTCCCAGGGACTGAATCAAAACACCAGGAACTGAGTCAACACCTAAGGGATATTTTGTCTCTATTCAATAGAGCATTTACAAAGACACAGGGAGATGATGGAAAGTTCCCAACATTCGTGTGTGGATGACTGTCACGTCTCCAGGAGAGAGATTTGTAATACTGAGAGGCTTCAGAAATGCCTTTAGAGCTGAGAGGCCTCAGAATTGTGTTTAGGGCTGAGAGAACTCAGAAATGCAGTTAGAGTCTTTCATTAGGTCAAGAGTCTTTCATTAGGTAGAGAGGCTGGTTGGAAGGTGGGTTTATCCCCATTCTCCCAGGTGAAGTCTACTGAGTGGATAGAGTAGAGAACAGGAATGGGTACAGTGAGAGGAGTGAGAGCCTACCACAAGGCCTGCCATTTGGGAGTATGGGTTAAGAGTGTGGTGTGGTAGATGTGTGGGAGCCCATAATGAGGGAAACCACACAAGAGGTGATCCTCCCTTTGGTGTGTCTGTTGGTTTCCCCTAAGATATCAAGACTGTGTTGTGTCACCTAATAAAGATGTGCTCACTCCCAGCATGGTCCAAGTCAGGCACAGCCCTCCCTGCAGCCGCCCAACAGAAAAAGTAGTAGTGTGAGTGTGCCATCTTCTTCCCACTCCTCGCTCCCAAGTTCTCCACTTTCCAAGTTTCTATTCGAAGTATTTATTTCTCTATATTATTTGTTACATAACACCACACCCCAAGACTTTGTTGTGGGATATTTTGATTGCATTCAGACAATAAAGTTTGCTTTGAACCAGAAGGCAGAGCTAGCCAATTGCTGCCAAAATTAACCACAGAGGTTTTGGATGACTGAGGGCGGATTGAGAGATAGGAAGCAGTAAGGCAGAACTTAGGGAGGAGCTCAGTCCATTTGGATGGTGGAAAGGAAGAGATAGGAGCTCACTGGTTGCATCTCTGCGGGTTCTCTGATTCAAAGCAGAATCTTTGAATTCTTTATTCAGAGAATTTTTATTGTCAGAATGCAGCCAAACCATTGCACAAAAAGACTTTGTGTCTTAAAGTAATAATAACCATTTATTATTCTCTTATGTTCCTATAGATCAAAGTTTAGGGGGGAGAGGGCAGCTCACTTGAGCCATCCTGACTTGGGGGTCTTTCACAAAGGCACAGTCAGGAGCTGTCTGGGGCTGCAGCATCTGAAGGGTTGACAGGCTGGTGGATCTGAGTCTGTCGTAGGGCTCAGTCCCAGGGTTGGTTGTCGGTAGAGGAACCTCGGTTCCTCTCCTCGTGGATGTCACAGGACTGCTTTAGTGTCCTCCGGACTTGGCAGCTGGCCTTTCCCATCTCAGAAATGAGAAAGCCAGGTAGAAATTATATTTTTTCATGATGGTCTAAGACAGCGATTCTCAACCTGTGGAGGGGGGGTCGAACATCAGACGTCCTGCATATCAGATATTTACATTATAATTCATAACAGTAGCAAAATTAGAGTTATGAAGTAGCAACAAAACACTTTTATGGTTGGAGTCACCACAGCATGAGAAACTGTGTTAAAGGGTCACAACGTTAGGAAGGTTGAGAACCGCTGCTCTAAGAAGCCACATAGCAAGACTTCTTCCACAGTGTGCTTGTCAGGAGTGAGTCACCTGCGGCCAGCATTCAAGGAGGGGAAGTGGACTCCACCTTTGCAAGGAAAACATGTCAGAGGGTTTGAAAACACATTTTTAAACCACCACAGCAAATAATGTCTCTGTTTCCTTGGGAACAGAAGGAAAATGACTTCGGTTCTTTCTTCCCTGGTCAGTGTTTGCATATCTACAATCAGGAAAGGCTAATTGGATTCAGATCCTGTGTCAGTTCCCATTTATTGCTCATGGCTTCCAGGGGCACAGCACTGCAAACGATTCTGAGTCATATCCAAGTTCAGCAGGGAAAAGTACTACGGTTGATTAGTGACACCTGCCACAAATACCAAAGGAGGTGACGCTGGCAGAGAAGGCAAGAGCTGGCTATTTCTGTGGCAGGTGTTTAGCCCTGTGAAAACAATAAACAAGAGTCGGACATTGCTCTCTTACGGCTGATGGTGTACTCATTGGAGACTCCGATGAACGCCATGAGCTTCCCGCTGAAGTCCAGTCAAGGCTTCTTTCTCGTTACTGAGGACTCTGACGGCCTAGCTCACGTTTTCCAGGCTCCTTTGAAGTTAGATACGCCACGGTGTGAAAATGTCTGCAGGAGCGGTACACGCCACTTCCGGTCTGGTGACACTAATCCTACCAGGAGATGTTGAAGACAAAATATGGAGTGTGAACCTGTCGAGGATAGCCAGTAGCCAAACACCCACCTGCTTCAGGACTTTTACAGGGGAAAGGAAGACATGTTTCTATTCCTGGGTCCCTTTCTCTTAGCAACTAGTTCATAGGTACGGCATACAGAAACACATCACAAAGTCTTCATGCAATAAGAAACAACACTGACACTATCGTAGCCCCCAGATAAGGACCAGGTGAATCATCCTGAGCTGGTACACCCAACAGCACACCCAACAGCACACCCAACAGCTATAGAATCTAGTGGTACGTAGTAAACCCCTTCACATGAGGGCTCGATGAGCTGTAGTTCCAAAATGCTTTTCACGGAAGCACGGAGGATAGTGCAAATGTTCCAAGAGTGTCAAGATCGTTCTCACAGCTCGTTTAAAAGTACTATTGCCCTGTTTTGGCAAAAGCATGTATGTTAGTTACTTTTTTATTGCTGTGACTGAACACATGACCAAGGCAACTTATAAAAGA
>JAQHUG010000199.1:1434530-1527571 GCA_028555095.1 Dicrostonyx torquatus
AGGCAAGAGACAGAGAGACCACACTGGGCCTGGTGAGACCTTTTGAAACCTCAAAGCTCACGCCCAGTGACACACCTCCTCTAACAAGGCTACCCCTCCTAATCTTTCCCCAAATTTCCAAGTATTCTAACGTATAAGCCTGTGGGGGTCATTCTCATCCAAATCACCACGGCCTGTATAACAAGACATGCACTTTTCTCTTGTACATGAACACAATTCTGCTTCCCGTTTTATTGGTATCCATGGTCAGGTCTAGTTCTTGCCCATTAATTCATTCTGTAATGTGTAGTCAGGATGATGTCTGGGACATGGGAGCTAATGTACGGCACACACAATGCCTTGGTCTCTGTTGTGGGAGAATTATCTGTATTCTGTCAATTATGTTTTAAATAAATGCTGATTGGCCAGTGGCCAGGCAGGAAGTATAGGCAAGACAACCAGACAGGAAGTAGAGGTGGGTCTAGAAGAACAGGAGAATTCTGGGAAGAAGGAAGCCCATTCCTCTGCAGTCCTGTCCAGCCACAGAAAAAGCAAGATGTGATTACCCCACTGAAAAAGGTACTGAGCCATGTGGCTAACACAGATAAGAATAATGGGCTAATATAAGTTGTAAGAGTTAATGAGAAGCCTGAATTAATGGCCCAGTCAATTTATAGTTAATGTAGACCTCTGTGTGATTTCTCTGGGACGTAACAATTGCAGGAACTGGGCAGGACAGAAACCCTGACAACAGGTCTCTGAAGAGTTAACTATCATCCCAGGAGAAAAGAGTGGAAGCATGTTCTTGACATTGAAAAACTAAAAATGGTGGAGGCATTTCAGTAGAAGCAAAGTCAGTAACTATAGTTATTCTGAGCCAAGGCAATTTAAGTCTTGGATGCATGTAAGCAACTGAGAGCAGACCCCCTGCTTAACCAGGTCATTGGCCATGAAGAGAGGCAGTTGGTGGAGAATCATAGTACGTCAGTACTTTGGGGCAGGGAAGGGCCCCTCCCATTTTCTCAAAGGTTTATTGGTAAGGAAGACACACTGCAACTACCAAGGATCACATGTATGTTTTCCGAAGCATCAGGATGACCAATATCTCTTCTCTGTATTCCTTCCTGCGCACGCTCTTGGGCAAACAGAGGTTGGCTGGAAATCACAGCTGTGAAAAATAAGGCAAAATCTATGATTGGTTCTCATTTAACTCACATTCTTAAGGTAAAGTTGGGTGCTCATACAGGGAACAAAACAACAAAATCAAATTTAAAACTCTGAGCCTACAGCTAAGGGCAGACTGAAATCTCACAGCCCAGGGCAAAGAATCTCCTCTTGTGAGCCCGGTTGGCCTCATTAGACGTCAGAGCTAGAAGGCACCAGTGGCCTGGACTTGGTTTTCTATTTGTGGTTGTTAATTACTTACGAGTCTCAATTCCTTTGTGTGTTGTGTAACAATGTACATTCCAGACTAGGTAGAGAAGAAAATTCACCACAGATCTTTTTGGGGGAGGTCTGGACAATAAGAGGGTGTGTGTGTGTGTGTGTGTGTGTGTGTGTGTGTGTGTGTGTGTGGTTTAATTTTGCTTTTTAAGCAGGGATATAACAAGAAAGGGAAAGAGAATAGGTTTAAAAAGAGAGAACTTTGGTGTCTTCAGACACCAGAAACCCTTGGAAACCCTAACCCCTTCCCCTAGAACTTCACCCTAGCCTTGCCGCGATTCTAAACTCTGCTCTAGAATTTATTTGATCCTAAGGAAACCGAACAAAGGCGTTTCCTGTGTGATACCTACAGTCTTCCATATGTAGACATTCTCGCTTGTCTATGAGTCTTCATGGGATTTCTCCGGGAGATTTGGAGCTTTCAAAGCTTGCCTCTACTCCTAAGCTGACTTTGTCTTCTAGCAGTCTGAGCCCTTTCACCTGTGTTTGAGATGTGACAGTTAAGTTGAGGTTAAAAAAAAAAAAAAGTAGCTTAAAAAAATGTCTCAGACATTTTTTGCTAAGCCATAAATCAACAGTGGTTGAATTAAAACAGATCAAGCTTGGCTTGGGTTTAGACCTCCATGAGGTCTCTGGCTAAGCTTGAAGGGGAAAAAAGTTAATACTAAAAAAAAAAAAAAGAAAAAAGAAAAAAGCTCCTGGAAGAGAGAAAATTCTGCCCTCTAATCACTGCTCCCTTAGCATCTCCATGACATCGACCCTAGACTTGGGTCTCTGTCTTTCCCTCTCCTTTGCATCAAGACTGACAAAGAGGATTGGAATCTGTTTGGTTGATCCAGCGCCCACCTTTCAGGTAGTATCCACAGTTAGTGTCTGATCTTTCCTCTTTTCGTTTGTTTCGTTTTGTTTCAAGACAGGGTTTCTTTGTGTAGCCCTGGCTGTCCTGGATCTATCTCTGTAGACCAGGCTGGCCTCAAGCTCACAGAGATCTGCCTGTCTCTGCCTCCTTAGTGCTAAGATTAAAGGCATGAGCCACCACCCAGCCTAATTTTTAATCTTAGCCTTCATGAAGACATATCTGTTGATGGATCCCTGATCTGGAATGGGAAACTCACCATGATGACCAATGATGTAAGGAGAATGCCCGGGCCAGAGGGTGGGAGGGGTTTAGCAGCCGGCTTACCATCTATTTCTTCGGGGGGTGGGAGTGGGGGTGGGCAGAGTCAAATTTAATGGAAATGTCTATTTTCAGAGGTAAAAACAAAGGTGACGTTATTTGAAAGTCATCTGAGGTTTTTTGTTTACTGAGATGGTGTCTGCATAGAACATGACTGTTTTTATCACAAAGCTTTTTTTTCCTAAGGTAAACATGAAGTTTCCAGAGCCACTGGATTTTTGAGACTACATTGTACTCTCAGGCGCCACCACAGCATTTTATTCTGTGGGTCTACAACTTTGGAATTTGTATTATTTGAGAGACGTAGGTATTTTGGAAGTGTATGTGGATTTCCCCAACTTGTTTTAATTCTATTTTTTGAAATCTTGGTTATCCTAGCTCAGTGTTTGGGGACATATCTCAAAAGGAAACCTACCATGAAGTTGTAGCCATTAAGGGGTCTGCCTTGCTGTCCTTTTGGCTAACATAATGACCAGAATGGTTATTTTATGGGCAATTTAAGTCCTGGAAAGCTGAAACACAGAGAGATATTTTACCAATATTTACATAAAAGACAGACAAGCATCTAACAAACCTTAAAAGTCTCTACTTAACTCACTTATCCAACATAACTTGAACCGCATCGCATAAAGGAAATGAGGTCTAAGTAGCAAGAAGGCATACTTGGTTTCTGGTCTGGTCTGTGAATATATTTTGTGTCTCTCTTTAGTTTGACTTTTATGCATTTATTCAGTTATTTGGGAGTGGGGCGTTCTCATGCCATGGCAATATTGTGAAGGTCAGATGATGGCCTGAGGAATGCGATTTTCTCCTTCTCTCATGTGGGTTCCAGGAATCAAACTTAGGTCAGCAGCCTCGGCAGAGGGTGACCTACTGAGCCATCTTGCTCCTAGTTACTTACTCATGTGAGACGAGGCCTCCCATCCTAGCTCGTGCTGTCCGAAGCTGGTCTCAAACTTGCAGCAATCCTCCCAAGGGCTGGGATTAAAATTGCGAGTGTGAACCACTATGCTCAGCTTGTTTTGTCTCTTTTATGCAAAATTTCAAGAAGTTTTTTTCAAACATGCTGAAAGTTCATTTAACTGGCGTGAGATAGCTGGAATTCACCTTGCTGAGTTCACACTGACTTGTTTAGGTTCTAGTGAGTCTTAGTGAGATTTTGTTACCTTTCTTTTCCTGAAATGCTATCACTCTTAGTTTGTTCTGAAAGTCCCGAAGCAACCCACCTCTCCCCTGCTCCTCTCTCACCTTTCTGTATCCTCTCTGCCCTTTGCAGTAGGCACAGATGTCTTAATTCTGGTTTCTATTGCTGTGAAGAGACACCATGACCATTGCAACTCTTATAAAGGAAAACATTTAATTGAGCTGGCAGTTTAGTGTTTCAGAAGTTCAGTCCATTATCTCTGTGATGTTAAGTTGGGAGTGTCACCCCAGCCCCTGGCATCCATCCCAGCCCCCCCTGGCCTGGGAGTTGCATTGGTCTGGACTCCAAATCCCAGCATGCCAGGTTCTGGGGAGGGGTCAGGACCACTCCTACCAGGTATTTAAGTGGGCTCCCAGAGGAGGAACATGTGATCCCAGGTTTTGCATGTGCTTCCCAGTCTTTTGTCTTACCTGCCATGCCCTTGGCATTTAATAAAACATGGACATTTTAATCCGGTTTGATTTGGAAACTGGTTGGATTTCTCTGCCAGCAGAGCAGCTCATCTTAAGATTTTTCCTAACAATTACCATGTGCTGGAGTAGCTGAGAGTGCTACATCTTGCAGGGAACAGGAAGTCAACTGCAACACTGGGCAGTATCCTGAGCACAGGAAATCTCAAAGCCCATCCCCACAGTGACACACTTCCTCCAACAAGGCCATACCCACTTCCAACAATAGTGCTACTCCTTATGAGATTATGTGGGCCAGTTTCATTCATACTACCACATAGACCATGTCTCTTCATTTCTGTAGTCTTTGAGTCTCTTCCTCCAGATACGTAAGCACTTAATACATTTTCCCTTTGGTAGGGGAAGAAGGCAGCCAGATATGGCTGACACACATTGAATGTAGGCGATCACCTGTTCATAAGTTAAATCAAAACCACACAATTATAGACATTAAATACAGACTCCCCCGGCTCACTAATCAAATTTCAAAAGCACGTGATTGTTACAATGTTGTTTACTTTTCACACAGGTACCAGGTTGTAAGTGATAACTACCCAGTTAATGGCTCTCAGAACTGCACTTGTTCTACCTTCAATAAAGGAATGATGATAACATCTTCCAGTTTCTAATGATTTCTTTGATTTACTCTTGGAATTTCAACACATCCAGGGGCAGGAGCGCTGTCATTTTCCCTCATGTAGCCCCAGGAACTTGAAGAGGCCTGCAACCCAGAAAAGGCTTCCAACATCCAGTAGCAAAAAGAAGACCCGCCCACTACTCCTTTCCCTCTGCTCCAGATGCAGCACTGCTACGAAAATGAAATGAAAGCAATTCCTAGCCCGTCTGCATTCCATTACTGGAAACCGTGAAATCATCTGGAATTTCTGTTTGCTCCCATTAAATTGTCACTAATGGGTGTGGGAGATAGATCTGTGGATAAAGTGTTTGCCACAAAAGCATGAAGCCTTGAGTTCAGATCCCTAGCATCTATGTCAAACTGCATGTATCTCTAACTCCAGGACTGGGAGATGAAGATGGGCAGATGTTTGAGGCTCACTGATAGCCAGCTTAACTGAATCCATGATCCGGGTTTACTGGAAACCCTGTCTCCAAAACTAAGGTAGAGATGGACCGCACAGGTGCTCAGCTAGGTAAAGAGCATCCTTAGAAACCTAATGACCTGAGATTCATCTGAGATCCCACCGCAGAAGGAGAACCAGACAGCGACCGAGAAAGACATCTTGACCTCTAGACACACATTCATGCATGTGTGCGTACAAACACAGACACCTGCATGTAACACACACGTGACAATAATACTTCCCTCTGCCTTAATTACAGCAGCTGTGCGCCTTGGTCACAGCAATGACTTTGCAAACTGTTAGAGAAATGAAGCGAAAATGGCCATGTTGGCTCAATCCTGTGACGGAAGCACTCAGAAACCTGTGAGCTCAAGGCCAGTCTGGGCTACACTAAGTTCTAGGCCATCGTGGGCTACAAGACAAGACTTTGCCAAGAAAAAGGGGGAGGAAGATGGGGCAGGAGAAGAAATAACTACATGAGATTGTGGTTCTTTATACATGGTACACAACTGATGAACAGCAACGCTGGTTCCCATCCCTTCTTTCCCTCCCGTGTGGTCCTTGTTGGAGAGAGGACATCTAAATCTAATCTCAGCCTCTCCCACCCTGTCTTCAGTGAGTCTGTTAGAGTTAGATGCCCTCTGAGAACACCTACGCTGACTATAGAGGAGCCTTTTACTGGACAGCTACCAGTTAGGCGCAGGCAGGTTTCCCCGGGTGAAAGCAAACAAACAAAAACAACGCCTATGTTTTAAAGAAGGGCTGGTGCGCCACAGGTTCACCGCTGCGGCCTCTGACTTGCAGCCACAGGCCAAAGAGTCAACACTAGACCCTCAGCCAGAATGGGAGCTAGGACACCAGGGAAGTGTCTCTGGCCAAGCAAGTTTGACTTTCTTAAAAATGAAAGAAAACTATGGGACTGGAACTTTAGATGATGGTTGAAAATAATTATTAAGGGCATAGGAACCTCCCCTTAAACAGAGATTCCAGTGTTGGGACTGTTTTAAAACTAGCTTGAAGATACTATGTAGGCCTGGATTTGGCCCTGGCTATAACTTGAGCACTCAGGATCCTGAGGGGTATTCAATGCCAACCTGGGCCACATAGCAAAATCCTGTCTCAAACAAAACAAAACAAAACAACCCCCCCCCAAAAAAAAACCAAAAAAAAATGAAAGTGCAAGACAGTGTTTTTCAAACTTCAGAGTGCCAGCCACTAGTATAGTCTGGAATCTATCTGGCAGGACACACTGGTATCTTTAAAGCTTATGGATAGAAAATAGGACAGAGCATACCAACATAAGGTTATGTTGAGTTTTGTTTTCTGAAACAGGATTGTGATAGAAATGCTTCTTAAAAATCATATACTGGCCGGGCGGTGGTGGTGCATGCCTTTAATCCCAGCACTCGGGAGGCAGAGGCAGGTGGATCTCTGTGAATTCCCACTTCTTTTCCTTGCATTATACGATTTTTTGTTTGTTTGTTTGTTCTTTTGAGACAGGGTTTCTCTGTAGCTTTGGTGCCTGCCCTGGGACTAGCTCTTGTAGACCAGGCTGCTCTCGAACTCACAGAGATCCGTCTGCCTCTGCCTCCCGAGTGCTGGCTCAGGCTTCTTATTAACTCATAACTATATTAGCCCATTATTCTTGTCTGTGTTAGCCACGTGGCTCGGTATCTTTTTTGGCAGGGCAGTCACATCTTGCTTCTTCTGTGGCTGGCACAGGACTGCAGAGGATTGGATTCCCTTTCTCCCAGAATTCTCCTTTTCTCCTTGACCTGTCTCTACTTCCTATCTGGTTGTCCTGCCTATACTTCTTGCCTGGCTACTGGCCAATCAGTGTTTATTTAAAATACAATTGACAGAATACAGACCATTGTCCCACAGCAGGGATAGGAGACAGGTGGGATTGGGATACATGATGTGAAACACACAAAGAATAAAGAAAAAGAAAGTTAAAAAAAAAAGAGCCTCCATGACAGCAGATTCTAATCCAGAAACAAAACAAAACTACATTTTGTTAGATTCAGAGAGGTGTTGTCAAATCAAACAAAATTGAAATTCTGCAAATAAGTAAATAAAGCAAGCCAATAAGTAAAGCAAGAAAACAAACAGTCCTGGTTGTATAAATACTGGCCCAAGTGGAGAGGATTACTTAGAATTTCACTGAAAATTAAAAGGTAAGGTAACTCTTACAGTGGTTGGAGAGTAAGTAGGGTCTTCCGACGTATAGCTAAGTACCAAACAAATATCCCTGAAGAAATGAAGATGATGTCATTGCAAGCATGATCAGCCATGATTTGCAGAGAGGGTTAGACTTTAAGCTAGGAGCACCCTCAGTTCTTGGCCTGTTCTGATTGGCAAATGGTGAGAGTTGTGGAAACACACTGGTGTTGGCACCTGCATGAGTTATACTCAGGTCTGTGCCCTCTGTCCACATAATTTGTCCTCTGCTGTCTGTGTCCTGGTCCCCAAAGGGTCATACCACCTGTCTCCCTCCTCCATGGCTTCAGGTTCACTTGGCCAGTGAAGACGAGCGGTTTGGAGGAGAAGGAGGCAGCGCTGTTCCTTCCTCTTCTACCCTGGCACCTTGATTCTGGTCAAGGCTGCAGCTCTTTGATGTAATGGTTCCTACCAGTTCCTGTGTGTCCCAGCCTTTGCAGAAGCAAAATGAGCTCTTCCCCTTGTCTTTTCAGGCCCAGGTCCACTGAGCGTCTCCATTTCCCTTTCAGGTTCCCCTCAAGCCCTATCATAAGTGATTATTTGGCACACACATAAATCTTAGTTTGAATTATTTGAGATACGGTTTCTTTTGTGGGCCCTCATACATGAGTTAGTTTTTCTTTTAAATTAAAAACTGACACTAAGCATGTAAGCCAAGAGCTTTTCACAAAGTGCCATTTCTGTGTTCAATAGATTTAAAAGGTATTTTAAGTTCTCAAGTCAGGCTGGAATCACGTTAAATGACATTTACTATTGTGAGCACTGCAATGGTTAGGTTCAGGTTGCTTGGCTTCTGGATAAAGAAATGTCCAGGGATAGGAAGAGATGGAATGGGATGATGTGGTGTAGGATAGGAAGGGACAGATGGGGTATGATTAGATGGGATAGAGTGGGCTGGGTAGGGAAGGGAAGAGGTGGAGTAAGATGATGTGGCGTAGGATAGGAAGGGATGGCTGGGGTATGATTAGATAGGGTAGAGAGAGAGTGGGCTGAGTAGGGAAGGGAAGAGATGGGATGGGAGGAGGTGGAATGGTATAAGATGGAATGGAATGGGATTGGGTGGGGTGGGGTTTGATGGAGTAGGGTGGGAAGGGATGGGATGGGGTAAGATGGAATGCAATGGCGTCTTAGGGTTTCTATTGCTTCAATGAAACAACATGACCAAAGAGCAAGTTGAGGAAGCAAGGGTTTATTGGACTTAAACTTCTTCACTGTAGTCCACCACAGAAGGAAGCCAGGGCAGGAACCTGGAGGCAGGAGTTGCTATGGTTGTCATGAATGGGTGCTGATTTCTTATAGAACCCAGGACCACCAAACCAAGGGTGATACTACCTGCAGTGTGCTGGGCCCTCCCCTTATCAATCACTAATTAAGAAAATGTTCTATAGGCCGACCCACAGCCCCATTTTACAGAAGCATTTTCTCAATCAAGCTTTCCTCCTCTCACATGACTAGTTTATGCCAAGATGACATAAATCTAGCCAGCAAAGAGAGGGTAGAATTGGATGGGTTGGGGTGAGATGGAATGAGGTGAGATGGGATGAGATGAGATGGGATGGGGTGAGATGGGACGGGGTGAGATGGGATGGGGGTAGGGTGGTTGACAAGGTCCATTTGGGTGTCTAGAAAAGTGCCACAGAAGAAGTGTGCAAGTCCCTCAGGGTAAGATAATGACCTGACAACAAGGGGGATTTGATGGTCACTAAAGAAAGGGGCAGACAGATCTGTCTTCCTTTCTCCAAGAGTTTCAAAAAGGAATGGAGAATGAGAGGAGAGTCTCCAAGAACAGAGATGTGGACAGAGACACAGCTCAGAGAAGTTCCTGGGAAGAGACAGAGCACGGTCTGTGTTTAGCTCTCAGCTAAGGCTGATGCTGCCTTAGTCCCTTTCTCTTCTTTCCTCTTGTTGGTGTTGGCATCAGTGTCGCCAGCTTCCCAGTATGTCTTTTCTTTAGGTTCCACTGGGCTTGTAAATCTGGATATTGTTCATTGTTTCATTTCTAACCCATCGGCTCTAAGGTGCTAGGATGGCTAGCACCATCAGTGACCAGGTACGAACCAATCCATAGCCAGGCAGTGAAGGCAGAAAGTTGGTCTGTCCTTAGGTGCAGGGCAAGGTCTTTCTTACTCAGTGCTGTTCCACAGTGCAGGAAACATGATAAGTGTTCAATATATATCCATGTAGTACATTTTGGTAGCAGATATTGGTCAATAGTTTATTAAAAAAACAAACAAACAAACAAACAAACAAAAACTCTTCTGGATGAGTTGGGAGCCTAAAGGCCGGGTGAGAAAACTAGTGGAAACACATTTCCCCCAAAGTTAAGGGACACTATGACTCTAAACTTAACTTGAAACACTTCACCCAAAATTAGAACCACCACTGAGGAAGTTCCCCGGCCTTACAGAGGCTCAGGCTCAGGTATCCCCTCTTGCCTGCCTCGCCAGATGAAAGGGAGCCCATCTGGTACAGATTGGAAACCAGATGTGTACCAGCAACCAGCATGAGGGTCCCCTGTGCTCACTGTTCCTGTCTAGGAAGTCAGAGAACTTTTGGGAAATGCAGAGAAATGGCCAGATTGGTCTGCCACGGAATGTAGAAACCCAACTGACCCCATGGTTGGATTTTGTCCTCCGACCACAAGAGTGCCAGGCAAGGGAAGTGGCTAAGTTTTCCCCCATCTAAAGCCCATTAAGACGAACTGATTGATTTTAAGCTTTCAGGCTTTCATTTGCCTTCTACCCAGAAGGTACTAGGGAAATCTGGAAGCAGCCCCTCCTCCTAAAGTAGTTTAACTCTTTTACACATTGGTTTATTTGGAGACAGTATTATGTGAAAAAAATTTAAAACAATACATACACTTTTCTAATTGTAAAAGAAGTATCATATTTACTGTAGAAAGTACTAGAAATCCTAAGAAAGTATTAAAACATTAAAAAATAACCACAGTCTTTCCACCCAAAAATAATATCATCGTTCATATTTTGGTGTATTTCTAATTATATTTTATGAGAATATATGTGGGTGTGGATGTATATTTTAATAATCTGTAATAATATTTTTCTAGCATATATTACCCTGTTATAATGAACATCCTGGAACATCAGCTCTTTCTGCATTTCTTACTACTTTTTCGTATGCTTCATTTTTTATCTTTAAATTAATACCTGTCTTAGTTTTTTTTCTTCCTTTTTTCCTTCCTTCCCTTTTTTTGAGTTTATAACTTGATTACAGCATTTATTCTTTCGCTTTTCTCTCTCCAATGTTCCCATAGACCCTTCCACACTCTTCCTCTCAGAAGGATCAGGCATGTTCAAGGTAGATGACCAGTATAGATTTCTTACTGTGGTCGACATTGGGTGGCTTTTGGATACTCTATGATGTTATTTTCTTCTCGACACTTTGGGAATCTCTTCTTTCCCCCCGTGTAAACCTTGAAACAAATGGGGATTCCTTCCCTCCCAAAAGACAGATGCTTAATTTCCCAGTCATCTCTCGTAGTAGAATGAGGAGGCATAAGAAGCAAGTGAAGGCAAGTAGATGTCCCATCCTCCCAGATCAAGAACTAGGAGCTGATAATTACAAAGCAAGATAGAGGATTCCTTCTGAAGAGCTGTCATGGTCTGTTTCCCAGAGTAAAGGGATTGAGTTATTTTGCTACAAGCAGTCGACATAACATTGTCATGGTTATAATGAGCATCAGTGGAGTGGTCAGCTGAGCTTGATACACCTTCAGCCCTCACAACACGGCTCTGCAAGGCATGTTCTCCTCCTATTTCTCAGAGGAATAACCTGGCATCCCAAATGGTTAGCCTTCTGGCTACATTTTCACAAGGAATTTCAGCCCAAGGGAGATAAAACTGGAAGGACCGTGTACACACGTAGAAGATTCTGAAACCGACAAGGACAGCAACAAGACACCCACATGGAGTCATCTCTGTCATTCTCATCAATTCGAAACAATGAAATGCTTGGAGATTACAGAACCAAAACCTGGACTTGAAATCCTTTGAGTCAAAGGGGTCACATCCTGAGCTCTTTCCACACTGCGGAGTGTGACAGACACGTGGTGGTATTTATCACTGTCAGCTTAAAAACCCCTTTACTAAACACATGCCTGTCCCCACTGTCACCCCAGAGAAAAGGGGCTGAGTGGCAGCTGCTGACACAGGCAGACCAGTCTCAGAAGCTCTGCAATTCAGGGAAACACAAGACTTTTTTTTTTTTTTTTTTTTTTTTAAAGTTTAGCTTTACTGTCTCTAGGTAGGCACGAGGAGAAAAAAATCCAAAGGTCAAAAATAAAAATTCTAGTTTCACCTTATGCAGTTAGAGTGACATTAAAATGACAGGAAAATGTGAGCTATGTGAGGGAGGCCAAAGGGGACAAGCACACACACACGCTCCAGTTCTCAAAGCTGGGACCCAGAGCTCCAGGCGTTTAGAAGGTTCGTCTTTAGCACCCAGCAAGGCTCTGTCTGTTTGCATGTCTTAAAATCAGTCTGCTTTGGCTTCTGAAATGAAACATTACAGCAAAACAAACGTCTGATTTTCATTAAGCATTCTCCAAAGAAGCCTTCCGCTAATTTAGGGGAAGGTTGCTTGAGTGTTTTCCACTTTGGCAAGTGGGATTCAGAGGGGTTGGGCAATGGCTGAGCCAAGTGCAGCAACCGTTGGAAAAGGAGGGAGGAAAGATCCTTGAACCCATATGGCAAAGCCAAAATAAATGGCTACTCTTGCTCTCTTGAGAAAACATTATGACAATTTTTTTTCTTTTTATTAAAAGTAAAAATCACTGATGCAATTGACCATAGAAAGAAGGAAGAGGAGGCCTGATTCAGGATACAAAGAAGCTGGGCCTACTCCTGAGGCCCGTGAAGCCGCCATGTGGCTGGAGCAGGGGAAAGGGCGGAAGTGGCTTTGGACAGGTGCCACTCTGTGCAGTTCGTGAACAGACCTGAGTTTTGACAGATTAAAGATGGCTCCGGCAGATAGGGCAGGAGCAGCGCTGTCTGGGCATTCACCCAAAGCTCGCGTCAACAATGGCAAAGCGAAAACGCACATGGACAATCCTGGATCAGCAGTGAAGATTTTGGAAGGAACTCTTCGTGAAAAGCCAGAGCAAGAGACGGGAGTGATAAATCAGGCCGGGGGAAGTCTGGGCTGAAGGATGCCGCTACCCGGTGGCTCACGCTGGGCCAGCGGGAAGCACACGTGGGGCCTAGCCGGCGTCGACGCCTGCACCCTCCCAGCATATTCTGGCTCTGAGAAAATGAGAGGATCTTGACTAAAAACATCAGGGCAGCGAGACATTTTTAGGTTAAAAAAAAAAAAAAGTCTTCAAAAGGAAACCAAAGGGCTGTGGCCACTTACATCAGAATATAAAGGCAATACATCCAGTATGGTGGCTGGGAACTACGGATCACTAGGGATCATTGTCATTGCCTGAAAAGCTGACAGCAACAAGGAAAGGGATGAAGGGAAAGCCAGTCATTTCCTTCCATAAATGCTTCCTCAAGCATCACACTGTTGTGTGGATAGGTAGAGTGGTTTGGCTTAATAATAAAATGTTAACAAAAACCAAACTTCTCAGTTGATACAGGATCCCAGCTCAAAGTCCAGTACTTAGATATAGGCTGCAGGACATTAGCTCTCTGTCCCTACTGAGTGTGTAAAAATCCTTGACTCACAAAGTGAAACTTAGATACAACCCAGGGCATAGCAGCCAGAGTCATCCCACCTGCTTCAGACAAAACCTTCGCTGGAAAGAGTGCCTCTTCAAGGCAAAGACACTTCTTTCTCTGAAAGTCTAACTGAATGGCCCAGGGAAAAAAGAGAGCAATTCATTAGTTGTGTGCTGGTAGAAATAGATGTAGGCCGGGCGGTGGTGGTGCACGCCTTTAATCCCAGCACTCGGGAGGCAGACGCAGGCGGATTTCTGTGAGTTCGAGGCCAGTCTGGTCTACAAGAGCTAGTTCCAGGACAGGCTCCAAAGCTACAGAGAAACCCTGTCTTGAAACCCTCCCCCCACAAAATACAAATATCCTGGTCTGCCAAGAGGGCTCCGAAGGAAAAGGCACTTACTGCACAAGCCAGGTGTCCTGAGTTCGATCCCTGGAACCCACACAAAGGTAGAAAGAGTGAGCCAACTCCACAAAGTTGTCTTCTGACTTCTGCACACATGCTGTGGCATGCTCGCCCTCTGCATCATATGCATGCATGCATGCATGCACACAGTAATAATCATTGAAAAATCAAAACTTTCCATTGTGATTTTAGCCACTGCATCTTCCAACCTATCCCAGCCCCTCACCCCTGCACAAAGTCAATGTGTTCGTTAGAGACCTGTGAAGGACAGTTAATAAAAATCAGGCATTTCTCTGGGCGTATAGTATAGGCTGGATTTTAAGACTTTTAATACAAGGCCTATCTTTCTGTGCCACTCTGACCAGGTCTTTCCTTTGTCTAGAATTTGGATTACTTCTTCAAACACATAGGAAAAGGCTTTATATACTATGGGACCAGCCTCTCTTCGACCCTCAAGCATTGCCAAAATAACCAATGCAGGCAAAAAGTAACCCTACTGCCCCCCATCCCTGCCCAACCCTGGAAAAGGAGGTTTGGGGAAGGTTTAGAAGCCATTGTTTGTCACCACCCAGAGAAAGGATGTGACTCACATTTGCAATATGATGGGGTAGTCTCCGGTGACAATCCAGTCCAAAATGTCCAAAGCCACCTGCTGCTTAAGCCTCTTCAGTCTGGAGTCGGTGCCTCAAATCAGCATTCCTGCCACATCCCGTCTAGAACGCGTGCGGCTCATTCTACACCCCCCACTTTCTCTTGCTCAAGGATCTAGCTCAGAATTGGTCTCTCCACAACAGAACACATGGCTCTTCCTTCAAATCCTCCCTTGAACTGGCTGACACCCATGGGGAATCCTAGTCACGCATCTGCTGACACACCTGTGCCTGCTCCGTCGCTTGGATATCCTTGCGGTCCCTCATGGGGTTGTGTTGTCACTATGTGAGACTCAGTCTATACTGATGAAGGAAGAATAGCCCCTTTTAGCCTCTCTTCTTGTGTATGAGCATGTGTGAGCCAGTCTTTGGAGACAGGAGTCTATCTTCCAGAAGAACTGGAGCCTTCTAGGAAGCACCATGAGGTCACATTGATGCTAGCCTGCCCAGACCCCTGCACTGGGGGATGTCACTAACATGTCTACTCATCTCTTTCCCATTTTTCCCTCTCTGTGAACTCAATGATTTTTTTTCTGGGACATTAAAAGTTGTTTGCTTTGGTTAATACCTTATTTATTTAATAACTGATTCCACCCTGGAAGCTAAGTTCAAGAGCAAGGAAGCGGGTTGCAATTTCTTTGATAGAGATCTCCTTGGCTCCAGTAATCTTAGTTCGGGCATGCTCTAGGCAACAGACCCAAGCTGAACACTTAGATTCCTCATGGAAGTGCCCTAGCGATAGAGACAGACAGCAATAACCCATAACCATATGGAAAGCGAAAGGTTGGCAGTCCTCGACAGAGGGAGAGGTGCCCTGCTGGAGCAGAAGAGGCAGGAAATGGTGTGTGGCAAGTGAACAGAACCCAGCAATCAGTTTGAGGAAGCAGGAGGCAGAAGACAAGGTATTCAGATACTCAGCCTCTTTGTGTTACCATAGAGGCTGTTCCAAACTGTGATGGTTACAGTCGAGTGTCTGGCATTTGTGACTCACCACACTTGTGTCCTTCAGCCTCTGCCACGGGCCTAATAGTCTGACAAACTTCATGCCCTCCCCCCCTCCACACACAGTGAGCTTTCACTAGCATCCCATAATCTACATACCATACTCCGGTATTGGGGTTCAGTGCAGTCGGTGCAGTGTTTGCCTAGTATGCAGGGGGGTCCTCGGTTCAGTTCCCAGGATTCAGTAAACTGAGAATAGTGGTATACATTTCTAGACCCAGAACTTGGAAGGTAGACACAGGAGGATCATAAGTTCAAGGTCATACTCGGTAGTGGTGTAGTCTAGTGATTTTGAGGTTAGCATGGGCTACTTGAGACCCTGTCTCTAAATAAATAAGTAAATAAATACGCGCCAAATATCTGAGGGTTCTCCTAAACTCCTACCATGGACCTAACCACCTGGCTGCCTAAGCCTACCCTGTGTCAATCTGCCATTCTGGGCAAAGTGATTGGCTGGCTGAACGTGAAGAAGAAACCCTGTCACCTTTGTGAATGTGACCAACTCTTTTCTCTAGTGCTGCCTTTTCAAAGCGTTTGACTTCTCCTAACAAAACTCAGCTTCCCAAGCTCACCCTCCCACCGTCTTAGCCAGCTTCTGAAATAACACTGTCAGCTGCACATCCCACAAACCCTGATCTGGAGGATGGCTCAGCCCCTTCAAACAGCTTCCCAGGGCTGTGGACTTCAAACACCACAGGCCTGTTGATGTCCCTGAGGATGGAATCAAAGTTGTAAAGTTCATGAATTGAGCCTGTTTTATATTTCAGCTTTTCTCCTCGCTGACAGGTTCTCCCAAACTCTTCTGAACTTAATTTAAGAGACAAGTTAAAAAGAGTTTTAGTCTGGTTTTCGGTTCTGTTTTCTTTTTTAGTTTTTTTTTTTTTCAAAGACAGGTTCTCACTATGTAGCTCTGGCTGTCCTGGAACACACTCTATAGACCAGGCTGGCTGCAAACTCACAGAGATCCACCTGCTTCTGCCCCCTGAATTCTGGGATTAAAAGCATGTGCCACTATGCCTACCTAGTCTATTCTTATAGTTTCCTGGTGTGCAAGAACCCACCAAGTTCAAAGCCTTGTCCTGTGATAGCTATAGAAGGGATGCTGAGACCACCTGGCTGAAGATGTCACCCAACACAGCCCAAGACTTCTCAAATATGCCCATGGCATGAAAGCACAGACCTGAGACCCCTGGCAGCCTGAGGTCATCCACGAGGGCAGGCATTTCTATGCATACCATTCCAGGACACAGGTGGGGTTTCTTCTGATGGTGAATTTGGGCTAACATCAAAGGAGCTGACCCCCTAGATCATCTCCGCTATATTCTAGACAAGTAAGTTTTGACATTTAACCTCTGTGTCTTTGTTTCCTCAGCTATAAACTCCAGATACACAATGCATCTTGTAGGAATCTTCTAAAACTAGAGCTGGATGCTAGAAAAATAAGGAAAGAAGGAAGGAAGGAAGGAAGATATGGATGGATGGATGAATGGATGAGTGGGTGGATGGTTGGATGGATGGGTGGATGAGTGAGTAGATGGATGAATGGATGGGTAGATGGATGGGTGGGGGGATGGATGGATGGATGGAGAGTAGGCGGATGGTTGGGTGGATGGGTGTATGAGTGAGTAGATGGATGAATGGATGGGTAGATGGATGGGTGGATGGATAGATGGATGGATGGAGAGTAGGCGGATGGATGGGTGGATGGTTGGATGGGATAAGATACAAAGAACATGACAAATAACTGCTGATGGTAATGACTTCTAGACAGCTGTTAGGGTTCCTAATAGCTAATCAGAACTCCACAGAGGCAGGAAGTCGCAGGAACTCAGCATTAACTCCACAGTGAGCAGGAAAAAGCTGGGCTTTATTTGCACTTAAAATACCCTCTTCTTGCCTCACAGTGGTGGCATATGCCTTTAATCCCAGCACTCAAAAGGCAGAGACAGGTGAATATCCATGAGTTCAAGACCAGCCTGGTCTACCAAGTGAGTTCCAGGACAGGCTCCAAAGCTACAGAGAAACCCTGAATTGGGGGGAAAAAAAGAAAAGAAAAGAAATGAAATAAAATGTTATCTTCGGTTCTATTCTACCATTCACTATGACAGAAGCCTGCTCTAAAGCAGCACAGCTCTGCAGGACTCTGGAAGCGACGTCTCTGGTTGATCTGGTTTCCTATACACAGACTACTTTTTCCAGGCCTGAGGATCCCGTTCAAAGCCTCATACACACGAAGCACATGTTCGACCCCAGCCCACAGCTCCCTCATACTGCTGCAGTTATCACTGCTTTCATTTCTTGAGACTCCACAAGCCCTTCTCACTGTGTGGGACTTTAGCAGTCACACCGGGCGTTTCCTCTCCTGTCACCATACAAATCTTTCCCTTCTTCTCCAACCTCCTGACCCATCAGTCCCTAGCCATGGCTCCCCTGACGTGGGTCCTTCGTAAATACCTTTGGAATGAACAAAACCCGTCATTATTCACTCTCTTGCATGCCCTTTAAAAGAATGCCACCAACTCCGTTCCTGTCCTGGCCTCACTGGGAGACATGCAGCCCCTCTGTGCAGTGCAGGTCAACCAGAAACAGAGCCGTAAAATCCAAGCAGCCCAGTGCAGGGAGCCACAAAAGCAGCAAACCTTGTTTTTCCTTCCAGCCTCATAACCTCACCAGAAAGACAGACCACCTTTAACTAGGTCAACCAATTTCACAGTCTTCACTCAACGCTCGCCCCTTTATTAGCCTGGTCCCCAGTTGGAGGCACAACATTTCTTGTGATGATTTATGTCTGAGAGAGTGAAGGGTTTGTCCATTCTTGACTGAATTGTATAAGACCTTCCTCTATGGAAAGCACACCATGGAGGACCATAGGATAGCACTGGTCTATCTCCACTGGGGGAATTTTCTAAAAGGAATCCTGGGCTGGGCAGAGCTAAAGTCTTGGCAACTTGGAGATAAAACTCAGGAAGAAAGGAAAAGCCCTTTAGCAAAACTCATCCTTTCTGACTCCCAAGGAGCCATCCGTCAAAGGACTTGACCTTCTCACCCCATCCCTTCCTCTTGCTTCCAGAATGCCTGAGCGTTTCTTCCCTTCTGTGACCCTGTAGAGCTACCCTCTGCTAGACACAAGGAAGTCAACAGCTGTGGTGTGAGAGCACCTCTCTCATATGGCCAGGCCCTCTTCCCCCAGATTGTCCGCTGGGGAGTCCCCCCTCGTTTTTACATGACGCAACCCAGGAGCTCAGGTGAGACATAGCAACAAATATGTCCATGCGTCGTGAAATCTTATTCTATGCGACTGAAGGTTTTGCTGGGCTGGAGCTGAAAGACCCTCTGAGAGTCTGTCATGGTCCCTGCATTATGCCGGAGACTAACCCTCAGACACACAATGCTCTCAAGGCGGAGGGTTCCTGAACTCTGGCTGCATGTGTGCATATTTATTAATGGCCAAGCACAAATGCTGCGTTTCTCTCATTCCTGTGAAAACTTCCCTCCACCTACAGTTGGGTAACCAGGTCAAACCAAGCCTGAGCTGCATGAGAATGTGGAGTTTTAGCTTTAGCAAATACGCGAAGTCATGACCCCTTTGTTTTGATGGGCTGCCTGTTCCAGACAGGCAGAAAAGCCACCGCTAAAACCAGGAGGTATACAAGACTTCACAATTTATTAAGAAGATTAGCTGGCTTTCGTTTGTCCCCGAACAATTAGTCACTGAGTGTGCCTTCCCTGGGAAGCCTCAGCAGTCAGGTAATTCAAGGAACAGTTTGTTTCCCTTTCTTTTTGATAAGTCCCTGGGCTCTGGAAAGGAAGGGTTATTCTATACACACCTTTTCGAACTGTGTTATACACAGTGTGACAAGCCCACCTGAAATATTGCATTTTTTTTCACTGCTAGTATATTTGTAGATCTGCCTGCTGTGAAATCACAAAGTTCATGGTTCAGCTGAACTTTTGAACTCAAGCGAGGATTTGACACAGCAAAACAATCTAAATGAACCCAACTCAAAGTTTTCATAGTCGAAACGGCTTTTCAGCCTATTGTCTGGGGTAATTGGGTAGGAAAGTTCTTTATTGATGTTGTAAAAGCTACCAGTTTAACAACGGGTGGGAGAGGAGGTGAGTAGATGCACCTTGGGAGAGTCTGAAATCTCGCTTCTTTGCTAGTTCACTGAACTCTACCTGACCCCAGGAGGAAGGTCTCTCCAGGACAAGCCACCAACTCGGGGATTTGTGAGCCAATGGCTGCAGCCTGCCAGTTCTTGGTGCTGCTGAGCACAGTGACTTTTCAACCCCTATGTAAAATATAACCGTATTCGCTTCAAGTGTAACAGCGGCTCCAGTGCCTCCAACCGCTACCAAATGCATCTTTGCAAAACTGCAGGATGGATGTAAAAAAGAGTGAGCCGTTTTCATCAAACCACAAATTTGGCCTCTCTACTTCAGTTTTTCTCGTCTGTAAAACAAATACTGCACTGAGCAGCCTCAGGCTTGGGACGGTGTTTGTCTGTGGAAGCAACACAATTAGAGAGGAAACAGTCTATGAAGCCACAGAAACACAGCCATTCTTCTACAACCCTAATACAGCCCACGAGGCAGGCAGCACCCCCAGATCTACTGAGGGACTGAGGTGAGTCGACGCAATAGACTTGTCCAGGTCTCACAACTGGCAAAAGCAGTTAGCATAAAATCTCCAACTCTGGCATTCCTGGTCCTTCCATCTTGTGGTCCAAAGCCAATGTGTTATTACCTGGATCTCCTTGGCCTCCAACACCTCACATTCACACTGAGCATCAGAGTAAGATTGGTAGGCAGGGGGTGGGAGAGAAAATGTATTTTGCTAGATTTCTTCAGAGTTTTTAATCCTAAAGGTGAAATCATTGCCACTTGGACTTGGAGGGAGGGCAGTGACTGTAGCCTGAAAAGCCCTCCTGAGGTGTGGTACTGGCCTTTATTGTCCTCATGTCCATCCTTCTTCCTTTTGGTATCTGGGTAGGTGACAGAGAAAGCCAACATGACACTAGTAACTGATGTTAAGTAAATCTGGTGTTTGGGGGTCCCTTGGTAATTGCTTGCAAAGCCATCTAGCTGACTGGTAAACTTCTAGGGAGCTTCCTGCCCCACTTCCGTCCACAGCATCTCTGAGTTGGTGATGCACCCTGTGCCTGACTTTTTACATGCATGGGTGCTGGGGACTGACTCAGCTCTTCAGGCTCGCAAGGGTAGCACTGACTTAGCCATCTCCCCAGCCACATTTTTGTCTCTTAGTTGGAGACTTCTTCCATTTACATTCATGCAGTCACTATTTAAAGCTGCCAACCTCGGATTTGTTTTCTGCATTGTTCTACTTGATTCGTATTCCTTTTCCTCCTTTCTTGGCTTCTTCTGGGTCAATCAATCATTGTTATGTTATTCCACCTGTCCTGTTATCAGTTTAGAAGACACATTTATATTGATTTGGGGGACTACCATCACATCTTAGTGTTGACTGAGGGTTCTGTCCCACCCGGTCCTGCAGTCCTTCGGTTCCAAAGAAACACACAGAGGTCTACATTAATTATAAACTGATTGCCCCATTAGCTCAGGCTTCTTATTAACTCTTATAACTTTTAGTAGCTCATAATTCTTGTCTGTGTTAGCCACGTGGCTTGGTACCTTTTTTGGCAAGGCAGTCACATCTTGCTTGCTCTGGGTCTGGCTTCCTCTCTGTCTGGGTGACAACTGCAGACTGACTCCTTCTCTCCCCAGAATTCTCCTGTTCTCATTACCCTGTCTCTACTTCCTGCCTGGCTACTGGCCAATCAGCATTTTATTAAACAAGTACAAGAAACAAATCTTTACAGGGTAAAACCATTGTCCCACAACACCCCCCCCACCGCCTTTTTTTTTTTTCAAAACAAGAACTCTGAATGGAATCTTGCTTGTTCTTTCTTCCTGACCATTATCCATACAACTTGTAACCAACACTCTAAACAAAGAAAAACATCCACTCTAAACAAAGAAAAACATCCATAATTCATTTTTTGGGAATGCAGGCATAGTTTTCCAGGCTACTTCCTGCTGATTGGGGGCACAGATAATCTTATGGGGACCTAAGGAAAATTTAGAATCGTGATCAAGTCATGACTGGAGTATCCTGTGAAGCTTGATCATCTCAGCCAGCAGTCTTGAAACTGTTCTGGATGTAGAACTCAGACATCTGGGCCATCCAACAAATGGCTTCTCTGTGTCTGGCTTCCTCTGTGTCTGGGTGATGACTGCAGACTGACCTTTTGTCTTCCCAGAATTCTCCTGTTCTCATTGCTCCACCTCTACTTCCTGCCTGGTCACTTCACCTCTACTTCCTGCCTGGCTACTGGCCAATCAGCATTTTATTAAAATACAATTGACAGGGTACAGACCATTGTCCCACAGCATCTTAGTGTGATCACGATGCTATAACAAGACATCATACACTGGTTTGATAAACAAATTTGTTTCTTACATCCCAGAGACTAAGGCCCAGGTCAGAGTGCCAGCCGATTCACTACTTCTTTGACTTTGCTCCCTAATGTATCCCTCTTCTTATGTCCTCATGCGACAGAAGGGGTAAGAGTCCTCTCTTGGACCACTTTCATAAGAACCATGGTCCTATCAGGGCAGCTCTGTCTTCACTACTGCTCCCAGAGGCCTTGGTTCCTAACTGAAACAGTGCATGAGGTTGGAGAAGGGAGGACACTCCCTTGAGAGGGTAACAATTGAGATTTAACAGGCATCCTTGGCCATTCAAGTGAGAGTGTAGCTTCATATTTCCACCAATTTCTTGTCAACCTTTCCTCCATAATGCTATCTCATGATAATATATCTGTAACTGTCTAGATTTTAAGCTTCCATCAATGTAATCATTTATATAAACACTACTTAAACTTACCGCATGTTTGGTCTTTTTTTTGTTCACATTTCTCTCTAGGTCTTGGAATTTATGTGAAGTCTACATTTGGGGGATGGTGAGATGGCACCAACCTTGCCTATTACCTGGATTCAGTCCCTAGAACCCAAATGTTGGGAGAAGGGAACCAACTCCTAAAAGCTCTTCTCTGACCTCCACACATGGGCCCTGGTGCACATGTGCCTCCCCTGAATCAATAAATAAATGGAGGGAAGCTTTTTGTAAGAGTCCATTTTGTCTGAAGAACTTTTTTACAAATCCTTTTGGAATGGTGATACATTTTCTTAACATTTTGGTCTCATTCTTTTTTATTTTATAGCATTAGGTTTTTTGAAACAGGGTTTCTCTGTGTATCCCTGGCTATCCTGGAGCTCACTCTGTAGACCAGGCTGGCCTCAAACTCAGAGGTCTGCCTGTGTCTGCTTCCCGAATGCTGGGATTAAAAGTGTGTGCCATCGATCTCATTCTCAAGGTCCCAGGGTTTAGCAGAGCATGCTGCCAGCTATTCTCTCTGGGCACAGTAAAGATGTCACCCCTGTTTCCTTGCTTCCATTGTTTCTGGTTAAAAATCCTTCATTGCTTTTCCTGAGGAGTAGAAAAATCAAGACAGAAAACTGTGAGTAAATCTAATAACACACATGTGCTCAGAACTCCAAAGGTTAAAGGAAAGCACACGAAAGAGAGAGTAAGTTTTAAGAGATGAAGGTTAAGAATTTGTCTAAGCTGACAAAATCATCAAACCACAGATTCAACTCCAAGCAGATGATGGACTGGGTGGGATATTCCACACAAAACTGCTAGAAATCCAAGATGAGAAAAATCCTTAAAATGGCTACCGAAGCATTGCTGTTGCCTTCTTTTCTGTATTTCTATCTTTTCTCTTTCCCTATGCATCATTCTAGATCTTCCCATTTATATATCTTTTACTTCACCCATTTTTTCTTCAGCCATGTCTAATCTTTTACAAAGACTATCAAATATATTATTCTAAGTTCTAGACTTACTACTTGATTCTTTTTCAGATACACCATGTCCTTTCTTATAGTTCCCATATGTCATGTTTTAGACTTAGAGTACCTTCCAAAAGGTTTCTATATTGAAAGTCTGGTCCCCTGTTAGTGGCTCTATTGAAAAGTGACTAGATCATGAGGGTGTAAAACTCATTAACGAATTGATCCATTGACAGATTCATAGTTTGAAAGACTGTTGGGAGGAGGTGGGAATCGAGTCATGGGACCTAGTTGGAGGAAGTGGGTTGCTTGGAATTTGCCCTGTCTCAAGGCTTTGCTTTCCTCCTCTCACCGCCTCCCTCATACCCACCAGGAGGAGGGCACCTGTACTCTGTGACTGCACACTTCCTGCCATGGTGTTTCACCTCACTGTGACTGAGCCCTGGAGCAGTGGAGACAAGTGACCATGGACTGCAACCTGGAAACTGTGAGCCAGGGCAAACCTTTCTTCCCGTAAGTGGTCTATCGGACACTTTGTCCCAGCAGTGACAAGTGACTAATGCACTGGATCACTACAAAAAGTCTCAGTCGTCCCCTTTAAACACCAGACCTAGGGCTTTAAAACTGTGTTCAAGAATTCCAATATCTAGGGCCTAGAGATGTGGGTTGTTGGCCTGATACTCACCTAGCAAGCACAAGTCGCTGGGTTTGGTCTCTACCTCTGGCAAAACAAATCAGAATCCTAGTATCTAGAGAGTCTATACTGGATTGTTCTATTTCTTGATGTTTCCGGCTTAGCTTAGCTCATTTTCAGTGTCTTCCTCTGTGCCTGGGTATGCATCTCACATCATGCTTGTAAAATTATTTGTAGAATTATTTTGAGGCTTAGATTATTAGAAAAGGTTCACACACACTTATTCCAGCTGCTTAGGGTGCACTAGAAATCCAGGCTTACCTTAATCCAATTTCTCGCCCTGATACCATTTCAATTTTGGCCAGAAAGCCCAGAGTTCACTTTTACTCGTAGGGGTAGTTTTTAAGTCTCTCAACCCACAGCTGCCATGGAGGGGAGGCCAGACAACTACTTTCATAGTCTGAAATCCCAGCATTGATTCCCTCTGCCCCGCGAACCTGTTGTAAGCTTTGATCAATCTCTTGGCTACCTTATCCAAAGTCTGTACACGTTCTGAAGGCCAGGATCGACTTTTGTGGATTTCCTCTTTATTTTGGAACTTGTATCAGTAGAATGTCAACATCTCTTTCTTTTTGATCTCTTTAAATGACTTCTACAAAATAGTTATTGTTTGGCTTTTGTTTTTTGAACTTTATGTGTCTGAGTGTTTTGCCTGCATGTGTGTCTGGGCACCACATGGATGCCTGGTATCCACAGAGGCCATAAAAATGTATTGGATCCCTTGGGACAAGAGTTACAGACTGTGACCCAACACGGGTTGTTTAGCTTTTTAAACATCAGGAGAGTTCATCCAAATTACTTATTCTGTGACTGTTGACAATATGCTTTCAAAAATAATTTTTCAATTTATGTGTTTGTTTTATGTGTATGGGTGTTTTTCCTGCATGCATATCTGTACAGAATGTGTAGGCAGTACCTGCAGAATCCAGAAGAAGCCATCAGATCCCCTAGCACTGGAGTTACAGACAGCTTTGAGGAGCAATGTGGACGCTGGGAATCGAACTGGGATCCTATGAAAGAACAACCAGTGCTCTTACCCACTGAGCCATCTCTCCAGCCCCTGAAACAACTTTAAATGTTCTTCATTTTAAAATAATTCTTTTAATATCAAAACGTTATTTTATTCAGTGGTGATAATGGATGAAAATTTTGTCTCAGTATGTTCTGTTTTTAACGTCTTATTTAATTGAAGATATTATCCATTTAATATCAGTCCTCAAAGTTCTACACTTCAAATGATTTACAAAATGTATAGCTCTATAAATTATGAATAATTGCATAATTACAATTATAACATGATTATATAGTTTTACAGAGTGGGAGCTACAATTACTCTCATTTTTCACATGAGGGGACCAGTTCATAGATGTCTAATACAGTCTCCTCAAGACAATGCAGAAGTTAAGTGCAGAGTCAGATTCCAAGCCCAGCTTTATCTTCCTTTGAAAACTGAGCTTTAATTACTTTTATTGTGGCTAAATATGCATTGTTAAAGTCTACCCTTTCAGCTATCCTTAAACTTAGATTTAGTGGTATTGAGTATGTCTGCACTCTTGTGCAGCTGTCATGCTGTGCCTCTGCAGGACTTTTTCCTCTTCCCCTACTGACAGTCTGTGCACACCAAACACTGATTTCCCATTTTTGCCTCCCTGCAATCAATGCAAACACCGTTCAGCTTCTTACCTCATAAATACTTAACATAGGTGAAATAACATTTGTCTTTGTGAGACTAGCTTATTCGCCTGATATAATGTCTCAGGTTGCTTTCATCTTTTACTTGCAGCTAATTTTACTTACAAATTTTAGTGTGCTTGTAATGGTCATCTATTAACTTACTCAACAAATATCCGTGAATTCCTATGACAAACTCAGGGGTTTATTGCTGTGTTATGTACTAGTTTAACTCTGTAAAGATGCATTGCATTTGTCTGTGTTTAACTATATAAAGGTGTGTTGCATTTGTTTAATTATGTAAAGATGTGACATTTGTTTCACCTTGCCTGCCTAAGGCACCTGATTTGGTCTAATAAAAAGCTGAACAGCCAATAGCTGGACAGTAGAGAGATAGGTGGGGCTGGCTGGCAGAGAGATTAAGTAGGAGGAGGAATCTAGGCTGCAGAAAGAAGCGAGAATTAGGGAGAAAAAGAGAAAGATTCCCAGAGCCAGTCAGCCAGGCAGCTGCCAGCTAGCCAAACATGGAGTAGACCATACAGGTTGAACAAAAGGAAAAAAGTCCCAGGACAAAACATAGATGAAGAGAAACAGGTTAAATTAACTTATAAGAGCTAGTTAGAAATGAGCACAAGCTCAGGCTGAGAATTCATAACTAATAATAAATCTCCATGTTATGATTTGGGGGCTGGCAGTGCCAGAAGGCCTGCTACAGTTTAGAGCTGTGGCCTTTCTAACCAGCCATTTCCTCTCACGTAGATTTTATGTCGGTGGGAGAACAAATGACAGAGAAGCAAATGTGTAAATGACATAAGAAAGTCATGTCAAGCAGTATAGCTGAGTGTGGTGACTCTGTCTGTGATCTCAGTGCTTGGGAGACTGAGGCAGGAGGATCTCGATGAGTTTAAGGCTAATGCCGGCTTCACAGTGAGCTTCAGACCTACTTGAGGCTACAATATGAGAGTCTTTTCAGGAAAACAAAATATCATACAGCATGATAAATGATATACATAGAATTAAACTAGGGAGGAGGGATTAGCCAGCTGTCTGGGAGCAACTTTAGGCATGGTGCTAAGCAAAAAGATCTTTGAAAAGAGGACACACAGGCAAAAAACATAGAACAGGAGCCAACAATATGCACAACATTCAAGGCACAGGGACAGCAAGTACACAGGCTCAGAAGAGGGAACAAGTTAGGGACAAGTTAGGGTGCTAAAGGGAGAGAAGCAGAAAGGCAGGCAGGTGGGTGGGTGGGAAGGAAGGGAGGGAAGGAGGGAAGGAGGGAGGGAGAGAGGGAAGGAGGGAGGGAGGAAGGAAGGAAGGAAGGAAGGAAGGAAGGAAGGAAGGAAGGAAGGAAGAAGGCAGACAGACCTCCACCTGGAACCTCATGAGTGAAGGTGGGAACAATGACAGACTGAGAAGGAACGTCTCCCAGTGCTCTTTAAGACAGGGTAAGTTTTGTTTAGTTAATTTTTATTTTCTGTGCATTGGTGTTTTTCCTGCATGTATGTCTGTGTGAGGCTGTTAGAACCCCTGGAACTGGAGTTACAGACAGGTGTGAGCTGCCATGTGGGTGCTGGGAACTGAACCCAGGTCTTATGGAAGAGCAGCTAGTGCTCTTAACCACTGCGTTATCTCTCTAATCCTGTTTTTTGTTTTTGTTTTCTTTTTTGCTTTGGCGTGTGTGTGTGTGTGTATGGGTGTGTGTTTCTTGGTAGGCTAGAGTAGCAGACATGAAGAGGTCTCACAGCCTCTCAACATTCATATCTAAATGCTACTGGAATTTATGAAAAAGAATCCCTGTGATTGTCTGCCTGAAGATCTCAAGCAAATAAGTGAACATTTGGGAATATTCCCCTAAATGCTGCTCTCTAGGCCAATACAGGGAGTTGGTAGAAGTCCACTCTGCACCTGGCTGGCATAACTCTGAGATGCAGCTCACCGCCTCTTGAGCATCTTCAGCAGGGCTAAACACCACGGTAGCTCATAATTTAACAAACCTGCTGCTGGCCTCTGGGTCTCTCCTCAACTTCCTTGAAGGGATTATCTGGGATCACCTTCCAAAAGAACTAAACAGTCCAATAAAAGCCTTGTTTCCAAGTCTCCCTCCAAGATAATAACAATATGGAAACATGAGGACAGCCAAGGAAATAGTTGTGCTGTTGAAGACTCACTCAACAACTTCTGACTTCCAAAATTATGGGCTCCTGTATACTGAACTAGCATTCATATAAATAATTACATAAGCACTGAGCAAAAAAAAAAAAAAAAAGACAGTTCAGATCACTCAAGTAAGTGACCAAAACCCAACAGGAACTGGGGGAGGTAGACTTAAAAATGTGAAACCAGGATTGGGGTGATGACTCAGTAGGCGAAGGTCATGGGCAAGCATGGGGAGCTGAGTTCAAATCCTGAGGGCCTGTATAAAGTTGGATGACTAGAGCAGGTCTGTAACCCAGTTCCTCTGCAGTGAGGTGGGGAGAGGAGACAGGAGAATCCCTGGGTTCACGAGTCAGCAATCCTGATCTACCAGGAGTGAGTAACAAAGAGACTGTGAAACAAGGTGACCATGAAGACCAGCATCTGAGGCAACATCTATGACATCCAAAGACATTCTGTGGCATGCACAGGCCCACACTCACACACATCACACACACACACACACATCACACATGTCACACACCACACACATATCACACTACACACACTCACATATCACACACCACACACACTCACACATATCACATACCACACATACATATACAGACATACAATATACTATACACACTCACACATATCACACCTCACTCTCACACACATCACACACCACACACATATCACACACCACACACATATTACACTATACAAACTCACATATCACACACCACACACATATCACACTACACAAACTCACATATCACACACCACACACACTTACACAGATCACATACCACACATATATATTCAGACACACATTACACTTTACATACTCACACATATCATACTACGCATACACATATCACACTACACACACTCACATATAACATACCACACACACATACATATATATCACACTACACACACATCACACTATACACACACATATCACACACCACACACACATATCACACAAACACACACATACACTGAAACTAGAGTGGATGAAACATGTTCCCACACAGATTTAACCTGAGGGCAACCCTCAGCCTATAGGGTGCACATCAGATGAACCTTAGCAGACAGAGACAAGCTATCAAGCTGAGGAGGCAGAGGCGGACATTAGGGATATCACAGAAGCTAAAAACCAGAAAGATTCTAGGAACAGTGAGTCACAGAAAGGGAGCCTCAATTTTTCCTTCTATAATCTTTGCAAATGCTTGCCTAACCCCTAAGCTGTGCAAACTCCTAAACATTGAAGACCCCTGAGTAGCAGATTTGTGAGGAAGATTATAAGTGCCCAGTGGAGAGCAAGAGCTAGAGTCTAAAGAAAAGCCTGAAAGGCTCCCCAGTGACAGGGATCTGTTGTTGCAAGTTCAAGTCCCAACAAAGCTATGACAAGCTGGTAGACAATTCAAGCATTCTGTTGAGACCCTTAGAAGTAGCTTCAATCTGCACACTCCGCCAGTACAGGCTGTGCCCTGGAACCACAAACATAAATAAGCCCAACTCTAACAAAGCACAAACCAAGCTTCCACAAGATCAGTGTGATTTGCATTATATCATGGTGCATGCCTGTAATCCCAACACTTGGGAGATAGAAGCAGGAGGATCAGGAGGTGAGGACATTCTCTACTGCATAGGAAGCTCCAGGCAAGCCGGGGCTACATGAGACTCAGTCTCATAAAACTCCAAACCAAAAATGGTAAAAGTGTTCTACCTCCTAGAACTAAGCTCAGTATCCTTTGGTTGGTTGGTTTGAGATAGGCTCTCACATAGCCCAAGCTGGCCTTTGACTTGTTTTGGAAGTAAAGTTGTCTTTGAGCTCTTGGTCCTCCTGCCTCTGTCTCCCTGTTGCTAGGATTATAGTCACCACCACCATACCCAGCTCTACATCCTATACTCTTTAAAGAGAGGTACAGAACCTAGAATCCTATGTTGTATCCTTAGCGAGCAAACATTGGATGTATGAAAAAGTAGGGAGACCAGATAATGTGAGGGCAGGGCAATAGTTAACAGAAACATGCACACAGGTAGAAATTAACAGACATCTTTTAAAAGATAAATACCAAAATTTATAAGAAGAGACTAGTGCGATGGGTAAAGAAATGGGAAATTTCATAAAAGATAAGTAACCTAAAAAAGAATCAAGCGCTACTTTCATAAATGGAAAATGTAATATTTGAAATAAAAGGTCGTTGAAGAGTTCCAACAGATTTAATAAGATAGGAAGAAACAATTTGTGACCTTTACAGCAGATTAATAAAAATTATTCAAACTGAATAATGTAGTGGGGGGGAGATGAATGGGGTTGGGGGAATAGAGGCACAATAGCTCATGAGAAAGTACCAAGTAAGAAAAGACTGAAGACAGAAGGGTGGGATCAGGGGTGGAGGACACACTGAAATCATGCCCATTCTTTTCCTTATAAACTGCTGGATCCAAGGTATTAAGTTACCCTAAAAGCAAAGAAAATCTCCCTGGGGGAGATGACTTAGTGACTGAAGTGTTGACTGAGCAATGCAAGGGCCCAAGTTGAGGTACCTGGAGTGCCTTTGTAATCCCAACACTCCTACAGCAAGACGGAAGGTGGAGACAGGAGAATCACCAGAAGACAGCAGGCCAGCTAGATTTGCATACACAGCACAGAGAGACCCTGCCTCAAACAGAGGCAAAGAAGGACACCGGAGATTGTCCTCTGACCTCCACATACACAATGTGACCTATGCACATCTGCGGGTGTGCATGCGTGCACACACACATACACAAACACGCACACACACATTATGCACAAACCAACAAACAGAAAGAAAAGAAAATCTACAGTTGGCCATACCGCAGTAAAGCTGCTGAAAACCAAAGTCACTGATAACACCCGAAAACCGGCCAGAGAAGACGGCTGAATGCTGTTGAGAGGGAAAGCCCACAAGTGGAGCTGGCTGCTCCTGGGAATACGGGATTCTAGGAGGAAATGACAGAGAACCACTTTTAAAGTTGGGGAAAATGGAGCAAAATCTCATGACCTGAATTAATTATCCACAGAAAAATGCTCTTTAAAATTAGAGTAAAAATCAAGACAATTTTCAGACAAAAGCAAGCTGAAAAAATTTGCTACCATCAGAATTGCACTAAACAATTCTAAGGGACATCTTAGTGGTGATGGGAATTACAGAAGACGGACATCTAGGCGAACAGGGAGTGAAAAGCACTCCTTGTGGGAAATGGTGACGACGTGGTGAGAATAAGATAATATTTCTGCTTCATTCAGCAGATCCCCTGAAAGATAAGTGGATTATTTAAAGCAGTCATGTGGTCATGTGGTTTGCAGATGCATATAAAAAATAGCTGAAAAAAATGATTGGTCAAAGGATGGGGAGGTCAGTTCAAATAAATTCTGTACCAAGTTTCTTTGAGGCAAGTGATAGACTGTTAAGGTAGACTTGTTTGTTTGTGTTTGTTTTTAGAGACAGGGTTTCTCTATATAACAGTCCTGGCTGTCTTGAAACTTGCTTTGTAGACCAGGCTGGCCTCAAATTCACAAAGGTCCTTTGCCTCTGCCTCCCAAACGCTGGGACTAAAAGGTGTGAACTACTACACCAAGCTTAAAGAGAGACTTTTTAATGTTCAGTGTGTACTGTTATGCCTAGAACAGCCAATAGAGCCGATATAACTAAAATGTCAAGAAATAAAATGGAATGTTAAATTAACCCTTTTAACCCAAACAAAAGCAAAAAAATTAGGAACAGAGAAATAAAGAACAGAAGTGACAAACAGAAACTTAACATCAAGATTGAAGACTGGAACCAGGAGATAGCCATCATTATGTTGGTGCGGGACAATTGTCTGTATTCTGTCAATTATGTTTTAAACAAACACTGATTGGCCAGTAGCCAGGCAGGAAATATAGGCAAGACAACCAGACAGGAAGTAGAGGCTGGTCAATGAAAACAGAAGAATTCTGGGAAGAGGGATGCTCCCTCTGCAGTTCTGTCTAGACCCAGAAGAAGCAAGATGTGACTACACCGCTGAAAAAGGTACTGAGCCATGTGGCTAACACAGATAAGAATAATGGGCTAATGTAAGTTATAAGAGTTAATAAGAATCCTGAGCTAATGGGCGAATCAGTTTATGATTAATGTAGACCTCTGTGTGACTTAATGACTTAATGACTGCAGGAACTTGGCAGGATAGAAACCTCAGGCAACATTATGTCAACTATATTTAAACACTCTACTGGACGTCAGGGTTGGCCAGACTGGACTACACACTTTTTACAGGAAACACATTCAATTTAAAGGCATGATAAGTTAAAAAGGGAACAAAAAAATAGATAAATCATGAAACACTAGACATGTTGTCACATCAAAAATATTTCAAAATAGGGAGCAGTAACAGAGCTAGAAAAAGAGATTTTACATGGTCAATGAAGAAAGCGTAATAATTCTAACGAGATGTACATGTGGAAACCGGGCATCAAAATACACAAAGTGAAAACTGGCAGAATCAAAGAGAGAAACAGATCATGATTTTTATTGCTGTCAACTTTGACAGGATATAGGAGCCTGGCCTCTAGGAGTGTCTGTGACGGGTTATCATGATTGTGTTAACTGAAGAAGATGTGCTCACTGTGGGTGGCACCGTTCCCTAGCTGTGATCCTGGACTGCATGGACTAAAGAGATGGAGCAGAGCCACCATGTGCATCCATCATTCTCTGCCTATCGACTGTGACCAACTGCCCCAAGTTCCTGCCACTGGGACTCTCCTACAGTGATGGAGGATCATCTCAAGTCATAAGCTGAAATAAATCCTTCCTTCCTTAAAAGTTGCTTTTGCCAGGGTGTCTCATGGCAGCAACAAAAACGTAACTAAGACGTAGATAAATGCAGTTATTTGAGAGAATGCAATACTTTCATGGCAACTGATAGAAATAAGATAATGTTAATGAGGGATAATTTAAGCAACACTGTTAAACAATGATGTTCATAGAGCCCTGAATGACTGCAGAGTGCACATTCTTTTCAAGTGCATATTAAGGGTTCTCTAAGACAGACCAGATGGTATGACTCAAATATGAAACTGGATAGTGGACATTGCTGTACTTAATCTCCTTGACACCCGCCCTGCTAGTTCTTATTTGCTCTGTGGTTACCCCTGTATTTGTCCTTTCTTAACCCCCATCTCTCTCTTTCTTTTTCTTGATAATGATGTTGAAGAGTTATGAATCTGCTCATTCTTGTTCTCCAGATCTTGTGTCTGCCTGGAGATGATGACTGGGGGTTCATCTGAAGCAGTTTCTTCTCTGAGAAGTTTTATTCTCTGTTGCTATTTTATTTTTCACCCAGGGTTCAACTGAAGTGAGTAGTAGGTACAGATTGTTCCCCCATGGCAAGAATCCTGGCCCAAAGTACCTCTTTGGGAGACCCTGCACTGGATGATGGTCTTTCTGCTCTCTGCCCACATGTGGGTATGTGCTATGGCTAAGCTGGGCTATGACATTCAGTAGAATTACTGGACTACTCCAGCTCATGTTTGCTCTCTCACATTGCTGTCTTGAAAGCTGTGGCTTTGTTCCAGGCAAGGCTGGGTTTCCCAGCAGTTGTCATCCATGCTGTGACGATATGCTGCCCCCAAAAAGGGAAGTGGCGGATTCCCAGGAATCAGCAGTAGCAGACAGGCTTGGCTTGGGGAACAGACAGTGCGGCTCCTCATAGGCAGAGTGGGAAGAAGAGAGGCCAAGCCACAAACAAGAGCAGCCTCGACAGACACTGGGCACACATGAAAACAAAGGCCAGGCCTCCCACAGTCACGCCATGTGTGGAGGCCTCCAAGTGTGGGGAACAGAGCCCCGGGAATGTCCTCAGCAGGCAAGACACAGCATGAGAACCATGACCCGCCCATTGTAGGAAGCTCAGTTTGCAAAGGGGTAGCTGATTCTTAAGTGAGCTCCTCTTCAAGACCTCAGTGTGCTTTGTCTTAGAAAAGTCAGATGGTTAAGATATAGGCCAAGATAAGATCAATTTTGCATTATTCCCTGGCACTTTACTAAATGTTTGTACATATGGCATCCCCATCCTCACAATAACCCTACCTGGGAGATGTTATTAGTCTCACTTCGTGGAGGAAGAAGTTGGAAGCTGGCGAAGTTAAGAAACTTACCGGGAGAGCACAGCTTGGCCACAGTGGAAAGATGGTGGAGACCAAGGATCATTTGCTCTAAAGGCCACAGCATTCTGTATTTTCAAACATGCTCTCAGGAACAAAAATAAATTCATTGAGCAGCCCCATCCTATGACCCTAAAGAAATCTCTTTGGAAGCTTTACAGAAACTCTTACAGCTCCCCCTTATCCAATGCCGTTGCCTCTGGGCCAGGTGGCTTCTGGCCCTAACCCTGTCCTTCTGCCTCTTGTCTTATCTAGGCTAATACTTCCTGCTGAAAAACTTGACATTTATTTTTCTAGGCTCAAACACGCAGCTAACATCTTCCTTTTCTTTCTGGTTTCTAGTCACAAGAATGTACCTGGATCCAGTGTGCTTTGTGATCTTGTGACAATGGACAGTTACAATGCCCAGGGAAAACTTTAGCCCATTCCACCCCCTGGATCTCATACAAAGGCCACACAGTAGAAGCCCACTATGATGACAAGGGTATATGCTTAAACAAGTTAGTCAAAATGGTTTTTAACGGTGCTGGTCCCACTGGATGTCACCAATGGCAAACCGTACCTTGGGCTTGCTTTCTTACTGCTGTGCAGCCACCGCCACTATCTGGTTCCAGAACCTATCCATCACACTGAAAGCAAGCCCTCTGCCCAGTAAGACATTCCTCTCAGGTTCTCCCTAACATGAATCCCCATCACCAACCTGCTAAAGTCTCTGTGGGTTCCACACTGTGGAAGTAGAACCACACGGCGTGTGGCCATCAGCCCCTGTCATCTGTCCTTTTCAGCCAGGCCGCGGTGTGTATTGCTGCTCTACACCTTGGTGCATGGTATTCCATGGCTTGAACTTACTACATGGTGTTTGCCAGTCAACAGACCCGGGGTTGTTTCTCTTTCGGTCACTGTGGGTAGGGCTGCAGTGAACATCAGTGTACCAGTTTTTGTTTGAGCACCCTTTTCAGTCATACTGGCTAGACACCAGGAACGTAGTCATTGGGTCAAACAGTAGTCCTACAGTTGATTTATTGGGAACTGTCAAACTATTTTATACACCATCTGTGTTATTTCACTTTTACACTGAAGATGTACAAGAGTGCCAGATTCTTCATGGACTTGCCAACTCTGGGTTTTCATTGTATCTATTCTAAGGAACATGAAATGGCATTGAGTTGGTTTTTACCCACTCTTTCTTTTTCTTCTTCCTTTCTTCAGACAGGATCAGTCTCATCTATAGTCCAAGATGGTCTTGAATTCAAGTTTGTAGCAATCTTCCTGCCTCAGTTTCCCAAGTGCTATGACTGCAGGGGTATGTAACACTCCTGGTTACTGTTAGCATTTTCTCCATGACTAATAGTCCTGAGGATCATCTTATAGACGGGAGCCATCTCTAGCCCTTCTTTGAAGAAATGTCTATTCAACACTTGCTTTTATGTTTTCTTTCTTAAATTGTTATTATTAGAGAGAGACAGAGAGAGAGAATGTGACGTGTGGGTGAGCACGTGTGAAGGACAGAGGATGACCTGCAGTCGGAGTGAGTTCTCCTTCTATGTGGGTTCCCATTTCTTTCCAGGGATTGAAGTCAGGTCATCCGACTTGTGCAGCAGGCACTTCTCAGCACTCAGCTATCTCTCTGACCCCTTGCGCTTACTTTTTGTTATTCAGTATCGAGTTATTTATGTATACTGGACACTAGACCCGTGTCAGACAAATGATTGGCAAATATTATCTCCTGTTCTATGGGTTGAGTTTCTGCTCTTTTGATGCACGAAAGTTTTCATTTTAATCCTCACCTGTCTGTTTTTTTCCCTCTGCTGCTTATATATCTGGTGTTATAGTCAAACAACTACTGCCAAATCTAAAATCTTCTCTTTACCTAGGAGATTTTATTTTATTTTATTTTACTTACTTTGGTTGTTTGAGACAGGGTAGCCTCACTGTCCTGGAACTCACTCTGTAGTCCAGGCTGGCCTTGAACTCACAGAGATCTGCCTACCTTTGCCTTCTGAGTGCTGGGATTAAAGGCTTGAGCCACCACTGCCCAGCAGGAGACTTTATGTCTTTCGATCTTTTTGTTGTTATTGTTGGAGAATTTTGCATGTTCTTTAATCATACTCATTCTCTCTTCCAACCCTTCCTAAAACCACCCTCCTCTAATCACCCAACTTTGTGAATTTGTTTTATATAATATTTCTGAACCCATCAAGACCAATTTGTGCCACTCATATAGTCTTGGATATGTGTTCAGAGCTAGGCATTCTGCAATCTCTTGCTCTCTGTTTCTCTGCCAGTTGTGGGTTAATCACCATCAACTCAAAGTAGAAGCTTCTCTGATGAGGATTGAAAGGGATGCATTAGTCTACAGGGACAAGGATAAGTTACTAGGAATCAGTTTAATACTATGTCTATTTAAGAAGGGCATAGTGATGCATGCCTTTAAACCCAGTACTCATGAGGCAGAGACAGGGGGATCTCTACGTGTTTGGGGCCAATCTGGTCTACATAAAAAGTTACACACAAACAAAGACTTGTGAGACTCTATCTTAAAAACAGACAAAAACTATGTCTGTCTAGCAGAACAGTAGTAGTAGGTTCTCGCCTAGGACCTATGACTTACCTTTCTGTGGGTTCTTGGCTAGATAAAGGTGCCAGGTATGTGTTTCATCTTGAAGGGCAGCACTTGAAAAAAAATCATGGAGCAGTTGGTTACTCCCATGGTGTTCATGCCACTATTGTATCAGTGGGCATGTCTTTCCTGGCCAGTCACTACTGTAGCTCATAGGACTCATCACTTGATTTTCTCCTTTAGGGGTGTGCAAAGCACCTTCCAGCTAACTATGAAAGGTAACTATGATGGAAAACTCCTCCAAGTCAGAATGAGCTTGGTTTTCCCATGTCCTATGACTCAAGTATATAGTTTTTTCAGCAATAGGGTCTAACATCAAGATCTAAAGGGGGGCAATAGCATCAGCAATATCCTGCGATGCTTCGGGGGGAGGTCTCTGGAACCCCTGCTGGACAACAACTCCAAAAGAGGTAACTGATTCCCCATATTGGGTCTTTTATTTTCTAGCCTGTGGTGTCTAGAAGGGCATTATCACCCTGTTATAAGGTAAATCTTTTGAAGTGTTTATGTGTATATTATAAAGTGTCTCCAACAGTAGGTTTCTATATGACTTTTTTTCTGAGGTCTTTGGCATTATTTACCCTTCCCTGTATTTTCTTCTCAACCCTACTCCCCATCCCCATCCCAATTTACATCTTTCTGTTTCATCACTTCCTTTTATCTCTTTCTGCTAATACATTCTATCTCCCTTCCCTTTAGGGCCCCTTTCTATAGTCCCTTATAATTTTCCTGACCTCTATGGATATTCCAAATGAACACACACATCTAATATTCAAAGTTATTCCACAAATGAGGGAAAAATATGCAATGTTTGTTTTTCTGGGTTATCCCTTTACTTCTTACATTTCAGTATTTGATTCATTTCTGTATAATCTGGATCGTTTTAAATGTACTTATCAGTTGTTCTAATACCACTTGTCCAAAAATTGACTTTTCCCACAGAATGGCCTTGGCCACTAGGTCAAAAATAAATTGGCCATAGACAATGGGTTTGTTTCATGACTCTTATTATAGACTAAAAGTAGATGAGTCCCATCATATAGTAAAGCCATATCAATGTGATGGTATTTAATGGGATTTGGGGCAGTGATTTAGGTTAGATTAGGTCAGGAGCAAATGCATAATGAAATTTGTCAGTTTATGAGAAGAAGTAGAGTCTCCCCTGTTGGCAGAGGCTACTAGTTCATTCTGGCCACCCAGTCTTAAAATAATCACACAGAAACTATATTAATTGTAATACTGTTTAGCCAATAGCTTAAGTATATTTCTAGCTAGCTCTTACATCTTAAATTAACCCATTTCTATTATTCTGTGTATTACCACAAAGTTCAAGGTTTACCAGCAAGGTTCTAGGATGTGTCTGTCTCCTGCAGTGGCTACATGGTGTCTCTGTGACTTCACCTACTTTCTCCCAGCATTCAGCTTAGTTTTGCCACCTAGCTCTATTCTGCCCTGCTATAGGACCAAAGCAGTTTTATTCAATTTAATTTAAGCATTCACAACATACAGAGGGAAATCTCACATCATTTCCCAAGCCCCAAGCCAGGTAAAGAGCTTCCACTAGGACTAATACTAGGTAATACTTTGACCTTGGGCACCCAGCCCAGAGAGATTTTAGAAACACATTTTTGCTATTCCGGCTCCCCACTTGGTGGTATTTTGTCATGGTAGATGAAACGGACAAAAATAACTCTCAATTCTTTTGCATCAGTCTAAACCTCTGTCCATATCCCAGGAGAACACTGCTTTGATCACCGTAGACTTACAGCATGTTTTGAAGCTGAGCTTCCAACTTCAGTTGTTCATCTTCCAAATTTTCTTGGCTTTTAAGAGTCCCTTGAAATTTCACATAAATTTGAGGATCCCCCTTCCCATTTCTGGAAAGTAGAAAAAAGTTGAAATTGGGATTTTGATAAAGATGGTGCTGAAGCCAAAGCTTTCTTGGAATGGTACTGCCATCTTGTTGATACTCAGTCTTCTAACCCATGAATGCTGGATGCTTCTCCAATTACCGAGATCTTCTTTAATTTCTTTCAACAATATTTTATAGTTTACAGTGTACCTGTCTCACAGTTCTTGAATAAACTTATTCATAAATAGTTTCTCTTTTTCACTTATAACTGAAGACAGGCGAAGCATGTTAATTTTATTGAATGGTGTTTCTCAATCTATATACCTATGTGTTTCCCTTTAATTTGTAAGGATGCTGAATTACAAGAACAGACTCTCCACCACTGAATTGTCTTTTAATCCTGGTATAAACCTTAGCTGGCCATGATGCATTATGCTTTCCATACACTGCTGGGTGAAAGTGAGGAGGATAGCTGGGATCAAGTCAATGAGAAGCAAAAGCACAGGCTTGTGAATGATCAGAGGTGAAGGCTAAGAAATAAACAAGGACGGCTCATATGTCTCTCTTCGGAATTGCTAGATGAGCAGTGATGGTGTTCACTTAGATGAAAACACAGAAGGAGTGGGTTTGGGGAAAAGATGGGGTCTATGAAAGACATACCAAGATTGGATGTCTTTGGGACACATAAATGTGTTGAAAGGATAAATAGAAAAGAGTTTAGCATATTGGTCGAAAGTTCATTGAAATCATGGTTCATGAACCAAATTATATAAGACAGTGAGAACAGGAGTGGGGTGCCGCAGACAGTACTGGCTATCTACTGAGTACCCACCATCCCCTGCTTCCTAATAAGATGGTGATTTTGTTGGGAAAGCTATGCTTAAAAAAACAAACAGAACAAACTTTATTTCCCAGCCTTCTTTGCAGCTAAGGGTGGGCTGTCATTTGATAGGGTTCTGGCTAAAGAAACAAATGCAGCAAATACTTCCAGGAAAGCTCTTTAAAAAAAAAAAAACAACACTATGTGGAGGGTCTAAGCCCCTCTCCCAGAAAAGCACAGTGAGGTACAACTGGCTTGTCCAGTGACTCACTTTGGGGCGATGAAGGCTGCCTTGCTGGCCAACACATCTGAAAGGGATTTGAGTGAAAGAGTCCATTTTCTACTTAACTTTTGGGTAAGGAACCTAATAAATGGAGTGACTAAACACCACCAGAATCCAAAGTTCTTAAGAAACACTATGACCTGCCAGATCTATCCGTGTTCTGTGCCCTCAACTCTAAGTAGGAGACCCTTCCTTCTCTTGCTGTGATGGAGAGGATAACAGGACAGTGATACAGAGGACGGGTTTCATTGAACTAGAACAGACTTGAGCTCCAGTCTCAGCTCTTTAAACTTTGTACATTACTGAACTCTGACCCTTAACTTCCTCAGCAGAAAATGGAGATTATGATAGTCCCTGTCTTGTAGGATCATTGAGGAAGAATAAAGTGAAATAGCATGTATAAAATGAATGACACACCATTCAAATATTAGCCACTGTTGTTACTACTGTTTACGTATCAGTTTAATGGAGTCACATTTCATATTTTAAAAATGAAATAGAAAGTCTTCATTGGAATTACCTAAGTAGGCAGCATCCTTTATTAATGTCCAAGAAAACAACTTTGGCACCTAAGCATGTGTGTCCAATCCACAACCTGTAGGCTTCATGTTAGCTATGAAAGTGGCCAAACACTTAAAACATTAGGAGTGGTTTTTTAAATTTGTTTTGTAATCCATTGGCACAGTTCTCCACCATATACTTTGAAGATGACATCAGGTAACAATGTTAAGAGAATGGACCACACCACCTGTGCATCAAGGGAAAAGAGCTAGAAGTTTTGGGTGAATTCCATTGCATGCTGGCCTCTACTGAATGGCAAGGAGGTATAGGCCAAGTGCAGACTATCATGGGTAAAGTCAGTCTCCAAAGAGCAGAGAGACAGGGGAGGAGACGACATGATTAGGCACCGGCAAAGGTGCTCAGGAAACTGTCTCAGCTGCCAGCTCAGCAATGGACAGAGGCTGGGAGCTCTGGTGTCCTTTGGAGACAGACAAACCCAGCATCCTTGAACAACAAAGTGACTCTGAAAGGAAAAGGGTTTCTCCCTTCAGAATTCCAACACCAACAACCTGAGAAGCACAGCATGGCCAGCAGCCTCTTCAAGATGTCTTCACGTGAAGGTCCGCTTCCTTCACGGGCCAGGAGTGTATGGTACAAGGTCCTGACTGAGAATAGAACTTACAAGGACAGGCTTGGGTGGAGATGGTTAGGTCACATGAGGAGAATAAATGTCTGAACACAGGATGTTTTAGGGTGTAGTAGAGGCTATCAGAGCCCTGGTCTCTCCATCATCCCCTGGCATACCAGCTCCCCACTCCCAGAAGCACCTGCAGCTTTGGGTGAAGGGTTTTCCTCAGATTGTTAGCTTCTTCTTTTCTGGGTTCCAGGAGTGTCAAATGTCACTAGGAATTTATATTTCCTTAGGGCAGTCTTTAAGCAATGACTGCTGTCCCTGATCAGGACAATGGAAGGTATGGACTACACTCTCAGAGTGCCCTGGGGGACAGAATCAATGCCACCCATTGTGACTGCACTCCATAGTTCCTCTTTAATCACAATCCTCCCTCTCCATCCCACTCCTAATCCCTCCAGGTTCTTCCTACGAATGACTGCAAATAAATCACTCTACTAGGATCTTCTGTGTCTCAGGGTTTGTATCTGGGAAACTGCACCTTCCAGCAAAGGTGTCCATCACCATGTCTTTCCCAGATGCTCAGTAAGTATTCGGCAAGAACAGGACAAAGTTGGAGGGGCATTCTGACATGACCTAGCCACCTTTGTCCACGGAGAAGCACTCTAGCTTAGCCAGGGCAACTTATGGTCAGAAAAGAATGGCTCACTCAGAACAAATCATTGTAACCTGGAAGCAGATAAAGCCAACGCTGTCCTGTGGGTAGAATTTTCTCTTTATTTCCTTCAGTGAACACCTCCATAAACCACAATGGGTTGGGTATAACATCTATTTGACTCAGACCTGGAGGAAGTTCAATATCAGGTCAAAAACCGGAGAAAGGGAAGTGAGAGGGCATGCCTAGAGAGCGGATCACAGGGAGGAGCTATGTGCGGGTGTGATTCAGTCCTCCTTGCACAGCCCAGAGCAGAGTTGCTGAAACCAGCACCTAAGGGTTGTCAAACATCCTCTCCCCTCCATCTTTTCTTGGTGTTTTGATCAAAGGGAGTTTTCTAAAACATAGTCAAGGAAGAGGTATCATGAGAAAGTGGCTGAGTCACCATGAAAGGTCAAACAAGGTTCCCCAAAAGATGCCCCACGTCTTTTTGTTTTATTTTTGAGACAGAGTTTCCTGTATCCCACGCTGACCTCAAACTCACTATATAGCCATATTTGGCCTTGAACGCCTTTTTGCCTGCATCTCTCAAACTCTAGGCTTACAGGCATGAGCCCCATGCCAGCTAAAAATAGAAACCATGTCTTCATCTCTGGAACCTATGAACAGTTAGCTACCGTGCGTGGTAAAGGAATAACTGGAGTAACTTACATATAAATGTGACTAAATTAGCAGTCTTGAAACAAGGACTGTCCTGGATTCTGTGGTGAGCCTGATAGAGTCATGAAGGTCTTTTTAAGGGACTGGAAGGAGGGTAAAGGTTTTCTTGTGCCCACGGAAGCCATGACAAGAGGTGAAAAACCTAGCTTGCCTTTAGACAAATGGCTATTGGTACACAGAGGACTGGGGACAGACTGGATTAAGAGAGAGAAAAGAGGCTGTCAAGACAGTCTAGGCAAAGGGTTCCAAGGTTGACCAAAGAAGGAGGTGGCTACAGACTGGGAGAAATTCAGCCATATTCCGGTGCTGTCAGAGATTCTGGGACCTGAGAGGACATGGAACATTTGTAAAACACATACTCATGAGTCTAACCCCAAGAGTACAGTACCTTAAATGCCTTTGGATGCCTATCCCTGTGTTAAAGGGCCTCGTGCCTCCTTTTTCTCTTCCTTCACCTGCACTGAAGTGTGTGTTTAGATCATGTCAGATGAAATCATGATCAGAGCCAACACAGACAGCAGCGATAAGACTAACACCCTGAAAACTGCAGGGTCTACATACCTCCTCCTCCTCTTCTTCTCCTGTCTCTCAAAGTTACCAGAATCTCTTCTGTATGTCTGCTTCTCTGTATCTCACTGAGGGACAACCCTGGGTTCAGAGATGGCAATGACATTAGCCTGTCTGTGGCCCCACGCTGGTGTCACATTTCATTTTAAAAAACACTTCAGACTTTTGCCCCAGGTCAGAGATTCCTCGCTCGGGTATGATTGTCATCACAAGCTCTGGTCAACGCAATGGGCAAGAAATTCCAAATTGTACCTGACTCGTGCCTCTCCACTGGGAAGACAGCATCACAGCCTGTTAGGAATGATGGATCGCTCCAAACTGTGAAGTGCAGAGTGATCTGGAGGCCTGGAGCTGAAGGCTGAGGAGGCTCTGCTGAGGACCTGTTAGTTTGACATTATAAAAATGACGGTGAGAAAGCCCTGCCGGAGAAGCAGCTGAGCGCTTGCCTGGTGTCCCCCCACCCCCCGGCTTGATTCCCATTCAAGGCCTGTATTTGTATATGTTAATATGCTGCACTGTGAGGTGTTCAGGCTATATTTCACAGGTGACATTTTTAATCTACCTCAAAAATGTAAACACAGCGAGGGTGTTCTGCAGACAAGCTGCCTGGAGCGACTGTCAGATGGAGAATTCTCTGGAAAGTTCAGCCTGTCTCCAGTCTAACCGATTGAGGAATGCTGCAGAAGCAGGTGCTGTCTGACACAAGTAATAATTACCTTTCACCTTGATGTATGCTCGTTTAATCTATTCCTTACACGGTAGCTTGGTCTCGGCTGGCTGACTAGTACCCCAAAAGCAGGGGAGGGGACAAGCGTGGCTGCTATGTGACATTATTGACAAGACAGGGCTTCAGGGCAGTTTTGACTGATTTTCAGAAGGAGGTGGAAGCGTGTCTCCTGCTTGCCCAGTAAACGTTTAAATCTAAGGGGCTATTCCGACGCTATGTAAAAGCATGACACAATGAATTGGAAAATGAATCTGAAAAGTGTTTCATTGGAAGTATGATTCAAATTATGATTCAGTTCAATGACTTTAACAGAAAAGGGAAAATGCATTGCTCAGACCTCTTGGTGAGACACGGATATCCCCTATACATCACGTCCTGGGATAAGTCACTTAGCTGGAGGAGCTGCGGTGTTGGCTTATGGAAAGTAGAAGAAAATGCTTCCGGGCGCTGTCCTTAAGAGGCCTGCTTCAAATTCTATCAAACCAAAGGACTCAGAACTTGAGATATGACTTATGTATGTTGCCATCCCAAAGGGCCCTGTCTGTGCTACGCACCACACTATACAATACTTTCTTTACGATCTTCTGCCCCTCCCTCTCTCATGAAAGATAAGCAAGTCATGGAGATGCTATTTTTACAGATATTTGATCATGGTCTTAAAAATGGGGAACATTCAATTACCCCTAAGTAGCAGAAAGTCACATTATAGATAACGTTCTGGTCAAGTCTGGAAACTGGACCATATTTAATTTATCAAGTATTTAAGTTTCAGCCAGGAAAGCCAGCAAGCAGTACAGCAGAGCCAATGACTCTGGGCTACTTGGATCTGAGGGCATCCACCCACCAGCTTGTAGTCTCAAGCAAGGCACTTACCTTTTTTCTTTTTGTTTATTTATTTATTATTTTGGTGTTTGTTTATTTACTTTTGAAGACGGAGTTTCTCTGTGTAGCCGTGGCTATCCCGGAACTTGCTCTGTAGACGAGGCTGGCCTCGAACTCACATAGATCTACCTGCCTCTGTCGCCCTAGTGCTGGGATTAAAGGTGTGTGCCACCACCACTCAGCCAGGGCACTTAACTTTCTAAGCTTCTTTCTCAGCTGTAGGTTGGGGGTAACAGGAATGCCTGCTTCTGGGACTGCATTTTGTTTCAGTAAGTATCACATTATGGGAACAAACTGGTGAGTGAGATACACACACACACACACACACACACACACACACACAGGGAAAACAAACAAGAGAATCAGGAACATGTGAACTGTTGCCAGGTTGCCCTATCTTCCCCTAAGATTTCACAGCCAACCGTTCTTATCGCTAATTCTGTATTCTGGACTGTTCTTACGGAATGATGATGAACACGTCTGAGGTGCCTGCTGTGCGCTAGCCATCCTTCTGTGTTCTTGGCAGCCTAGAACAGAGCCCTTTAAAATGTGGCTCGTCAGCCAGTCCCTCAGCGATGCACTGCCTCGCTGCTCTGCGATCCTTTGGCTGCCAGTGTTCTGAACTACAGACTTCAGGCCACTTGTCTCTGGGACTCTTCTGTTCTCTGGGCTTCTCACAGCAGAGGTATTGGGACCCAAGTACCAGTTCCCGTTTGAGGACCCTTCACAGAAAGCCCCACTTCAACCAGGACTCAGCGCATATCTCCCTCACCCAGCTAGCCCCACAAACCCAGGGTCCAGCTTGTTCTCCAGAGTCAGGCCAAAATGGCATGGTTACACCAGAAATTAATGAGGAAACCACATTTACTGATAAGTGCACGATCAAATTGAATGGTGAGTATTCTCAATCTAACAATATCTTCCATTTGTGTGGCACTTGCCATACTGGGCACGAAGTCAATAGCTGGCAGAAAACAAATAAGGGCCCAGCATAGGCTTCCAGGACAGATGGGTCTGCTCTCTTTAAATGGGCCCAGTAGAACTTTGGGTCCTCTGTGGGAAGGAAGCAGCCAACAGAGCCAGAACAGAGCAGAGTTCCAGTACAGGAACCCTCGGCCCAGGCCATTAGCCTATTTGCCAATCTAGAATCCAGACGAGGAAATCCAAAGGACCCTACACATATCAAGCTAACAAAATGATGAGAACCCATAGCTGGAGTGGAAAGATTGCTTTAGAGAATCACAGGCTAAGGAGGAATGACAAAAATGAAATGCTCAGATGTCAGCGAAGTATCGTCCCAAGTCAAACACTCGGATTCTAGCCCAGCCATGAGGCTTACAAATGCTTCAACCACAACCCGCTCTTCCCAAGCTCTTGGGAAGGCCAGCCATCTCACAGCAACGACTCAAAAACCCTTCCCTGTGTTCCTTGGCTTTCTTTCCGACCTTCTTACCCCTCAGTCTTTGCTATCATTCTGATCCTCTCCCCTGAGATGCGGTCTATCTGGAAGAGCAGAGCTGATCCTTCAGGTCAGTTAGACTCCATGGAGCATGGCACCCTCAACCTCTCCAGAAAGGCGAATCCTTGTCTTACAGACAGTAGCCATTGCCTTCATCTAGTTCTTCACTAGATGGGGGTTGGGAATAAGGCAAGAAAAACTCAGCTACTCAACTCGGCGTTTGCTAACTACCTAGGTGGTAGGTACCTCAATCCTCTAAGAAAAAAAGACCCAAGATGATAAGTGACACATTACACCTGATAGTACATTTAACCGAATTCAAATTACACATTCAATTTCTATTTCAAATGCTCTGGAAGCCTAGGACTGTCAAGAAAGCAAGCGTTCCAAATGCCCACCTACACATATACACTTGGAAAAATTTATAGTGTCAACTCCAACAGGGTATTCCAAAACCAAAAGCAAGTTTTCAAGAAAATGGCAAAGTTCATTTGTGATCTGAAAAGTCAATGGCCTTCTCCTTCATAGCCTCTTCCAGCAAACTCTGAACACTGTGTTCCTGAGGACCTGACCCTACAGTCAAACTACCTTGTAGGTCAGACACAGGTAGCTATCTTTCTGGAAGACCTTTTATCATGGCTGTAATCTGGGGACAAACCTGTACTGAGACCTGTGTACACACTCAAACCCAAAATGTCTAGGGTGGGAAAACAGAGAAGACACACAAATTATACTGAAGGGAGACTCAAACAAGTTAATTTTATTGGGTATGTATGTTTATAGCACATGAGAGCACATATACACACATGACATATAAACTGTGCTGGGATTTTTAATGGTCAGGAATCAGTTATATCCAACTTTCTGGAAGTTCCTTTTGATTATTTGAAGAGGCCCACAAATAGAAATGAAAACTAACTAGAGATTCCTGCCCTGAAGTTTCCGTAACTCAACATGGAGTTGATTTAAACTCAGATTTTAGTGCTTCCCACATTCTAGACCAGAGCATCAGCATGTAGAGATGAAAGTCATATTAATCCCCACTTTGAAAACCTTACAACCCAGTTAACCACTATGCCTGATACTTTTCTTTCTTTCCGTTCTTTTTTCTTTCTTTCTTTCTTTCTTTCTTTCTCTCTCTCTCTCTCTCTCTCTTCTCTCTCTCTCTCTCTTCCTTCCTTCCTTCATTCTTTCGTGTGTGTGTGTGTGTGTGTGTGTGTGTGTCTGTACTGTGTATGCATGGGGTGTGTGGCTATGGGCCATGACTACAATGCAGATGTCAAAGAACAACCTCATGTGTTTATTCTTACCTTTTACCTTGTCTGAGACAGGGTGTCTACGTTGTTCACCACTGCATACACTGGGTGACCTGGACTACTGGATGCTGAGCATGCATTTGTCTCTATCTCCTGTCTTACTATAGGAGCATTGGGGTTACAGAAGCACAACCTGGTGCCTGGCTTTACATGGGTTCTGAGGATTTGAACTCAAGTCCTCATGCTTACATGTCAAGTACTTTAACCTCTATGCCATCTCCCTAAATCCCAATCAATCTTTTAATCAAAAATACAGCTTCACAGGTACCAAGGCCCAAAGTAAGAGATTAGGTATCACTGTTAATTTTCATTACTGACAACCTTCCCTGGAAAGTTAAACGATCACAGTATAGAGGCACACTCTCAAGGGGATTTTAAAAATACTAACATCATCTGGGCAGTAGTGGTGCATGCCTTTAATCCCAGCACTCAGGAGGCAGAGGCAGGAGGATCTCTGTGAGCTCAAGGCCAGTCTGGTCTACAGGGAGAGTTCTAGGACAGCCAAGGCTACACAGAGAAACCCTGTCTCAGAAAAAAAAAATTAAAAAAAAATATTCACACTTATTGCCTCTTACTGGGGACCTCTGCAGCCTCTGCCTTAAAGGACAACAGTTGTGTACAAAGGGCATTGCTTACCATTTAAAAAATGGTAAGATGGTAAGAGAAAGTAACTGGCCTGAGACATGTACCTAGTAAATGACCCATGGTATTTACAGGATCCTGGGGACATCTCACAATTTTATCTCATTTGATCATAGTACATAGTCCTGGGAATCTAATAAAGGAAGAATACTAGAAGGGACCATGAATCTAACCAGTTACCAAGGAGTGAAAAGCCCGACATAGTTGGGGAACTACAGGAAGAGGTAGGCTGATTAGAACAGGAAAACAGTAGGCTGGAGAAGGGAATGAAAATCAAAGTAAATAGAGGTACACGGCTGAAACAGAGACTATGAATTGGGTCAGAGAATTTCTCTTAGGATATGTAGAGCCTTTGAAGGCTGATGCGCAGGAAAGCATAATAGATTCTGTCAAGCAGCTGATAGTTGACATTAGGAAAGGAAATGGAGTTCCTGACTCTTGGCATTTCTGTGTTTGTTTAGTAGAGGCGACAGAGGTAGAGATAAATCCTGTGTTTGGACACTTTACGTTTAGTGTGGTAGGATCACCACTTGTGCTAATGAGACTGTATGCTGCTCTAAGTTACTCCACAGAATGCAACAATGGTTCCCCATCTGTGCCTCATCCTGAGTGACTATTTTACAAAGCACCTGTCAGCTCCATTTTGAGTACAAACACAGAGGTGAGATAACCCTGCACAGACACCACCATCCATCCCCAGGACCACCCATGAGGCACAAACTGACAAATAACCTAACTGTGCAAGTTAACATGTACCAGCTATAAACTTAACCAAAGTAGGCTGCACACCAGAACAATGAAAGGGGCAACAACTTCACCTGGACACCATAAAAGGAAGGACACCTGACACCAGGATTAGGGCCCCATCAATTTGATTGGTCATTCAATCACCTGCTGTGGTGTGTGGGCTGAGGGTCTGGCAGAAACAGAACACTTTACTGTCCCTAAGGCTTCAGCTCTGCATGGTCCCTACTGTTCCATGCCACCCACTCAAAGTACTGTTCATCCAAATCCAGTACCATCCCTCGTCTGGATGGTGCTCTGCCTCCATGCTTGCCCCTGCACAGGCTCTACAACCAGGCTCTCCAGGGCTCCAGAACCCTCCAAATGCATCCCTGAGACTGTTATCTGACTGCTTCAGCAACTGTCTTTACATCTGCCTGCGACCTCTATATTCAGTAGGGCCACTTGGAGCTCTGAGGGTTCTTCAACCCTTTTGTGGACATTCTGTAACTTGCACGTGTGTGTGTGTGTGTGTGTGTATGTGTGTGTGTGTGTGTGTGTGTGTGTGTGTTACTGCATTAACTATAATGTGTGATGTGAGACTTTGTATGAGTAATTAAGATTGGAATAAGAGAGCCCTTGATCGCCGGGACCAACTATAGAGGAAAATGGGATGTTGTGTTAGGGGATATATTACGCTACAATGGGATGGCTTGGTAAGTTATAATTTACAGTTTCTCAATAAATTCTGACACTGCAGAAAGACACAAATGTGTCCACCCATGTTTCTGGCACGGCTCTTCCTGGATTCCTTATTAAATAACCTCACTTTAGTCTCTTTCATGTAGCCTTGGATGAGGGACACATTTTCCCACTTTATAAGGCTCCGAGAACTTAGACTTCACTAGGGTCCCACAATTTATATGTAACAGAACTAGGATGAGAAGTCAAATCAGATCTCAAAATCCGGAGAAGCCTGCTGTTGTAGGCAGTGCTGGTTCGGTGGCATTCACACAGAGGTCAGAGTCAAATCAGCCCCGACTCATTAGCCTCTGAGAGCCTGAGACACTGTTGCCAGTCTTCCGGCATACCGCTGAGCTCTCTGCATCCCAAAAGCTCTTGGAAAATTCTTCTGTCCGAGATATTTGGCCCTGATTACATGTGCCAGGCCTGTTCTAGCCCTCAAGTCTGAGTACAATGATGTTAGCAGAGAGAACTGCCTATGACAGTAACAGTTAGGACTTTTTTTTTTTTAATCCTAAGAAAGCTGAATAACAGTTTCATTCAAAATACCACTGAATTAGAAAACCTCTTTTATGAAACCATGTGTTTGCCATCGCCCCTGGGACATCGTCCAAAACAATTCTGAAGGTGATGTAGCAACGCCAAAGCCACCCTCTGGCAAGAGAGTTGAAAAAAAGTCCCCTCTTGTATGTGTGGACTTAGAGGTAAGAACTGAAATTATTTTATGTTCATTTAAAGTGCTGCATTGGATTCAATAGCACATACTTCACTCAAAGCCAGGCATTCTGAAAAGCACGAGCTGCCAATGCTTGGGCCCTTCTCCAGCCTGGCACCTCTTCCTTCCCCACTTGGGAAGGAGCCGTCGCCTAGAAATGCAGACAGCTTGTCCCCAGACACAAGGAGTAGTCACCAGTCTCTAATAACTGCTTGTCCTGCCAGGAAGACAGGCAAGCTAGGGCAAGCCCATGGCCTGCCACATCTGTTCTGCTAGCTCGCCTCAGAGAACAAACTCGCTTGTGCTTAGAGGGCAGAGCTGGGCCGGAAGCTTGGGCCGAGTAGGATCCTTCTGGGATGGTGCTCTCCGTGACCGGGCACAGCAGGCTCTACCTCCTAGAGAAGCACTCAGCCTGTCGGACCCATAGCCCTCAGACCCACCTCACACATACTCTCCCCAGCCACCAAACCACCGCCCTGCTCTATTTAGGCTTAAAGATGGATTTTTTCAGAAGCGGCAAAACCTTGTTGACCTTTGCATCTGTTCCTCTCTCCAACGCGGCTGCATTAAATAAATCTCCTTTCCCTGCTTTGCATTGCTACTCTATCTTTCTAACTGGCTTACTGAGGGCAGTGATGGAGCCCAGCTTGTTAGGGCTGCCAGAAGTCAGGATCTGACCCTAGCAATGCCAGTATCGCCATCTCCACCTCTCAGTGCTAAGACTGCAGGTCTCTCCCACCAGACCTGGCTACTTGAGAGTTTATAGAGGCTTTCTTGGAGAGCAGAAATAAATGCACACATGCAATAAACGATGAGCCTTGACTGTTCCCTGGGGTATGGAGATAGTGGTTTTATTTGTTATTTTTTTTTATGTGCATGTGTCATGTGTGTATAGTAGTGTATATGCATGTGTGGTGTGTACTTTTGTGTATGTATGGTGTATAAGAGTGTGTACATGAGCACAGGTATACACATGCCATGGTACATGCTGAGGTCAGGAGACAACCTTCGTCTTAGTCCTTGCTGTCCACCTTCCCATTCACCAGTGGATGCACCCGACCAGCTGACCAGTTTCCAGGGATTCTGGGCCTTTCCCTTTTAATTTACCAGGAGAGTTGTCTTAATTACTGTTCTAGTGCTGTGAAGACACACCATGACCAAGGCAACTTATAAAAGAAAACATTTAATTGAGGGCTTGCTAACAGTTTCCAAAGATGAGTCCATGACCATGATCATGGTGGGAAGCAAGGCAGCAGGCAGGCAGGATGATGCTGGAGCAGTAGCCGAAAGCTTACATCTTATCCTCAAGTTGGAGGCAGAGAGCGAAAGCCTGGGCCTGATGTAGGCATTTGAAATCTCAAACCCCACCCCCAGTGACACACCTCCTCCAATGTGGTTACACCTCCTAATCCTTCCCAAACAGTTCCACCAACTACAAACCAAGCATTCAAGTATATGGGCCTCTGGAAGCCATTCTCATTTAAACCAGCACAGAAGTGGGGGAATTACAGGCATGCATGGACATATTCAACTTCACATGAGTTCTGGGAACCTGAGTTCAGGTTTTCACGTCTACACAGCAAATGCTTTACTTACTGACCATCTCCCCAATCCCTTCTTTATTGGTTCCTACTGTTCAGAATGAATTGGGTTCCAAAAAATCAGGTTCCCAACACCTAGGATGTGTAAGGATTTATGACTATGTACCTAAGTCTCTCATGCATGGATGATCTACCAGACAGCAGCCTCCATGCAGAGAAGGACCCCTGAGAGAAGGCTTCAAGCTTCCTTTCCCTTCCCTTCTTTTCTGTTAGACATAAAATTTGATGGTTAATTTTCAGGTAACTGAAGTCAGCTTAGGTCCAGCTTCAAATGAACGGAGAACACGCCATTCCTGCTAATATCTGCTGGCTATTACCACAACCCCAAAGCCAGAAGTTTAGAATAGAAAATTACTAACAGCCAAGCCTGGCTGCAAGGTCACATGTCTGGTCAGCTTTGAAAGAAACAGGATGTAAGCCACAGAGACAAGCCCGCCGCAGTTTTTGTTGAGAAAGGGCGAACCTTAGTGGCAGAGGGGAAGACAAGCACTAGCTGACCTAGACGATGTGGACAGGTGTACGAGCCTCGTTATGCAGAAAGGGAGGGACGTACTTTAGGGCTTGCACGCTGTCCTCTGCACTCAACCAGGGTGCCAGCCAATCTTGTCAACTGTCCAGATTGATGATGCTTGACCTTGGAAGGCGGTAAGATAAGCTGCATCGCTTTTGCTACTGAATCTCCAGTACTCATCGTAAGTAAGGATCACTGTTTCCCTCTCCTCCACATCCTCCTCGGCTTCTTTTTAATATAGGGTTTGAACTTGTATTTTAATATAGCCCTTGAACTGGTGTTCCTTCTGCCTCCACCTCCCCGGCCCCGAGATTACAGGCATGGGCCACCATACTCCCCAACAAATTTCCCTTATAAAAGCTCCCTGGGCTCGCAGGAATAACTAGTTTATCTTTCCAAGGGTAAGTCAGACTATAAAAATAGCTTCTCCAGGAAAACATAGACCCAGATAGACTTGTCAGTATTCTGAATTAAGAATAATTTACTTTTTTATTTATGACATGTTGGAAATTCTTTTTCTGACTCATTTTCACATGTGTTCTTAAAGGCAAGGATGGTTTCTTTCAAGTACTTAGTACTCAGTTGTAGTGATATTTGATTTTTATTTTAATAAATAAAGCTTGCCTGAAGTTCAGAGAGTAAAATAGTCGCACTGATCAGCCTTACAGACCAGGCAGTGGTGACACACACCTTTAATCCCAGTAGCCATGCTGGTTTGCCATAGAAACTGGGCAGTCATGGTTCACAACTTTGATCCCAGCCCTAGAGAAGAATATAAGATGGGAGGAGACAGCTCTCACACACAGTCCCATTCTGAGATTCCTGGAGGCAGGGTCGCCATTTCAGACTAAAGTAGAGGTAAGAGCCAGTGGTTGGCTGTTTTGCTTTTCTGACCTTAGATTGAACCCCAGTCTCTGTGTTTTTATTAATCATGCTACACTCAGTAGTAGTAACTCTTATCTCCAGAAGGGGAAACTGAGTCTCAGATTGATCCTGACAGCTGGCATGCATGCATCACTGGTGGGTCTCAAAGCCATTCAGGTAGGCAGGTCCCACGGGTCTATTTTCTTCCCTAGGAAGTAGTGCCACATGTAAAGACTCTGTGGCCAGGCACACGCAGCCCATGCCCTCTGGGGTCTTCATGGACGTCTGTCTCATCAGCTTCCTACCCACAGGCCCCAGACCTCACCAGGAACATGAAGCACTGATGTCAGAGGATAGGAGCTCACTGTCCCAGTACTGCATCCCTAGTGGTGGAACATATCCCCACCGCTCACATAGAAAACACGTTTCACGCTGCTCAGTAGACAAAGCCATTCACACCCCAGACACTATTCACAAGCTTTGTGACCCTGAATGACTTGTCCTTTATGACCATCAGTCAATGCATCTACAACCAAGATGTCCGTAAGGGTCTGGCCCTTCTCAGTACTTGAGATGCAGAGGCACAGGGATCAGGAGTCCAAGGTTATCGTTTGGTACATGGTAACCACCAGGCCATCCTGGGCTATATAACACCCTGGTTTGGGGGTGACTTTTGCCGATGTAGTTTTGGTTTGGTTTTTGTTTTAACAAGAACAAACAGAAAGAATAAGAGTCTGCAATGGTAGTTTGTTCATTTCTGGGAGGAAGAAGGGTATGTGTGTGTCACAGGGCATCAGGAAGGGGCAGGGGTCAGAGGACAGCTTGTAGGAGCCGGTTCTCTCCTTCCACTACGTGGGATCCGGGAATAGAACGATAGAACACAGATCCTCATGCTGGACAACCCACCGGCCCTGTAAGCTTCTATAACAAGAGGGGCTACTCGTGTTTCCTAAGCAGCTCTGCTGTTTCTTAGCACAATGAGAAGCACTCTAAATATGCATCAAATGATTTTCGGCCTAAAATAATGAGGTTGCAGTCAGCTAATGGCGTCACATTCCCTAGAAAGCAAATTTCATTAAGCGAGTTTCATGTCTGGAAAGACTACAGCTCAGGGGCTGAAATGTTTAAAAACAAAATTCAGAAAGCTGTCTTTAAAGACATGCTTCCAGAAAAATAAGGGTACACCAAATAGGTTTCAAGACCCTAGGTAGAGTCAAAAACTACAGATAACACCCCACTCTGTATTAATTTTTTCCCATTTTTAACTAAGCATTTATCACACATCATAGCCACAGGTTTTGAAGTTTAAGGCATGAAAAAAAAATAACAAGAGTGAACATAAAGTCAGAAACTTGTTTACATGGATGTGTGTGTGCATGTTTCTATGCACGCATGTATCCTTGCACAAGTGCATGCCTCTGTGTGTGTTTGTGTGCACGTGTGTGCATGTGTGTGTGTGCACGCATGTGTGGTTGCATGTGGTGCTGGGAATAGACCTTGAGGGCCTTGCACGGGTTAGACATGGTACTGGAGAGTTAACTGAGAGTTCTACATCTGGATGGGTAAGAAACAGGGAGAGAGCGAGACACTGGGCCTGGCTTGAGCATCTGAGACCTCAAAGCCCATCCCCAGTGACGCCCTTCCTCAAACAAAGCCACACCTTCCAATAGTGCCACTCTTTGTGAGCCTATGGGGGCCGTTTTTTTATTCAACTACAACAGATAAGTTTACAACAATATTACACCAAGTAAAAGGAAACCACCAGGAATTGGCGAATTAGGGTGTGATCGACAGATTTCAGGTGTCAGTGCTATTGAGGTCAAAAACACAATGTGAGGGATTTTAATTTTAAGATTTTAAAATTTATTTTTTGTATATAAGTGCTTTGATTGTATGTATGTGTGCATGTTTAGGGCATCAGAGCTCCTGGGACAGGAGTTAGGGATGGCTGTGTACCTCTGTGTGGGCGCTGGGAACCAGATCTAGGTCCTCGGCAGGAGTGCTAAGTGCTCATTAGGCAGCCATCTCTCCAGCTCTAAATGTGGGGTTTTAAAATACGCTTTTCAGTGTTCCAAATATTTAGTTTAATTTTTAAAAATTACAAATTTAAAAAGTAGATCGGAAAATAAAATTAACCTTAAAGCAGTCAGTGGAGGTAGAGGAGGACAAATCACAGGTAAAGAAACTAAATATATTTTTAAAAAATTACCCAGAAGGCAACATAGAAGGGATTAAAAAGACAATATGAGAGGGCGTAGAAGCAGAGACAGCGGGAAGCGCCCAAGGGCTTCTGGATGTTATTCCAGAGGCGTTTTCCAGATGAGAGAATGCAGAGAATTTCCAAAACTGGCATGCAATTCCAACCATTTACTCAGGAATTCCAGTAAATTCAAAGCAAGGTAAACTTATACAGAGAAGAGCTAGAAGTAATCCAATACAGGACACAACAGAGCCCTTCAAAGGCATGGGAATTAGGTTAACCAAAGACTTCCCAACAGAGGAGACAGCAGCCAACAGCTGATAGCCGAGTGAAGTCTTCAGAGTACTGAGAGAAAAGAATTTCCATCCTTAAAACCTATGCTCAGAGAGTCTAACGTCCAAGAATAAAGATAAAAGGTTCTCTCTCTCTCTCTCTCTCTCTTTCTCTCTCTCTCTCTCTCTCTCTCTCGTTGTTGTTTGTTTTGAGATAGGATTGCCTGTAGCCCAAGCTGGCCCCAAATGTTCTATGGAACGAGGGAAACCCCCGAACTTCTGATTCTCCTGCCTCCAGCCTCCAGAGTACTGAGATTGCAAGCATGAACCACCTTGCTTAGTTTATGTGGCGCTGGGAATAGAAGTCTGAGATTTGTGTGTGCTAGGCAGGCACTCTACCAACTGAGCTGTCTCTCTATCCCCTTAAGAGGATAAACCATAACCAGGAAAACTATCCCCAGAGGGACATTTGGGATTAAAACAAGCAACAAACAAAAATCAAAAAACCAGAAGATCAATGAAGGGTGAGCAATTTTACGAAACCTCTGACTGTGTAGGTCACGAAGGATGCCATAAAGAGACACTTCGCTTTAAAAAAACAAAACAAAACAAAAACATGGCAAAACTCTACACCAAAATTCCTTCTATTCAATCTCAAACCAATTAAAATAAAAGGCAAAATATAACTCTCACCAATCCACCTTTTCCCCACCAAATGTCTCTCCTTGAACCCCCAGCCTGGGCTTTCTCTATAAGCTAAAAGTCACCACACCTAGATAAACGAAGCCAGCTAAGCCCTGTCTAAAGCTGGAAGGAATTCCCCGTGTCAATAGCTCTAAGGATCAGTCCCAAGATCTCGGGTGACCTGAGTAAGGGCCTCCCAGGGGACGGTTGGAGCTGAAAATGAGATTACAGAAAGGGAGGAGTCAGAGGTGAGGCAGACTACAAGGACAGGAAAGAACGGTGCGTGGGACTAACAGGACAGCTTTAAATACTTCCTACCAGTTAAAAACTAAAACTATTCTAAGAAAAATGCCTGCATTTGCCAAGAGCCAGCATAAACCCCACTTCAAGTTCAGGAGCAGCGCATCCCAGGGCAAATCGGGACCCGCCAAAGGGAATGCCAGCACGCCATGGCAATTCTAAGGAACTGGGCAGATTTTTACAAGTTTTTGGTTTCTTTCTTTCTTTCTTTCTTTCTTTCTTTCTTTCTTTCTTTCTTTCTTTCTTTCTTTCTTTCTTTCTTTAAGGTTTTGTATGCTGAGCATTGACTCTCCGAACAGATTCCTACATTTAATCCTCACATAAAGCCTATGAGGGAATTATTATTATTATTGTCTCAAGAAAACCCGACATTTAAAGACATTAAGTATAGTCATTTGCCCAGGGCCACAGAACTGGCAGGAGGTCAAGTCAGGACTTAAACTCCAGTAGGTTTTACTTGGAAGCCAGAGCTCTCAGTCACAGCCCCGCTGCCTTTCTTTAAGCTTTTCTGCTGGAGGGCCCAATTTCAAACTCCCTGGTTCTTTTGGCACCATGTGGGCCCTAGGGGTTATTCAGCTGGGAACAGAAGGCTTGGTAGCAAGTGCTCTTGCCAGGGAGCCATCTTGTCAGCCCTGTTTACTTATGCTTTGAAATAGTTTCTATCTCTTTAGCCCAAGATGGCTTTGAACTCCTTAAAACTGGGGCTGCAGATAGGAGCCATCACACATGCCAAAAATTTTAGATATAAACCATAACATAATATAAACGTGATTGTTTTGTGTGTATATAAGTATATATATATATATATATTCACATATACATAGATCACAACTTATATTCCCAGTTTTTATTTAAAATAACTTACTAAAAATACAGATTTAGGGGCTGGAGAGAAAGCTCAGTCAGTAAAGTATTTGACATAAACCTGGAGGCCCAGAGTTCAGTCCCCGGAACCCACGTGAAAACTAAGCATGGTGGCACTGACCGGTAATCCCAGGGCTGAGAGGCAAATACAGAAGAATACCTGGGGCTCAGTGGACAGCCAGCCTTGTCTGTTTAAAGAGGTTCAGGCCAGTGAGAAGCCATGTTTCAAAAAACAAAGTGGAGATGATAGAGAGATGGCTCTTGCAGAGGACCTGGGTTCAAATCCCAGCACCTACATGGAGGCTTACAACCACCTGGAGCTCCAGTTCCAAGGGACCTGACACCTCCTTCTGTCATCCTTGGGCTCCCATGTGCACATGGTGCACATAAACTCAACAGGCATAGTCACACATATACAAATAATAAATAGGATATTTTTTAAATAACATGGGAAACTGAGGAACGATATCTGAGGTTGGTCTTTGACCAACCACAGGCATGAACATCCACATGTGTATTGACACACACATGAACACACACACGTATGCTCACATAAAATTCATATTTATTATTTAATCTAATACAAGTTGTAAAGCAACACTGTCACCCTTGATGTAGGGCACCCGTTTGAGAACACTCTATGTCTTTCTTTTCTGCATCTTCTCATATTTAGCATACAGCGGGTCTCAAAAAAACGCTTGTTGAATGCAGGAGGTCTATGACTCTTGGTAGCCTAGAAACACTTTGTTCCTCTTGAGTGAAGGCTGTTGAGAGATATTTAATAGATGTTAGAATATGAACATAAGGGAATGACTTAAAAACAAAATTTTCAAACATAGTTCAAGACAGGCTGAGAGTGTCTGGAAAAAATGGACTCTGTGCTCAGTTCAGCTACCGCCTACATAGCTAGCTCACCTCTCAGAAGTGATTAAAAAAAAAAAACTAACATCAGGCAAAACATAACCCCTTATGTTTTGGAATCTACTCATTTCAATGGTGTAATCATCCTCCTTTAGTGAGTTCCTAGAGGGAAAGTTCTGGGTTAATTTTGGGACACTTGCATGGCCATTGCTCTGAGCACTGTATTGGTAATAGGCAGGCAGAAGCCGTCACCTCCCAGTCTCTCCACCGCGTGCACACAAGAGACGCACATCACCTTCAGAGCTCACAGACACTGGGAGAGCGTGGGAAAGCAGTTCAGAAGTACTGAGAGGTTTGTATATGTTTGTTTGCAATGAGGTCCCCTGTGTAATTCTGTCTGTCCGAGAATTTACTTAGAAGCCCAGGCTAACCTAGAAATTGTGGCAATCCTCCTGCCTCTGCCTTCCTAGTGCTGGGATTATAGGCATGCACCAGCACACCTGGCCAGAAGTGCTGAGTTTTGAGTATTTATGACCTTAAACAAATGGCTAACATACAGCTTGTCATTTATAATTTGATTTTTAATAATAGGAACGTTCTTCAGCCAGGTGACAACAATACTGAAAATTTAACAACCAACTCCCACAATTGCCATTCAGAGATTGCCATGTTCAGGTTTTATGAAAATCCTACTTTGTTTAATGGGTTGTCCTCTGGGCCTCCCACGCTGTTTCACTGCCTCCAAGCACTTAGGAGCACCACTGATTTCTTGGGGGATCTTGGGTTCGCAATGGATCAGTTCCTATGACCAATTTTTAGCGACATCCCTCCCCTAGGCTAGAAGTAGGCTCAGACCTTTGTCCCTGAGAAGGGGAAGGCTCTTCTTCCTGCTGAGTGAATGAGATCTGTAGGTAGACAAAGGTTATTGCTGTCACAAAGCACTGCCCTGGGTTTAAAATTACTATTCCAGGGAGATTGGGCCAAGGGGACCTAGAAGAATCATGAGAGACTATGGACATGGAACACCCAGTTACATCTGAATTTCAAGGCAGAAGGTGTAGGGCAGTGGTGGAGTGTTTTCGTAGCTCTAGGCTCAATCTCTAGCACAAAAAGAAAAGTCAAATTTCAGAGAAACAATAAAGTTTTATGTTAATTGTGTCGCTCACAAATGGAAATCCCAGAGCACATAGCATCTTATATTTACAGTTCCCCCCCCCATCTCCCACACTGGGGAAAAAGCTCACCTTTGTACCTTGGAAGGGCACAAAGCTCACTCATAATGACAGGGTGTGTGAGTTCCCTTGAGAGAGGCCAAGTAGGCTAGGGTGTTCAGCTCCTGGAGGTCACCATGCTGAACATTTGACAGAATGTGTGACTGAGTGACAGCCAGTGAGAATGTTGAGTGAAGACTATCAAGAGGGTGACCACTGTGGGAAATTCAGTGAGTGGCAGGCCCTGGAAGGACACAGTGCCTACAAGTGTTGGCTCACACCGGATGGGTGCAGCGCACACGAGTGTTTGCTCACACCAGATGGGCGCACAGCACACGAGTGTTTGCTCACACCAGATGGGCGCAATGCACAAGAGTGTTGGCTCACAACAGATGGGCACAGTGCACACGAGTGTTCGCTTATACCAGATGGGCGCACTGCACACGAGTGTTGGCTCACACCAGATGGGCGCAGTGCACACGAGTGTTGGCTCACACCAGATGGGTGCAGTGCACACAAGTGTTTGCTCACACCAGATGGGCGCAGTGCACACAAGTGTTTGCTCACACTGGATGGGCGCAGTGCACACTAGTGTTTACTTTTACTGAAAGCCATTCCAAGAGCTAGCCTAGGCTATAACTAGGCTGGCAAAGCCAAGTCACTTTCCTGTGGACCTCTTGTATGCTTTGCTGATACATTTATCTCTATGTATCAGTTCATCTCATACTTCCAAACCCCTCTGAAATCTCTTGGAAATATGAGAATCTTCAGCTGCACAGGAAGGCACAGAAATAACCCTCAAATGAGCCCAAGTCCCAGTTAACTGGAAAGGACTTTCCCCACCACCTCTCCCTGAAGCAGGAGTTGAGACCATGCATGGACGTGCTGGGGTGTTGTGAACGGTCCCCTTGTCTCGGGAACCATCTATTTGGATGGCCCATTTGACATCCCCATGAAAGGTGAGGTTGATGCTGCCTGAGGAAATTGCCTATGATTAGGGGAAAGGGTGGGAGTGTCTGTTTGGAGCACCTCACACACAGTAATAGCTGTCATGAAAATGACCCCAATTTTGCCTCTTCTGGCTGGGAATGAGGCAGGAATTTCACATCTTAACCTTTGAAGGGGTGTCTTTGGTGCCTGCTCTGGATGTAGGGAACATCTAGCTTTCTGAAGAGCCTCCGAGCTTCCTCAGAGGTGGCACTGTGTCACAGAGGCTGGAAAGAAAGCATGCCTGACAATCCTGATTTTAAATTTTCTTGATAATGATGTTATCAGATAGCGGAAAAACTGGAAGCATCTTAATGTCCATGTTAGAAGATAACCACGTTTAAGAATATGAGGTGCCATGGATAGGCCCCTCTGGTGCCATTATACGTGACATTGATGACTAGCTAATGTTGTGGGGGTTTTATATCATTAGGTGAAAATTCATTAAACAAAGTAGAATTTACATAAGACCTGGACATGGCAATCTCTGAATGGTAGAACAACTACTTATTATATTCTTCTTTTTGCAAATATTCATCTATTTTTTAAAAAAAAAACATGCAGATGAATTGTACGGCAAAAAGAACAGTTCTCCTGTCTGTATTTTTAAATATTTAGATATCTCTTGGCTGTCAGAGCCTATGATTATGTTTATAATTCAGGTAAAGCTCTAAGAACTAAATATCTCTCTGTTGAGGAACCATAGCAGGGTGCAGATCATCACCCATGTAACAGAAACATCACTACCAACTGGAAACACACAAAACTCCATAGGTGACCCTAGAGCCAGCCAGGACATCTGCTCACAGCAGAGCAAGGTGGCATACACCTTGATCCCAGCAGAGGCAGGTGAGTCTGAGGCCAGCCGGATTTATAAAGCGAGTTCCAGTCCAGCCAAGGCTGCCTTGTGAGGCACTGTGCTGGTTAGCTTTTAATGCCAACCTGACACAGGCTAGAGTCATTTGGGAAAAAAGACCCACAGTTGAGAAAATGTCCCCACCACATTGGTCTGTAGAGGAGCCCGTGGGGCATTTTCTTGTTTAGCGCTTGATATGGGTGGGCCCATCCTACAGGGCCTTCCCTGGGTAGGTGGTTCTGGGTGTCGTAAGAAAGCAGGCTGAACAAGCTATGGGGAACAAGCCAATACGAGGCACTGCTCCATGGTCTCTGCATCAGTTCCTGCCTCCAGGTTCCTGTCTTTAGTTCCTACACTGACTTCCTTTGACAACAACTATGATACCATATGTAAGATAAAATAACCCTTTCCTCCTCAAGTTGCGTTTGGTTATGATGGTACTTTTTGTCTTCTTTCTTCGTTTTTTCTTTTTGAGACAGAGTCCCTCTATGTATCCCCGGCTGTCCTGTAGACCACGCAGACCTTGACCTCGCAGAGAGTCACCTGCCTCTGTCTTTTGAGTGCAGGGATCAAAGGCATGTACCACCATGCCTGACCTGGTCATAATGTTTCAACACAGTTGTAGAAAACCCTAAAAAAAAATCCTGTCTCAGATAGATAGATGATAGATAGACAGACAGACAGACAGATCACATTTGCTATTCTAGCATGCTTTTCTCTGTGCCGGGCATCAGGTTAGTGTTTCACATAAATTATCTCATTTACTCTTTTAACAGTGCCTATTTCTGGGCTTATCTGTCAAAATCAGGTGGGGTTTTTTTATTCCTATTTTAAAGGTCAGAAAAGAAACAATGTTAAAGCAAAAAAGGATCCTATCCTTTATTCAGTCGTGATGGGAGAAAAGACCTAGGTTTGCAGCCACGTGCCCCAGAACTAACTCAAGCAATGACGTGAGGTTGAGCTGGTGGCACAAGTCTTTATCCCACTCTAGGGAGCCAGAGGTAGGCAGATCTCTTTGAATTTGAGGCAAGCCTGGTTTATGTAATGAGTTCTGGGCCAGTCAAGGTCTTAAAAATAAAATAAGATAAAAACAAACAAAACCCAGCTCTCTTGTGTCTGGTCTGCCAGTTGGTTATGTGCAGGAAAGACAGCTGGCTAATTGAATTAACCACGTTTAGTTTTTTAAATGTCTTGACAGTTGCTTAGCTTACATTTGCTGCTCCCTTCCACTCCAAAGAGGGGGTAAGACAAGGTTGGGTACTGATAAATGCAGATACTGCATTTATTCATGCAGAGCAGGAATCCAGGCCCACAACCAGATGCTTGTGCACGTGACAAGCACCCTTTTGATGTTTGGGTTTTTTTTTTTTTCCTACCCTTCTCTCTGAACTCATTCTCTTTCTTGTTGAATGGAATCAAGCCTGTTCAGATATCTTGTCCTTGAGAAACAAGATCAAATAGAAACAGGCTGGCCCAAGTCTGTTAGGTCTTGCAAACACCCTTCCTCAGCCACCAGAGGAAATGTAGCCTTGGTCCCCAAAACTAAAGCTATGTATGTCCAAGATTATCAAAGAGTATCATAAGTTACTTGTAACAGTCTGAACTGGTGAGCCAATCCAAGCCCAGATCTTACTAGCAATTCAACGTGAGGAAAGAGGCAAAGGTATGGGCAGCTAGAGCCTGCCCTGCCCAGGCAGAGTGTGTGCTCAGGAGAGTAGCTTAAAGGCTTCATTCGGTAATTCTCATTCACTTACTAAAGCTGTGAAGCCAGGATGTGTGTTTAAAGGCTCTTTAATTCAAAGACCTGTTATCTTTACTTGACCTCATTTCCTGCCATTGGTGAGCATGGGCCGCTTCTGTTCCCCCTAATAGCCATGTAGTATAATCCTTGCTGGGAACAACTGCTGTGTGTACCTTCTTTTGTGTCAGGCCACAATCTTGGGAAGTCATGTGTTTTGAAAGGAGTCATTTACAGCCTGCTGTTTGACCTGAGGAAGCCAGGCGCTCACCCTTTTCTGGCCTCACACACTGTATTTCCTTCCTGGGCTTTCTGAAGGGTTGATGCAGCACAGGACCCAAGTGCGCCTTCCAAACCAGGTGCTGGAGGCTAAAGACATTTGTGCAAATATTTGGCTCGTTTTTTCCTTTTTAATGCGGAGCGTTGTAGCATGAGCTACCAGGACTTGGTGATGGTGGCCTAGATCCTTGCATTTTCCACCGTGCTTCCCAAGGGCTTTCTTCCCAGTAGTTTTAACGCTCCCCAGAGAGGCAATAAAAATCCTTCCTGGGCATTTACCAGCACTCTCAGTATAGAGCTGGTGCCACACACTGGGACTGATCCGCTCTCCAGGTGACCAGATGTAAGGCCAGGCTATGACCAGCTGATCAAGCCACAGAAGCACTGGTTCCAAAGGAGAAACATCTGGCTTGAGAAGAGAAACTCACAAAGCCGGCCCCACAATGCTGGAATGCAAGCCAGGCATGGACAAGTTTCTGTATGCATGCTGATAAGAGAATCAATCACATAGCTCACGTATTGAACATTGCCATGGTCCAGCACAGCACTTCACAGACAAAATCTCATTTTATCTTTGCACTAAGCTTCTGAAGGGGGCACCAGGATAAGTCTCGATTTTATAGGCAATGAAATAGATTCAGGAAGATTAAATAATTTGCCTAAAGTCAAAAGGCTCATAAGTTATAGGATTAGGTTAAAACCTTTTTAATTTCAGACCCACACTGTTCTTGCTTTTAACTTATCTTAATGTATGTGGTATCTTGTGTGTGAGGGTGTGGTGTCTTGTGTGTTGGTAAATGTATGTTGGGGTCATGCATGCACCCTTGTATGCACATGTAGAGGCCAGAAGTTGATATCAAGTATCTTCCTTTATTGTTTTCCATCTTTAGTTTTTGAGACAAGTTACCTTACTGAACTTGGAGCTCAGGAACTGGCTAGACTCTCTGGCCAGCAACCCCACTGGCTCCCCCTGTCTCCACCTTTGAGCACTAGGACTATGGGTACACATTGCTATGTCCGGCTTTTGTCATAGGTGCTGGGGATCTGAATTTGGGTCCTCGCACTTGTGAAGCAAGCCCTTTTCCCACTGACCCAGCTGCCCAGTGCTGCAGACCCACACTTTTGAAACACTGACTGTGCATACCATTCGAGGGTGATGTGTGACTGCTGCAGGCTAGCTGAGCTTAGCAAAGACAGGAAGATGTCTCAGATGGTCACTGTATGACCCTACAAATGACCCCTTACTTGGTTCTGATTTTATCAGAGGTTCTTTGTGGGCAAAGGCTGCTCGCTCATTTCCCGGCTGCCCAGACCCGAAATATTCACACAGAAACTCTATTAATTACAATACTGTTTTTCCAATAGCTTAAGCATATTTCTAGCTAGCTCTTACATCTTAAATTAACCCATTTCTATTATTCTGTGTATTGCTACAAGGCTGTGGCTTACCAGGTAAAGTTCCAGCACCTGTCTCTTTCGGCAGCTACATGGTGTCTCTCTGACTCCGCCTTCTTTCTCCCAGCATTCAGTCTAGTTTTCCCACCTAGGTTTATTCTGTCCTGTCATAGACCCAAGCAGCTTCTTTGTTCATTAACCAATGAAAGCAAGAGATATACAGAAGGACTTCCCACATCAGTCCTTTTCCTGCTTTGTGCCTATCCTATTTGGTACCACTGTACAGGCTACTTCAGAAACAGTGGTGGCCAAGATTAACTTTTTGATAAAAAAAAAATCGTTAATGGATTCTCTCACCTAGATCTCTGACTTTGCAGTCTGTGAAGCTTGGAAAAGTTTAATGCCCCTGAGAAGTTCTGTTAAGGCATCATAGATCCCAATTTGCCCAGAATAGTGTCATTTTCCATCTGCTGCCCCACTAACTTTTAATGACTCTCTAAAGCATCTCAGACTGATGAGTTACATAGGCACTTTAAGGACAGTGTGCCCCCTTTGAGGACAGTTCCCATTCTTTTGGTATTATCATTTCAATGTTCCCTGAGAACTCCTGTGCTCCCTATGGTTTAGACAGACTGAGATGGTCAATTAGTGTTCTGGCTTCACCAAGGCATGGAAACTAGCTTAAAGATGTGTGTGGTCCACACCCAGACAGTAATCCAGTCAGTATGAGGATGTTTTAGGAACTCTATCTAGTAAGGTTCCAGGGCTTATAGGATGCTGCACAAGAGCTATTGGTGGCCAAGTGAGTCATAATCTCAGAAGCATCTGCCAGAGAAGGGAGTACATGTCACAGTAGCCAGGACCAGCATACCAGTGCTGAACTCAGGTAGAGCAGGGACTTACTATCTTAACGTGACAGCAACTTCTCTTATAGCTAGGCTAGTAGGAGCTAAAGTCTATTGTTTGGAAGGAGAAAAGTATCAACCAAAGAATATTAGAGTATTTCCATTCTGACCTTTCATCCTTCTATCAACAAATGAACACACACACAGACACACATGCACACACATGCATACATACACACACGAACACACACATACACACATGCACACCGCACACATACACACATGCACGCATGCACACATACACACATGCACACAGACACACAAACATGTACACAGATACATGCACACACATGCACACAGATACACACATACACGTGCACACACACACATACATACATGTGCACACACACATGGATGATAGAGAACTCCATCTCCACTGTGGAAACTGAGGCATTACTCAAATAGATCTCTCAATTTGATGATGCCCACAAGAGCACCAAACATTACCAGGGATTTTCTGACTGTGTCGTGGAGGCCAGATTCCTAAGGCTGCATCTCAGTAGCTATCCAGAGATTGAGCAGAGGGTGTGAAAGCTAGGGATTAAAAAGGGAGAGTGAACTGAGCCCAAGAACCGTCCTCTACCCAGGGCAGCTCCCTTGCTGTCTGTCTCGTATGTCAGAGTTTATGTGGGGGAGGATGAGAACGTCATTGCTGCGGAGTATTTCTTTACCCTGTAAAGATGTGTCTCTGCCTAAGGCACCTTCTAGTTGGTTTAATAAAGAGCTAAATGGCCAATAGCTAGGCAGGAGAGAATAGGCAGGACTTCCGGACAGAGAGAGAAATTGGGAGGAGAAGTCTAGGTTTTCGATTTTACTAGCAGACTCTGAGCAAGTCAGATGTGCCCTTCTAAGTAGAAGTACCTAAGCATGTGACAAAATGTAGATTTAAAAATATGGGGTAATGAAATTTTGAGATGTTGGGGAAAAGCCTAAGCTAAGGCCAAGCTTTCATAATCAATAAGTCTCCGGGTCATTATTTGTGGGCTGGTGGTCCAAAGATAGTCTAATAGGAAAGCTTGCTACAAATGATGGATTCTGGAAAACCACTCATTTGTTCAGAATCCATCATTTGAAAAATGAGGATACCAAAGCCCAGAAGAACCAAGGGGCACACTCTCCCCAAAGTGTTGCAGGATATTTGATTGCACAATGACACCCCAGACTGTGTTAATAAAGTTAAACTTGGATCGGAGGATGGAGCCAGCAACTAGTTGACAAGAATTGACCACAGACATTTTGAAAGACCCAGGATGCCATAGAAAGACACAAGAAGGAGTTTGGAGGGGCTGAGAAAGATTTGTGGGCCTTTTTAGATTTGGTACGTGTGGAAAGAGGATCAAATTAGTGGCTCCTCCACCACTTTTTGATCTATCAGGTTTTTAACCCCAATATTGGACTCCTGAATCTTTATTGGTAATAGAACAACTTAGATAAAAGCAACACCAAAGGTCATACATGGTGATTATAAGGGCAGACTGAACTAAAGGCTGCTCAAAGGTACAACACTTGCTTAGCATGCTTAAAACTCTGAGTTCAGTTCTCAATGTCAAATAAAACAAAATGAAATAAACAGGCAAAGAGAGAGGAAAGGCCAGAACTCCGTCTGGTTCTCTTATATCACAGTGGCATCTTCGATATAATAAAAACACAACCTCAGAGCTGGAGATAGGTCTCAGAGGCTGAGAAACCTTAAGCTTATCCCCAGCACCCATTTTGGGCGGCTTACAACTGCCTGGAACCCCAGCATCACAGGATTCAGTGCCTACCTGTACACAGATACACACCCCCCACATACACAAGATGCTTCTCTAAAAAATACACAATGCTACTTCACAATCTTATAAAGACCAAACACAATAACAGTTCTATCATGACTATGAGCAATTCACATCTACACCTTATGTTAGTGTGTAACATAAATAAAATGTCAGCTGCCTGGGTCTCAGGGGAGAGCTCTGTGGGTCAAGTGGACCTGCCAGTAGAAGGACCTCGTTCGTGCTTCAGAACTCACATTTTTTAAAAAAAGCCAAAAATGTAGAGCCCAATAAAAATCAATAAAAAAGAAAGAAAAAAAACCCAAAAAGCCAAGAATAGTGCCTTATACCTGTATTCCTGGGAAGAAGAGAAGGCGGATCCTTGCAGCTCTCTGCCCAACCAGCCTAGTCAGCAAACCTCAGGACAATGAGAGATTCTGTCAAAAAAAAGCAGCAAGGTAGATGGTACCTGAGGAACGGCATCTGATATGGTCCGCTGGCTTCTGTACACATATCCACACAGGTGCGTGTGTACTCCAACACACTTGTGCGCCATGTATGTGAACATAACACACACACTTCACATGTTTGCTCATGCTTCCTAGATGGCAAGCCCCATGTAGGAATCTCCCACCTACAGTACAGATGCAACACAAATTCGTTAGAAAATATCCAGTTCACAGAGGACCATCTCAACAGCCCCAAGGAATGAGATTAGTAAAACCTGAACACAGTGCCTGGAAAGATGGCTTGCGGTGGAGCGCTTGCTTTGCGTGCTCAAGGGTCTGGGTCTGATCTCAACTTCTGCCATGAAAAGTTGGAGGCTGGTCAGGACTTAAGCGACAAACATCGGTCCCTTCAACAAGTCTTAGAGAGAGAAGCATGTAGAAAGGAGGATACTGATACAGAGGGAGTCTGAGAACGGTGTGAACTGCATGTGATGGAGGAGTCACAGTCAAATCAGTCTTTAAATTCATGAGAAAATAGAGGAAATGTTAAAAGGCCTATGAATTTCGGTTAATATTGTAGATTTCTGTTAGACATAATAATGCGGATGTACTTACAAAGAAAGAGTCCTCGATTCCTCAGTAAGCTGTAACATGTTACTGAAATGGCAGACTGGGTTTTTTCTGAAATGGAGGGGATCTTGAGATAAAGATAGAAGAAGATGCCTCAAGATGATCATTGTTGAACTGGAAAAAGCCGGTTCATCTTACTGTCTGGCCATCTTGTGTATGTTTAAGCTGTACAATGAGCATGTTGAAGGGAAGACAGAGGGAAGCAAAGGAAGAAAAAGGAAAGGGGTTTGGGCTTTGGCTCCAACCTGGAGGCAGGTCTTGACTCCTCTCCTTGCCAGCTGCGAGGCTCAGAGTTGTCAGTTTTCTTTACGATAGTGGGACCAAAACAGACTGGGAGAATCAAATGAGATAATACGTGAAGTGTGCCTGGCTAATAGTACACAAGGAGCCATAATGGTCATTGTCAATATCGCGTGTTAAGGACACTGCCCTCGTATCCGGTGCTGGATCAATGATTAGAACAACAATCACTAAAATGGTGACATTCTTAGTATAACTTCATCTCTATTATGGGCGCTTTACATGTGATGACACACTTGACCCCCATACTCTAAACAAAACCTGAAAGAGTATAGAAAGCAATGATGTAATAAATAATGACAGAATCTAGTAGACATAATAGTCTATCATAATATGCTTTGTTTAATCTTGGAATTAAACACATTTGGGAAATGTGTTCCAATTCTTATGACAGACTAAGTGGATTAAGCCTTGGGGTCTTCGGTACCATTTTTCTATCAATATCACATGACATTCGGATCTGAACAAGTACAATACCAATAGCTTTTACTCCACACTTTAAACATTTTAATTTTTTATTTTACTTTTAATTACGTGCATGTGTGAGTGCAGGTGTCCTCTGAGTGTAGAAGAAGGTGTGGAATCCCCTGGAGCTGGAGTTGCAGGTGGTTGTGAGCCACCTGATATGGGTGCTGGGAATAGAACTCATGTCCTTTGTAGGAGCAATGAGTGCTCTTAACCACTGAGCTGTCTCTCCAGGCCCCCATGTTTTATTTTGTAGTATGAACGCAAAAATCGTCACTCTCTCAAAAATACAGAAGGGGTTCCTTGGGCTCTCATTCTTGCTTTCAAATTATTTCTCTTGAGGCGTCCTGCCAGGTTTCTCTCCCTCAGAGTTAAGTGAACTAATTTAACCAGATTCACCTTTTTTAGTTAAAATAGTTTTGTCTACAGCCCCAAACTTTCACCAGTACCACCCCCTGCCTCTTTCTTAACCTTCAAGAAAATCTTTATCACATACCTGCGCTCATGATCAGTTGTATGCCATTTAGTTCCTAATTATTTTTTCCTGCTCTGGAAAGGAAGAAACATTGTCCAGTTCCTTGGAAGTGACCTCCAAAGAGTAGTAATACCCACAACATGAAGACAGCCATCTTCTTCTACACACTGTTTCTTGGTTTCCTGGTCAGCTATGCTGTGCTGAGTTCAGAAAGATCTGTGGTGACTGGTGTCCTGCTCATACCCATCCACACTGGGTACTTCCCCTCCTCAGCATGCACACACACGTGTGTGTGTGTGTGTGTGTGTGTAAGGTGCATTGTACCTGTAGGTGTGTCTGTTTGCATGTGTGCAGGTGTACCCACGTGTGCATGTGTCAAGTCCATGTCACTAGAGGATAGCCTAGAGAGCTGTCTACCTGTTTGTTGCTGCCATTGTTCAGACAGGATCTCACTGTGTAGCAGCTCTGGCTGGCCTGGAACTCACTGTGTAGACCAGGCTGGCCGGAACTCACATAGATCTTCCTGTCTTTGCCTTTCAAGTGCTGGGATTAAAGGTGTGCATGCCGAGCATGCCTTGTTTTTGAGATTAGGCCTTTCATTAGCCTGACGCCTGCCTATTAGGCTAGGCTGGGCTGGCTGGCCCTGGGGATGTGTCTGCCTCTGCCTTCCCAGCCTGGGATTGCAAGTATGTACCACTGTGCCTGGCTTTTCACACAGACACTAAGCATAGAACTCATGTCCTCCTTGTACTTGTATGCTGTCTCAGTTGGGGTTCCCTACAGAAATAGAACTGAGTCTTCAAAAGTCCGTGCCAGGTCCAGACTCTCTCTCTGCCTTCAACTTGCAGATCAGATGCGAGCTCTCGGCCATTTCTCCTGCCCAATACCACCATGCTCCCCACTGTCAAGATCATAGACCCACACTCTCTGAAGCTGGAACCAAGCACCCACCTAAATGCTTTCTTTTTAAATTATATTCATTCATTTTATTTTGTGGGTGTTTTGCCTGCATGGATGTATATATGTGTGTGTATCATCTGTGAGTGTGTTGCCCTTGGAGGTCAGAGGAGGGCATCGGGCTCCCTAGATCTGGAGTTCCTAGTGGTTGTGAACCACCATGTGGGTGCCAGGAATCGAACCTTAGTCCTCTGCAAGAGCAACTAGTGCTTTAAACTGCTGAACTGTCTATCCAGCCCCCTAATGTTTTATGTTTCCTTGGTCATGGTGTTTTGTCATAGCAACAGAGCACTAAGACCCTCAGTGATTAGGTGCTGTGGAACAATGGTTTGTACCCTGTCAATTGTATTTTAATAAAACTCTGATTGGCCAGTAGCCAGGCAGGAAGTATAGGTGGGACAACCAGACAGGAAGTAGAAGCAAGTCAATAAGAACAGGAGAATTCTAGGAAGAAGGAAGTCCTAGTCTGCAGTCGTGACCCAGCCACAGAGTAAGCAAGATGTGACTGACTTGCCAAAAAAGGTACCGAGCCACGTGGCTAACATAGACAAGAATAATGGGCTAATGTAAGTTATAAGAGTTAATAAGAAGCCTGAGCTAATGGGAGAATCAGTTTATGATTAATGTAGACCTCTGTGTGATTTCTTTGGGACTTAATGACTGTGGGAATCAGGCAGGATAGAAATCTCAGACAACAATTAGGAAACACCTGCTGCTCTTCTAGTGAGACCTGGTTTCAGTTCCCAGCACCCACTAGAAGCGTTTGTACACATACTGACTCTTTTTCTTTTAACAACCGTGTCACATAATCTATCTTGTAACTGTACCATAATTATTTGTATATGCTACTATTTCCAATTTAAACAATTCTAAAATAGCCTCTTTTTTTACATTTATTTTTTTTAATGTGAATTGGTGTTTTTTGCCTGCATGTATGTCTGTATGAGGGTGTTGGATCCCCTGGCACTGGAGTTACAGACAATGAGCTGCTGTGTGGGTGCTGGGACTTGAACCTAAGTCTTCTGGAAGAGCTGCCAGTGCTCTTAACCACTGAGCCATCTCCCCAGTTCCTAATATAACAATTTTTTTATCAGAAATCTTGTCTCTGTCTGAATATTTCTTTGGGATAAATTCCTAGAAAAGGGTCTCTGGGTCCGGAAGAATTACCTTCTTAGAACTCTTTATACCTGGGTGGTGGCGCATGCCTTTAATCCCAGCATTCAGGAGGCAGAGGCAGGCAGATCTCTGTGAGTTTGAGGCCAGCCTGGTCTACAAGAGCTACTTCCAGGACAGGCTTGGACAGGCTCCAAAGCTATAGAGAAGCCCTGTCTCGAAAAACCAAAAGCCAACCAAACAAAAAAACCTCTTTGCATATGTTGCAGCACCTCTACAGAAGAGCTCTAGATTTACAATCCCACACCATCACAGCATCAGCGAAGTCCGAGGGACCTCCACTTTCAGTGCTGAGCCCTGGAAGCACAGCCTCACCAGCTTCTGAGGGAAGACTGGGCTGGGCTGGCTGCTTACCAGGGCGTGCAAGACAACTTCCTGCTGTTTCTTTTGTCACCTTGACCAAACACAACTCTAAAGTTCCCCATTGTGTTTTTAGTGAGACTCCAAAACATCCCCGCTAAAACAGGCCAGTATTCATAATGCATGACAACACTACGAAATGCACATTAGCTACCAGTCATTAGCCAGCTCAGCCCTCCAAGTGCAGCCTTCTTCACGTGCAAGTTGAACCTTCCCATCCTCTTGCATCCCTCGACAGCTGTGTGTCCCTTGACGTTCATGTCATCTGGTTCATCACTGTAACCCCAGCACCTGGCCCTCTGCCAGCAAAGAGTAGGAGCTCAACAAATAGTCATGGAATCAGGAACAAGTGAAAGAAACACTCTCCTGCCTGGTGGTGGTGGCGCACACCTTTAATCCCAGGAGGCAGAGGCAGGTGGATCTCTGTGAGTTCAAGGCCAACCTGATCTACAAGAGCTAGTTCCAGGACAGCTAGGACTGTTATACAGAGAAACCCTGTCTCGAAAAAACAAAAAAGAAAAGAAGGAAGGGAGGAGGGAAGGAAGGAAGGAACAAAGAAAGAAAGATAGAAAGAAAGAAAGAAAGAAAGAAACAAACAAACAAACAAACAAACAAACTCAGTTTGTTGCACCATCAGAGAGTTCCCTTTATAACTCTGGCCTGCCTCTCTTCCTCTCTATGGGGTGGCAGAGACAGCTAAGCAGTAAGATCAGTGGTTGCTCTTGCAAAGGACCTGGGTTCGATTCCCAGGACCTACATGATAGCTCTTAACCATCTGTACATCCAGTTCTAGTGGATGCAACACCCTCTTCTGGCCTTTGTGGACACCAGGCACACATATGGTGCACAGACATACAAGCAAGCAAAATACCCATACATACAAGATAAAAAATTAAAAACAAAACAAGCTTCATTTCATCTCCTGATTCACTGCTATGCACACACATAGCCTACATACACAAAGACACACACACACCACCACCACCATACCACACCACATCACCTACCACAATACTGGTACAGACATTTCAGACTCATCATTGTCAACCTGACTACAATTCCCCATGTACCAAACCTTGCAAGAAGGGTTTCCTCTCTAGCTCTCTTATGGGCTCAGTTAAGATGATCAATGCTTCAGGACCCAGCTCAGATCTTGCCACTTTTAGTAATCCCCTCACCAATCCATCCTTACAAAGTTATTCTCCAGCTTCCCTCTGAACTTTCATTATTGTACCCGTACTTTACATGAACTTGAACTGTCTGTCCACTTCCTTGACTAGCAAGCAAACTGTACCCTCAAATTCAAGAACCTCTCCATGATGCTGAAACAATTCACTGTGTGGGACCTGGGAGTTACACACAGAGCCTCTGCTTTTTCAGGGCTCTTTTTTTTTTTTTCTGTTCCAGCCTTTAAAGGCCTGCAGACTTGCAACTCATCTGCCTTTAGATAAGGTATTGAGCGTAGATCTGTCCAGCCTTGTCTTGATCATTCACAGTCACGGGCCCAGGCAAGTCAGAAGTCCACCATCCTCCAACACTTTCATATAAACAAAAGTAATAGCAAAAATATACATTCAAAACTAAAAACTAATGGCTTCTACTTGTGGGACCAGCAGAGAAAACATGGGGTCTGAGGAGGGAAGGGAACTCCTAGGATTTATCAATGAAAGCATATCTGTTTTGGGCTTATTTTGCAATAATAAGATAGTTAATAAAAATCTACAAGAAGGACAGAAACCTTAAGAAAGGCCATTGCAGGATCTTAGGGAGCAGGTGATGAGGACAGGGCCACCTCAACTGGGAAGCAAGTGCTGAAGCTCCTCTCAACACCACCTGCTTCCCCGTGCTCTCTGACCTCCCTTAGCCCCCACCCCTGGAGGAACAAGCAGACACAGCCACCAAGAAACTTAGTGAATAATGGGAGCTGTCAGCTCAGTCTTCCTGACCCAAGAAAACATTCCAGATAGGATCCAATAGGATGACAGAAAGTTGACAAACTCATGAATGATGACCCCTGGGGACTTCTAGTAGCTGGACTCCTCCTGGGGCCTCCCAGGACTCAGGTGGGAAATATCTGTCCTCTGCAACACTGCTCCTTCACCCTAAAGGTGCATTCAGATGGCAGTGGAGGGCAGTTTAGGCAATTTTCTGGTTGTAGCTTTCCTTGGCCCACCTTAGCACCCCAGGAATCCAGAGTCAGGCAGGGCTCCATTTGTAGCTACCTGAGGGATCCAGATCATTAGGGCAGCAAGCCTGGGAATCTTCATGACAGTCCAAGCCACCTCTTCACTGTCCTTGTCCTTTCCTGAGTCCCGCACCTTGCCGCGTACTGATTTCGCCCTCCTTTGTGAACATAGCTACCTTTGGCTGGTTTAGCTCTTCCTAATTATGCACAAGGCAAAAAAAGTAACAACTGTAACTCGACCCTTGGCAATTCAGCTTAACCATCTCAAATAACTGACAGCGCGGGTGTAAAACATCCCCGCAACAATGCTGACCCAGTGGCCATTACAGTGATTTACTCTGGACCACATGAAGTTCAGTGGCCGGGAAAGAAGGCAGAGTCTCAAACGGCTTTCACTAATGGTGTCGTAAATTCAGACCAGTGCATCAGAGGTAATGCCAAAGTGTGGGTAACCCAAAGTCAAGGGGCCTGGGTTTTGTTTCCCAGGGCAAAGGGACACATACCTTCAATGATGAGAAAGTTCCATGGAGCTGACCCAGGGATGGGTTCCAGGCACCTCTTCACGAGCTTTGTCCCTTTGGTTGAGAGGGAGGGGCATAAAAGGTGTCAGTGGTCTCAATGCTCGGTAAATCACTGGGTATAAGCCAGCTGGGCTGGGTGATAGCCTACATGGGGTCCTTTCTCCTAGGGGCCAAGCCCAGAAGGCCCCCCCCACTCCGTGACCCCATGGATAGGTCATCAAGGGTGTGAGACCAGCCCGCCTGTTCAGTCACCAGAAGGGACTTCTCCGAAGGTTAAAAAGAGGTGACAGAAGAGTCCCTAATTCCATGGAAGAAACGGGCTCAACTATCCATTTGAGTAGTAATGGGAGAAGAAGCTACATACTGATTCCAACCAATCACTCACACATGCAGAGTTTGGGATTCATGCCAGAAACAGTACTACTAAAAAAAAAGAAAGAAAAAAAAATTTGTTTCAGAACCTAAAAATCAAAGGGAAAAGAAGTCACTGTGCTATACTTGAAATAACATGCCATATCCATCCACATTAGCTACTGTCTGTCAGAGGAAGCCCTGCCATGATACATCTTAAGACGGAAGTACTATTATAGCCGCCATTTCCTGAGGAACAGGCAACATCACAGAGCAGATTACCTAAGGGGCTAGGTCATTCAGGTCCTTCTGTATCATCTGCCTCCTTGTGTCTGTAGAGCTGTGCCACACTCTCTCAAACACTAGGAAAGCCTCAGACTTTGTGTAGCCAAAGCTTTCGCCACCGGCCTCACAGTTGCTACCTTGTCATGGGAGGAAATTGAGTTTGATCTTATGTGTGTTGCATCAATAAGGGTGCAGGCAGGGGATGGGTAGAACACCAATCATTTTAGCTAAAAGAATTGAAGGTAAGGAGTTGCTAACTAGGAAAGGAACAGACAGAAAGAGAACCTAAGGACACCAGAAAAGCAGCAACCGCAGGTACCAGCTGTCAGCCACACCATTGGGACCCAGAAGGAATTTTTAAGACATGGAAGTTTGGAGGAAGGCCCCCAAAGACAAAGCTCAAAGAACAGAGGAAGTGGTTGCCCCATGATACTGGGCCAGATGGAGGCTAGTTTTATAGATGGCAGAAAACCTACAGTTGGATTCAAGTTTTGCTGCCAGAGATGCTTCTACTAGAAGATCACACAGGGGTTACCTGGTAACGGTGGTCCATGCAACAGTTACCGGCAGACAGGAAAGGGGAAGACCCTTCACCCACTTCTGCTCCAGCCTGGCTGCTGCCCTCTGGCCAGAGTCCCAGCCCTACCACCACAGGCCAGCAAAGAAAAGCCAGCTTTAAGATTAGAGACACATTCAGCCACCTTCAGCCTATAACTGTAATTCCCTCAGAAGTGTCATTGAGACACACAAAAACTGGCTTAGGCTCAGCAGGAAAAGTCTTTGGGCAAATTGGTGATGTCCACCACAGGCCCAGCCAAGAGACTTGGTGACATGAATGTTATATACTGGTCTCTCTTCTGGTAACTAAATTACTCACCTGTAAGTGTGAGGAGTGAGCCATTGTTTAGGACTGAAAACCCAAATGGTTGAGACAGACTCAGGACAATTACAACAGAAGCCCTCCCCTTTGCCACCCTCCCCTTTGCCACCCTCACCAGCTCTCACCTCCGTGGCATAATTAAGTGGTTATATACAAAATTTTAGTGTAAAATTTAGACCCTTAACACATTGGTTATGCCAAAGAAATGTGGATTGGAGTGCAGATGGAGGTGGGGTATCAGGATGCTCGCCCTGGCTACTGTGTGCACGGTCATCAGTAATATTCTTCATAGGCCCACAGAAAAACAAGAGTAGCAACTGGAGTCAGGATCTGAGACAGCAGGCAGCACAGGCCAAACATTCCCATGAAGCCTCAGCCTTGAGAATGGCCAAAAGGATTAGGTCACATGGCCCCTGGGTTTTGAGAAGCAGATACCAGCATATTAAAGAGGAACAACAGCTCCGTTTAGCTCAGCTACATGAACTGTCCTTTCAGGTGAAGCAGATGGAGCAATGGAGCATTTAGCAGCAATGTTTCTGCATTGCATGGAATCTTGGCAAGCTGGTGTCTCCTTGGATGCCCTCCCCTCTGGTCACTTCCAAGCCTCTATTCTGGCTCTACATGTTCAGCCTGGTCAGTCTCATTTGTGACCGCAAGTATCACACACCTCCCCACCATCCGCCATCCACTGACAGATTCCAGTTCCACCCCCATCTGTCCTGAACACCGGCTCACATTCACAGCTGTCTTTTCCCTTCCCCAGCTGAGCCTTCCAAACCCCGACGCCCTGCACGCACTCTCCGATTCTTGTCTGCCCTTTCTTGGACATTGGCCACAGCGTGCATTCTCTAATAATGCTACTTTCACTTGGAAACACCGAGACACCTCCTTTGCTCTCATTTCTCAGATCCACTTAGCACAAAAGCCCCTGATCCTACTCCTTGGCCTCTGCAGCCCTTCTCTCTGCGCACATCACGGAACAGTTCTTTCCCCTAGAGACAACCACATTCTCCTTCCAGCTTGCCTCTCTGCCTTCTTGCCTCATCCCCCAAGTCCAGCCTTCCCCACCCTAATGAATGCATTAAAGCTCTGCTCAGTGGCTCCTCCTACCCCATTGTCAATGTTAAAATTTGGCAGGACACACTTGGCTTTCCATAATCAGAGATGTTGCCCTGAGCACCGGCCTTGTGTTTATCCACTGTGCACTACCTGTCACCTGTTGCATCCATCCTGGCCTGCTGCTGCTGTCTGCTTCTTTCTGCTTAAGCCACTGTACCATCATTAGCTTTGGTTGTCAGCTTTACTAGATGGAGGAGTACGTGGAAAATTGGTAAAGCATGTTTCTGGGTGTGTCTATAAAGACGTCTCAATGGAAAACTGGTCGTTGGCTCCACAGACTGATGGGGAGGATCTTGCCATCAATGTGGGTAGCACCATCCCATAAACTGGAGACCACATAGACTGAGGTGAGCATGCACACATGCTCAACCCGCCATGAGTAGGTCATTTGTTTTGCTGTTTTCTCTAACCCTCAGATATTAGACACAGATTCTTCAGCTTCCCCACAATCACTTGCGCCAGCAGCTCTCCAGGGGGCGTTCAGGTCTTCTGGCTGCACCACTAGTTCCCTGTGTCTTGAGGCTTCTACCCTTTGAACTAAATAGCTATCATTCCCTTGGCTCTCCAGCTTGAAGGGAGCAAGTGTTCAGCATCAAACCCATAAGCCCTGCTAATGACCGCTTTGTAACGGTCACTGCATGTGTTCTACCTGCTCTGCTCTGGAGAAGAAGCACACACTGGTTTTCTCTTTGGATCGGGTAAACATACTTACTTTTGCGTCACCATTTCTAGCATCTCAGAAACTCTTCTGGATCCCAGACCTCTTTATCAGAGTTGATAAGTATTCCCGGGGTCCACTTTGGTACCTTTGAGGAGTTCCCTCTTCTTACAGTGCCAAAGGACAGCAGCATATCTTCATCTTGTATGTTTTCTGGAACCGAGAGGGGCTCGGAAAATGGGGCTGGATAAATGGAACCAGACTGCTCTGAAGTTGTTCCAGATGTGAAGAAGTCGCAGTGTGGAGTGTTAGGAAGAGCGGCGTGTGAAGTACAAGGTGGTAGGATGACTTGAAGCAGGCTCTGACGTGGTTGGTGGAAAGACATCCCTAGAAGTGGCTTTTGAAACACTACAGACGTGTGCCGTTTGGAATGAATCTTCTGTCTCCTGCTGGAGACTTAGGATGTGAGCGCTCAGTTCTCAGCTTGCTGCTCCCGTCTCATGCCTGTCTGCTGCCATGCTTCCCGGCCATGTGATGGTGATGACTCCTATTTCCCTGGAACTAAAAGCGCCAAATCATCCCTCCCTTCTGTAAGTGGCCTTGCTCATCTGTTTTATCATAATAATAGAAAAGTAACTCATAGTGATGGAGACTCTACCTGTGGATTGGCTAATTCATTCATGGAACTAACACAGTAATGGATGGTTAACGTCAATTGGCGCCCTATGCTGCCAGCAAGACCATTGCTAGATGTGGCCCCTTAACCCTGGGTGAGAGCCATGAACACAAAACTCCTGTCTTCTCTATAATTTACCTAGTGTTACAAGCAACAAAAAGCAAGCTAAGATACTGAATGAGAAAATAAATGGATAAACAAATTATAGGCATTTTCCTATGTATGCTCATGTATGCTGAGCAAGTTCATCAGTTCCAAAGCAGCACCTGGTACTAGATTCCATTTATATGAAGCTCTAGAATAGGCAGAATTAATCTGCATTAACAGAAGCTTAGCAATGACTGATAGGAAAGGAGGAACAGATTCCAAATAGAGGAGAAAACTTTTTAAAATCTTACTTTATTTTATTATGTTATTAAAAATTTTATTTCAAGATTGTGATGTCAATTACACAAAAGTGAACATTTGACAAAATTGAACTATATCCTAAAAATATTTATTAAAGATGTGCATTATACCTCAAAAAAGGAATTATTTAAAAGTAAAGTAGGGGGGCTGGAGAGATGGCTCAGTGGTTAAAAACATTTGTTCTTACAGAGGACCTGGGTTCAGTTTCCAGCTTCACCTGGCAGCTAACAACTGCAGTTCCATGGGATCCAATGCCCCCTTCTGACCTCTTTGGGCATTGCACACATGTGGTACTGATACATATATTCATGGAAAACACACATACATATGAAATAAGAACAATGAAACCTTCAAAAATAGAGGGCCAGGAATATGAGTAAAGGTGTTTGAAAACCTAATGATTTGAGTTTGATCAGAGAAGTCTGTACAAAGATGGAAAGATGAACCTTACTCCACAAAGGTGACCTCTGACCTTCAGAAGCACTCTGCACAACATGCAAACCTGCACATGAGCACATAATACACACACATTAATAGTAACAATTTAAAACATAAAGCTTAAGAAAAAGGAATTAGATAGAGGAAGCCAGAGTTCATCAATGGGACACTTGCCTATCACACAGAAGGCCTTGGGTTTGATCCCAGAACCAGAAACACAGAGAGGTGGAATGTGATGACACATACTATAATCTCAATGGAGAAGCCAAGGCAGGGGACCACCTGGGCCCAGACATAGAGATCAGCCTGAGCATCATGAGATCTGTTCCTAGAAAACATTTTTAAAAAGTGGATGGAGCCAGGCATGGTGACACACGCCTTTAATCCCAGCACTTAAGAGGCAGAGGCAGGCCTATCTCTACAAGTTGGAGGCCAGCCTGGTCTATGTAGTGAGTTCTAGGAAAGCCATGGCTATGCAGAGAGACCTTGTCTCAAAAGAACAAAAAAAATAATAATAATAAAAAGAGGATGGGGATAGAAGATAGCTCCACAGCTGTGTAAAACAGCTTGGTGGTTACTAAAAAAGCTACAGTTACCACAGAGCCCAGAAATCTCCACTGGCAGAAACAACCAAAAGAACTGAGAATGGGTGCTGAATCACATGTATAAGACTGTTGGTCACAAACCACTCATGATAGTCAGAGGATGAAAGCCACCCAACATCCATAGAATGCATATCGTGGAGAGGCAATGAAAAGAAATGAAAGACGTTCTATACAGTAGATGAGTCCCAAAGGTGATCTGCTAAGTGGAAGAAACCAAACACAAAATCCCCATTTATAGCCAACAGATTTATCAGATGAGATGAACTCAGAGACAGAACGGCAGCATCTGTGAGTGCTGCTCTCCAGGGACCTGGGGAAGCGGGACGGGGGCTGCTGCTCACAGATTTCCTCACGGGTGGAGGAATGGAAGAGGAATGGCGGTTCCACATTTCCAGGCACAGCACAGAAAGGGGGGGGACAGGCAGAACCCAACAAATGCCTAGATTTGAAGAAACGCAGTTAAGAGACTAAAAAGACCAAGACAGTCGAGGCCCACAGTGATTGCACAGGAACACAGGAACACATTTTGACAACCAGTCAAAAATGATCAGAGATTAAAAGAATACCTAAAATACGCTCCAAAATGAGAAGAAAATTAAAGTGATATTGACACATCCTACACGAGCTATGGAAGGAATCCTACCAGGCAGCCCATGCCCTTGACTGTTGAGTCATTGCTCCAGCCATACCTCCAACACCCCAATTTTTTATTTTTTAATTTTTTGAGAGAGGGTTTCTCTGGTAGCCCTGGTTATCCTGAAACTCACTCTGTAGACCAGGCTGGTCTTGAACTCAGAGATCCTCCTTCCTCTGCCTCTTGACTGCTCAAATTAAAGGGGTGTGCCACCATCACCCAGTTGAACATCTAAATATAAGTAGAAAGGGTATTTGATTTTTAAAGCCAACATTTATTCTTGACTTTAAAAATAGTGCCTCAAAAAAAAAATCGATACTTTCACCTGAGACAAAGAGCAAAGCAGAGGTCATTTCTCCTATTCAGGATTGTTTTGGAGGTTTGAAAAACAAAGAGCAGTGGAGAAAAAGCACAGTAATTGTCAGGAAGGAAAACTATCCTTATTTGCAGATGTCATAATCCTCTGTGCTGCAGCATCCAAGATCAGTATATAAATAATAATTATAATAATAAAGCAAATACTGTCTTGTTTTGTATTTCTATGCCAGCAATGAGCCATTGGAAGTTAAGATTCAAGCAACAACATCAATAACAGCACACAAAAGTACTTAAGATAGGTCTGATAGAGAAAAACTCTGCAAGGCCTGCGTCCTGACCATTATAGACACTCCTAAGGGAAACTGACGGGAAGGAACAGTCTACGTTCTTAGGAAGACACAATGGCGTTATGTCTATTCTCCTCAGATCAACCTGGACTCAGTAAGGAGGTCAAGGCCCACTGGGCTTTCATAGAGGTTGACAAGGTAGTTCTAAAAGTCATATACAAATACGAGGGGGCTGAAATAACCCAGGCAATTTTGAAATTCTTTTAAATGATATTTGAGAATCTATACTAACCTATACTATACTGATTCCAGGGTTTTTATGAAATAATACTTATTCAAATAGTGTGGTAAAGATAAAGCCACGACTCAACCAAAGGAGCAGAATAGAGTCCTAAGGGAGACACACACTCACACACACACTCACACACACACACACACACACACACACACACGTGACAAACCAATACAATTAATATGACTCAAAAATATGATCCATTAAGTATAGTGGTATATTATTTGTGTTTTAATAAATAAAGCTTACCTGAAGATTAGAAAACAAGGCAGCCATACTCATCAGCCTAACAGGCCAGGGAGTGGTGGCACACATGTTTAATCCCAGGACTTGGAAGACAGAGGAAGATGGAGCTCCGTGAGTTCAAGGCTAACCTAGACTACACAAGATTGAATCCATCTGAAAGAGAAACAGAGCCCACACAAAGGTGATGATCGCATGCCTTTAATCCCAGCACACAGGAGGTGGAGACAGGAGCAATATGGCTGGGTGAAGAGAGGTATATAAAGGGGAAGAGACATGAACTTAGTGGAGTATGGAATCTGAGGTTGGTGGAGACCATTGTTGGATCACCCTTTTGTTTGTCTGAGCTTTGGTAGAGATCTCTCTAGTGGCTGGCTGCTTTGCTTTGCTTTTTCTTTTTATTTATTTATTTTTTTTTTGGTTTTTCGAGATGGGGTTTCTGCTTTGCTTTTCTAGTCTTCAGCTTGAACCCCAGAATCTGTCTCTGGGTTTTTATTATTTGTGCTACAATTAAGGAAAAAAAATATTGGGGCTGGAGAGATGCCTCAGTGGTTAAGAGCAGTGGTTGCTCTTCTAGAGGACCCAGGTTCAATTCCCGGCATTCACAGGCAGCTCACAAATGTCTGTAACTCCAGTTCTAGGTGATTCAGCATCCTCACAGCCATACGTGCAGGCAAACATCAATGCACAAAAAATAAAAATAAATCAATTTTAAAATATCTAGGGCCAGAGATTTGACTCAGTGGTTAAGAGAGCTTGCTGCTCTGGCAGTGGACTTAGGTTTGGTTCTCAGCACCCACATCCTGGGTCACAACCATCACAACTCTAGTCCCAGGGGATCCAGCAACCTCTGCTGACCCCGAGAGCACCAGGCCTACATCATGTGGTACACATTTACACAGGCAAGCAAACACTCGTACTATATATACACATACAATACTACACATCAATACTTGCATATGCAACAAAATAAATCTTCTTTAAAAATTAAATCTGAGGCCAGGAGCAGTGGTGCAAGCCTTTAACCCCAGCACTCCAGAAGGCAGGGGCAAGTGGATCACTGTGAGTTCGAGGCCAGTCTGGTATAACATAACAAGTTACAATACAATCAGAACTACAAGAGAGATCCTATCTCAAAAAAATAAAAATAAATCTATAGGCTTCTTTTCAGCAAAACTGTGTAGAGTGTGGACTCTGGGGTTCTGTTGGATCTGATGAGCGAACATCAGGCTCCAGATTCCAAGCCCCACAGCCTCTGAGCGTTCTCCTGGGGAAGGAACCACTTCCACATTCTCCCTTTGCACCATTGCTCACTGCCCCCTAAGTGCAGGGCGCTAGGCTTAGAAGCCATCCTCAAGCAACGCTGGAGCCTGGGAAACAGAAACCTCCCTTCCGCTCCAGGTCCTGCTCTCACCTTCCTGGCAGGAGCTGGAACCCCAGCTCCACCCTCCCTGCCATTCAGTTCTGGAGAAGACATACCCACCCATCTCTGCTGTCCCTCCCAGGAGATTGAAACAGTTTGGTCCTCACTGGGTCCTTCTGTTTGCCTTGAGACATTTGTCACACGTGCTAATGAACAGTCTGTGACAGAGCAGACACAAAGACAAAGACGGAAGGGGAAGAGGTAGACACAAAAGAACTCTCCCTGGCGCAAGGCTGATAAAGGTCGACTAATCAATGGGAGGAGTTCTGTCCCCTGGGCTCCACTGAGTGGTCTCTCCCCAGGCATCTCCTGGGATGGGGCTGGGTTTCACACCACAGGCAGCTCCTGAAGTATGGAGGAGGGTATTGGTTTCACTCCAGGCTTCTTCCAGACTTAAGTGTTCACCGCACACACACACACACACACACACACACACACACACACGCACACGGACAGACGCGCGCACAAACACACACACGCACACGCACGCACACACACACATGGACGGACGGACGGACGCGCGCGCGCGCGCGCACACACACACACACACATACACACGCACGCACGCACACACGGACGCGCCCATCCCCACTGGTGAGTTTTCTGAGGGAAGAAGCAGGTTTGGAAGGGAAGGCGTGCGGCAGGACGATAGGTTCTCTTCACAGGTCCAACTTCAGATGACTTTAGGAAGACAGAGCAGAGCAAGAGGGTCATGAAGTTCCCAAGAGGCCTCAACCAATTAAGGCCACTGTCTTCTTGGTGACACCTTTTCCTTCTTAATAAAAATAAAAATAGAAAGGAAAAGAAAAGGAAAGAGAAAAGAGAAGAAAATGTGCCTTGTGTTTTACAGCATTCTGCTGAAAAGGAAAGAGAAACCCTGCATGCAGCCCCATCACCCAAGACAGCTTTTCCATGGTGCTTCCTTTCTCCTCCATCCCTTCCCTGTGAACATTCTCCAAAGCCAGTGTGAGGCCAGCAATGCCTGGCAAGTGTCCACACTGCACTGAGTTAGACTAAGTACCTCACCCAAATTATCTGCTCTTGTGCTCACCATAACTAACCCTGGGAGGTCATGTGATTAGCAACCCCATTTGACAGATGTAGAAACTAAGGCTTAAAGAAGTTCATTACATTGTCCAAGTCACTGACAAGTTACATGGTGGCCTCCTAGAATGACTCTTGCTCTTAGTGTTTTGAAACCAAAGAGCGTATATTTATAAAGCCCTTTCTTTCTTTTCCTTTATTATTGTGGAGTGCGCGCGCGCGTGCGTGCGTGCGTGCGTGCGTGCGTGCGTGTGTGTGTGTGTGTGTGTGTGTGTGATGGGAAAGTGACCCACATGTGGGGGTCAGAGGACAACTTTGTGCAGTTAGTTCTCATCTTTCACCTTTATGGGAGTTCCAGGGATGGAACTCAGGTAGTCAGGTTTTCATGGGGAAAGCCTTTACCCACAGAGCCATCTTACTGGCCACCATCTCAATTCTTAGCTTTCACTTACTTTTAGTGACCACAGAACTTTTTACTGTTCAGATGATTCAAGGTTTCCTCAGTCCCCAACAGCAACCAACCGCAGACTGATTACACTGCTTTCTATAATACATTGTCCAATAATCAGCTTTCTAAGGAGAGATTTGCTTAAAACATCTTAAGTATGGTATAAATGTCTTGTCTAGGCGCTCAACCTAACCTACACCACCTCCTGTATGGCTCAAAGAACATGGTGGAACCGAATGGGAGGTATATGAGAGTCTGAAACTAGGGTAGAAACTGGGAGCCTTAGCTCAGAGCTTCTCAATCCCCTTAATACAGTTCCTCATGTTGTGGTGACCTCCCCCCAACCACAAAACTATTTTGCTGCCACTTCCTAACTGTAACTTTGCTAGTGTTATGAATCGTAATGCAGATATCTGATATGCAGGATATCTGATATTTGACTCGGTAGCGACCCCCGGATTGAGAACCACCGCTTTAGATTCATTGCAACCATGAACAAGTGCAGTTACATGCACAGGCCCTGTACACAATCAGTCCTAGAAAAGGGAGGACGTCAAGGGACTCTTGATTTCTTCCTGACGAACTTTTGGCTACTGATTGACTCCGGGCAAGGAGGTGCCACTGTTTTCAGATGTGTACCCCCTGCTCAGTCTGCCAGACTCTAACAAACAACTCCAAACTCATGCTCGCACAGCTGGCTCTGCTCAAACTTAGTGGATCGCAAAATCAAACGAGTGGATGGAGTGTGGAGGATGTGCGGGAAGCAGGACAGGTAGATGGGGTGTTTGCAGATGGGGGCGTGAATGCGGTTGGTGTGCTTATGCGTGAAATTGTCAAAGAATAAATTTGGCTACTACTCATAATTTTTAAAGGCTATGCTCATAGAGAAAAAGAAAACAAAAACACGTCTAAGTTTGGAACCCTTGGGACAAGGCATATGCACCAAGAGTAAAATCCTGCCAAGCACGGTAACTCACTGTTAAGAAAGAGGAAAGTCAACTCTTTGAGGCATAGCAAGCCCCAGGCTAATGTGGGTCACAGAAGCGAGCTAGAATTCTTGGTTCATAACACATCCATAATTTTAGGTTTTTGACACACAGTGCAAGAGTAGACCAAATTATATTCCCTACATTCTCACCTACACTGGAATACAGAGAGTTTTGTGTGCTTGTACTTTTTGATTTTGAGACAGGGTCTCATGCAGTCCGCTGGCTTCAAATTCACTAGGTCTCTGAAAATAACCTTGAATTCCTGAACCTGTTGTCTCTGCCTCTAAGTGCTAGGATTACAGACAAGCCAAAGAATTTTTTTATCCAAGTGATTACAGGCAGCTTGAGTTCTGCCACATGAATAATGAAATTGGCACTAATTAGGGGTTTTGAGCAGCCCAGCCTTTTCTAGTGGAAATGGCACACCCAACAGCAGGTACCTGGGAGCCAGACACTGAGCGGAATGGCGTCTGGAACAGAGTGCTAGAGCCATGTTCCATTTGCCAGTGCTCTCAGAAATGGCTCCAGGGTTGGCACATGCCCATGGTCCCGGCTCTGAATCGCTTCTTGCAACTCCTAGCTCAACCAGGTCTCAGCAGTATGACTGTCTCACCAAACGGTAGACATGGTTCTCAGAAATTCCTTTGCTTCCATCATTGTAGCTGAATAGTCAGTCCCTATCAGTGAAGAAGGGGACCAGTGTGTGGGAAGGGTGTCCCTGGGTCCCTCAGCTGCTGACGCCAGTGAGTGGCGGGTGGAGAAGGAAGAGAACCAGGTATGCAAATTTGGGATTGGGATTGGGGTTGCACATCTTAGCCCTGACATTGCACACGTACAGAAGCAAGACATGCCCGGTCCCGTAGCCTTTCCTGTTGATGCTTCGTGTAGAACGGTGGCCTGGAGAGATAGCTTCCTCCCATCTCCTGCACCAGACGAAGACATTAATTGCTCCACACTAGTGCATGCTTTGCTCCTGACAGGCCAAGCACATCACTAACCTCACCCCACTCCACTCCCAGAATCTCTTTGGCCCTTGGTCCAAAGTGGTTCTCAAGTGGAACTTAGATCCTCTTCCCTGGTCACTCAGGTTGCTGTCATGATTCAGTGCCACCCTTCTTAAGACCAAGGTTGCCGGGCAGTGGCAGCGCACCCCTTTAATCCCAGTACTTGGGAGGCAGAGACAGGCAGATCTCTGTGAGTTCAAGGCCAGCCTGGTCTACACAGTGAGTTCCAGGACAGCTAGGGTTGTTAACATAGAGAAACTCTGTCTCGAAAAACAAAAACCAAAACAAAACAAAAACAACCCAAGGTCTCCAGAGCTCTTCTCAGCACCTACAGGCTGCCCTTGGGTCCTGGCTGTGTGGTCCCCTCCTTAAACCTCATTCCCTGAGCTGGGCCCACTCGGGACACTCTCCCCTTAGAGTAACTCTGATTTAGCTGCGACATCCTTCCTGTCACGAGAGTGAGAGTTCACCACAGGCAAGCATCCCCTCCAGCATTCCAGCGCTGGACTTTAAGAGATGAATGAGGTGGAAATGAAGGGGTTGTTCCTGTGACAGGAACATGTACAGATGAGGGGGGAGGGGTTGAGCACAGGAACAGAGTGCTCACCTGTGCAAATGGGAGGGAGTGGCGGGATGAATGTGCAGTAACACTGCGTAGACCAAGAAGCTGGGTTTGACAGATCCCAGAGTCATGCCACTCTGTAAGGGGCAGAAGGCAATGGCTGACCTTTCTCCCCAGGTCTCACTCATCCAGAGGTGGAGGGCATGGGCGGCTCCCTGAATCATAGAGCAGGAACCAGTAACTACAGCACAGGCTAAAGAGAAGATGCAAAGCCACAGCTCTTGCTCTTTGCAGGACAGCAACCTTATTCTGCATCCCATTTCCTTCTTCCTGCCCCTTCTCTCACCTCATGGTGTTTTGACATCATCCTGTCTGCAGAGCATCTGCCCATAGAGAATCCAGCTGAGAAAGCCGCTGAAGCCACCATCCAGGGGCTCTCTCCCAGACCACTGCATGCTGAGCTAGATCCTAGAGGGAAGGGGTGGCTCTCAGCCCTTCCAGCCTGTAAAACCACCCTTGTCACTCCCTGTGACTCTTGGATATATTGTGGGCCAGAGCCTTGGAACAGGGGAACCCTATGAAGGTCATCCCCAGTGAGAAAAACTAAGTTGCCTTCCAGCCTGAAGTGGTCCTGCTGGGCTCCTCTCTATGTAAGTCACACATTTCCCTGATCTGCCAAGAAAAGAATCATGCCAGCTGGAGAAACATCACCTCTCACCAGAGCCAGCTCTCATGGCCACAAAAGATTCCGGCTCTGTCTGAGCTCTTTTAGCTAGAATGTGGACTCATTGTCACAACAGCCTATCAAAGACCTAGGAGGGGCCAGAGGATTTTGGCCTAAGTGCCGGAGTACAATAGCGTCAAAAATAAAGAGAGCAGCTGAGAAGACGGCTAAGTCCATAAAGGGCTTGCCCACAGCATGAAGGTCTGAGTTCAGGTCCTCAAGCACCCACATAAAAGCTGGGGACATCAGTGGGGCAGACCCATCCCTGGAGGGGGTTGGGGGTAGACCGGTGCATCTCTGAATCCCACTGGCCACCTAGTTTAGCCACGTAATGAGCTCTAGGTTCAATGAGAAACCCTGTCCCAAAACATAAGGTGGAGAGCAATTGAAGATACTCAAGTCCATCTCTGCCTTCCACATACGCACCCATGACAGATACCCACACACATGTGCGCACACACAAAGGCACACACAGACACAGCCCATGTGCACACACATGAAAATGTACACACGCGTGAATATAAAAACCAATAAATCCAAAAATAAGTTCTCGTTCTCATAAACTTGACGCTGATTGGGGAGACAAGGCAAGGGAGTAAATTATATAGCATATGCTGTGGTGCTAATGTGGCCTGGAGAACAGAGCTGGGGAAGGCTAGCAAGACCTTTCTGCAGGATGGCCTGAGAGTCAGAGTCCAGCCAGGGGTTGGCAGGTGGCCCTACCGAAGTCCTTGATCAGCACTGAAGCTCATGCGGTGCTGAACAGCGACAGTGGCTGGCAGTGGCCACCAACACTGCAAGAGGTGTGTGCCTATGGTGGTTCTCCCAGAAGCCCCCAAGCCTCACAGGCCCCCAGCTATCAAGATCAGGGAGCTGACAGAACTCTGCCAGACAGTTTGGGCAGAACTCAGCCTACAGGTCCCTGTGGCTTTCCAGCATCAGAGGAAGTCCCTGCCACCCTGCTGGGGCAAATGGGCCCCTTTGATGCCAGAGGCTCTGCCTGGCCAAGGGTACTGGCTCCCAACCCTTCCTCTGAGGCACTCCTGCTCTGAGGTGAGGTAAGTGCCAGACAGGACCCTGGAGAGGGCTGAGGACTGGCCGAGCCTTCCTCCAACACCCCTCTTTCTTTATCTACCTGAGTCACCACCACCTCCTTCCTGCTCAGGAAGCGCCCATTCATCACATGGTGTTTTCACTCATGCTTGCTAAGAGGAAACGCAGATCAGAAAGCAGATAGATCTTAGTTGAGTGTTTTAGCTATGACAGCAAGCATTCTTAAAAATCCCTATGCTGTGTGTGGGATGAGTGTGTTATGTGTGTGTGTGTGTGATGTTGTGTGAGGTGTGTGTGTATTGTTATGTCCTGTTTGTAGCATATGAGTAAGTCGGGTTGTGTATTTGTGCTGTGTGTGGTATGTGTGTATATGTGAGTGTGTATGGTGTGAGTGTATTTGTGAGTATGTGTGGTGTGTATATGTATGCGTGGTATATATATTGAGTATATATGTGACATGTATGTGTGATCTGTATGATGTGGTGTGTGTGGTTTTTGTTCAGTATGTATGTGTGTAAGGTATTGTGGTGTATGAATGGTATGTGTGTGGTGCTGTGTGTGTATTAGTGGTGTATGTGTACGTGAGTGTATTAGTGTTGTGTGAGAGACAGAATGGTATGTAGATATGCATATGTATGTGTGTATGTGTGTCTATGTGGTGTATGTGCGTGTGTGAGAGAGAGACAGACAGAGAGACAGAGAGACAGAGAAAGAATGATAGATAGCATATGTTTTGGTGCATATGTATGTAGTGTGTTGTATATGTGGTGTGTATGCCGTGTGGTGTGTATGGTGTGTGGTGTACATGGTGTGGTGTGTATGGTGTGTAGTGTATATGATGTGGTGTGTGTGTGTATGGTGTGTGTATGGTATGTGTGTATGGTGTGTGGTGTCTATGCTGTGTGGTGTGTATGGTGTGTGCTGTATATGGTATGATGTATGTATATGTGGTGTATATGGTGTATGTGTATGTGGTGTGTGTATATATGGTGTGTATGGTATGTGGTGTATATGGTGTATGTGTATGTGGTGTGTGTATATATGGTGTGTATGGTATGTGGTGTATATGGTGTATGTGTATGTGGTGTGTGTATATATGGTGTATATGGTATGTGGTGTGTATGGTGTGGTGTGTGTGTGAGTGCTGTGTATGGTGTGTGATGTATGTGGTGTGTGTGTATGGTATGTGTGTATGTGGTATGTGTATATATGGTGTGCATGGTGTGGTGTGTGTGTATGTGGTATGTGTATATATGGTGTGTATGGTGTGGTGTGTGTGTATGGTATGTGTGTATGTGGTGTGTGTATATATAGTGTGTGCTATGTGTGTGGTGTGTGTGGTGTGTGGGGGGAATGTGGTGTGTTTCCCAGCTTCCTTCTGTTGCTCCATCTCTCAGACACACAGAAGCTCTCTAGTTCACCATCTCCTCTCCTTTCCCATCCTCATTTCTTCCCCTTTCCTCCCCTTGTCCCTCTCTCTGACATAATCAACTTTATAACTTTTGAAGAAGAACCCTAAAAAATACAGAATGACGAAAGTTTCTCTCCTCTCTTTTCCTCTGTGATCCCAACCTCTTCACCCAGCCACTTCCACACTGGCCTTGTCTCCTTCCCTTGGAGCCTTCACACTCCTCCCTTCCACACCTTGCCCAATTACATCTGAACATCACTTCTAGTCAACCTATCTCCAGAAGCTATGTCGACCTACCCACACCCTGCCCTGGGTCCCCACTCCACAGGTCCTTCCCCTGGCTTCTGCTCTGGTTGCCTGCCCTCCCCGTCCCAGGACTTTGCCGAGTACCTGATCATCCCAGCTCCAAAACTGAGCATCACGCCCCTTTCATGGCTCTCCCATCAGATGGATCCTCTGAATTCTAAAGGACCTAATGTAATGGAACCTCAGATATCCGCCTCCAGGGTGCCTCTGATTGCTGTCTTCTTAACACACCAGCTCATGTCCTCACTTTCCCAGGTTGTTCTCACAGTTAGGGACCAGCTGAGCACACGGGCTATGTCAGTTTACTTCCTTGAGCATCAGTTACTCTCAGCTGACAGCTAGGCATGATGATGCTCGCTGCACAGGGTGTGAGGAGTTCAAACCCCACACCTCCCCAGCCCAGAGCTCAGTCCCGCCACACAGACCTGACTGGCCCGCCCCACTTCTAATCTCTCTCCACCATGTGCTTTATCCTCCAGGGTCGACTCCGGCTCTTAGAATCACAGTTTGCCAAACACACCCTGTAATTTTCTGCTTCCAATAATCCAGCAGCGATGGTAATGAGCGTTTTGTTTTGTTTCATCTTAAACCAAGTTGATATTGTATAAAATTATCTGGTTGTTTTAGCTTACCTAAAATATTCATATCAGTAAGACACTGGAATTTAAAAAAAAATAATTAGGGTTTTGTTGTTGTTGTTTTTAAAGCTTGTCTCAGGAAGTTTTTATAAAGCAAAGTAGGTTAAAAAAAAAAAAAAACTGATTCCTGCCTGCTCTGTCCTTCCACTCTGCTCAAGAAAGGATTTGCAATTCAAATTGAAGCTAAACTCTATTTTTCACTTAGAAAAACACTTTTTCCCCAGCAATGAAGCTCCTTTTTGTTGAGTACTTCCCCTGGTAAAGAGTCACAGTTTCATACTTTGGATGCGAACAAGAAAATGCTACTGATCTCTCTTCCCTCTGAGTCCTCCCGGGATCTTTACAGGGACAAACTTACAGCTGTGAAGCTCACCACACACGCGCACACATGCACACACACACACACACACACACACACACACACACACACACACACACACCCTCCTCCATCTCCTAGAATTCTCCCTAACCAAACTCTGTCAATGACAGAGATCGGGTTAAGCTTCAGTTCTTTTACGGGACGCCCGCTCTGGTCCAGAGAGCTATGATCAGATCTCTAACTGCAGCTGCATTATCAAGATGACTGTCTGGATTTCTAGATCTCCCGGTGGAACAGTGTGGGGTCAGGAGAGAATTCCTGTGTGTTGGTAGGTGGTCAGATGTTTCTGGAAAGCTCACGTTCAGTGTGCGGGCTCTATCTAGTGTGAACCCTGGCTGTTCTGTCCCTTACCAAGGGACACACCTGAGTGAGCAGCTGTTATTCCGTTTTCTGGTTTGATGTTGTGTGAATTCAGCGAATCAATTCATAGAAAGCCGTGAGGACACTCATTGGTACCCACTAAATGCTCAGCAAAAATAGGAGTCATCATTATCCTAGGTAGAATCAGCACCCGATCCAAACACAACAAGCCTGAGACAGCTTAGTGTTAGACTGGAGAACACTCCTCTGGGTATAATATGGCCACTGCCATATTGAAATTGGAGCAGCTGTGATTACCTACACAAGACATAAAGACACTAGCATTCCCTCGTGAACAGGACAGATGGCTCACAGAGTTCATGAGACAGATTGGGAATGCTAGAAACAAGTTCCAGTTCACAAAGGGACCACCACTCCAGCAGGATAAGGTGGCACATGTCCTTAATTCCAGGCTGGCCTGGAAATCATGATCCACCTGCTGTGGATCTGTCTTCTGAAGGGAGGGGGATCATGATTTCCAGGCCAGCCTGGTCTACATAGTAAGTTCCAGCCCAGCCAGGGCTCTGGGAAGTAAGCGATCACCACTCCAGTTGGAGTGTTGAACAGGGCAAAACTTGACTCCTGATCAAGAGGGTGCACTCAGAAGAGTAAGCACCCAGGCAGGAAGCGCTTGCTGTGTTCTAACTCAAGCGGTGACTGTGTCTTCTCCTCACTGGCCGGGGAATGGCCCACAGCCTCTTTAGATTGGTAGGATTTTTTTTTAATTATTTTATTTATTTGGTTGGTTGGTTTTGGTTTTTTGAGACAGGGTTTCTCTATGTAGCCTCAGCTGCCCTGGAACTCTGTAGACCAGGCTAGCCTCAAACTCACAGAACCCTGTCTGCCTCTTCCTCCCTAGTGCTGGAGTTAAAGGCATGCACCACCACCACCCTGCCAGATTGACTAGTTTAAAAAAAAAAAAAAAAAAAAAACAAAAAAACTTGTTGAAAGGAAATGAAAGGGAAAGGGCCAACCATTTAATCCAAGCAGAACCTTTGTAAC
>JAQHUG010000199.1:1535557-1565969 GCA_028555095.1 Dicrostonyx torquatus
AAAAAACCATACTGAGTGATGGAACCCAAAACCACTCATAAGCAGATATTAGACATAAAGCAAAGGATAAACACCCTATAGTCCATAGGCCCAGAGAACCTAGACAACAAAGAGGACCCTAAGAGAGACATACATGGATCCACCTAGGAAGGCAAAAAAGACAAGATCTCCTGAGTAAATTGGGAGTATGGGGGGCAGGGAGAAGGTGGAAGGGAAGAGGGGAGGAAGTAAGGGAAGTGAGAAAAATGTATAGCTCCATTAAAAAAAAAAGTTGTTACAACCATGGTGTCTCTTCACCACAACAGAACACTGACTAAGACCTGCACCCCTTCACCCTGCAGTCTAGGTACCAAGTCCAGGGCATTAAGCATGCTAAGTAAGCCTTCTGCAATTGATCTAGAGTCCTAGACCCTCAAATTCTTAATTACAAAATCAATTCATATACTTTAAAACCAGAAGAAACATCCAGAATGCATTCCTGGAAGTGTGAATAATCTCTTTGCTAGGCATTCTCTTCTCACACGACTTAGCAAAGTCCTTCTGCACCTCGTTCTCCTTATAAAACAAGCCATCAAAGCTATCCTTCAAGGCAAGCAGATGTCCTTGCACCAACCCTACTAAAGCTTTACAATTTCCATTAAAATAAAGGTGATACTATTTTTTTTTTTTTGCAAATACTCTTTGGACAGGCATGTCTTCAGAGATCCACTGTCGTCTCAAATAAGCATCTTCTTTGGTGTTGCAAACTCCTTTTTCTGAACCACACCTTCAGAAGCGAAGCATTGATTTTTCCATAATGCTGTACGTACAAAGACACTGTAGAACACAGTGCTCAGAGTGTCTGAAACTGGAAACAACCTAAATGTTCAGCAATCTCCCCTTATCTCTGTTGTTTATGACATCTTGTGGGCAGAGGAGGGGCTGGGGATTTCAGTGATCAAAAGGCACTTTATGAAAACCGCTACTCAAGTGCAGGTGAGAGTTGGGACTTTTAGGTTCCTCCCAACAATGAAATTTTAGCTGTCTTCCCTTCAGTGATGGAAGAAGAGCAGGAACTAGAAACAAAAGGTGTATCAAGGTCAAACTAACCAAAGCATAAGGGGATCATTGTTTTACCCATGCAACCAGCAATACTCAGAGAACTCGTCAAGTTTGGTTCATACCTAGAAATCCCAAAGCCTTAATGTGCATCAATTCACCTTGGACTCCCACTAAATGTGCATGGATTCAGGAAGTCTGAGGTGATACCTGAGACGCTGCTGCATGCATCACCAAGAGACCAAGTGAAGCAGAAGCTGCTGACCAACAAAAGAGACTCAGTAAAGGGATGGGGTCAGGGCCTAAGAGAGGGTTCAGTGGGAAAAAGGCACTTGCTGCATAAGGCAGAATACCTGAGTTCAGTCCCTAGGATCCACATAAGAGTGGTAGGTGAGAGTTGTCCTTAAAGTTTTCCTCTCTCCTACACACACACACACACACACACACACACACACACACACACACACGCTGTAGCAAGCACGTATCACACATAACAGCAATAGTAAATGAAACAAAATACTTTTCTAAAAGAAGGGATTCATCTCTGCGTAGGATTGTCCAAGTATTTGCACTGAAAGTCCTGAGTTCCAAGAAATCCATAAAGTACTAGACAGACCAGGACAACTTGTCACCCCAGTGACTGGATTAACTAAAACGGAGTCCAGTAACACAGAGGCCTGAAAACATAACTGAGTGAAGTTCAAGGTCACTTGCTGGAAACACTGAAGAGTTTAAGCATCTATTCACTCGGGCTTCCTCCAACGTTCTACAGCCTGTGGTGCTGGAGGAGACGACTCCTGGGACCGTCCAGATAAGGGCTCCTTACTGTCAGCAGCAGCGGGCAATGGGTGAGAACAGAAATATGAGAAACCCAGGATTCCTCAGAAACAAGAAGAAAGCAGGAAAAAGCACCTATGCCTTCATTTGAACACGCTGTGGTGGCCAACCTCCAAATGGTGCTGGTGGTCTCAGTCCTAGTAATCCCCGCAAGGACACTCACCTGGGTCATCAGTAGACTAAAGTATGATTTCCAATGCTAGGTGACAAAAGACATTAAGGCTTCACTCCTGCTCCTGGTTTTGGAGCACTTGGTCTGAGCAAGGCCAGGTGCCATGTGTCAGGGATCCTTGAATCACTCTGTAGAGAGAATCACATACAGTCACATGAGTGTGTGTCATCCAGGAAGCAAACCCTTGAAGTGCTACTCAAGGCTTTGGGTAGCTTCATTCCTATCCAACAGCAGAAACACTCAGTTGAACTGTTTTTGTTTTTTTTTCTTAAATATAATTTAAAATTTTAACTTTCTTTGCTTTATATGTGAAGGTGTTTGTTTGCATATAGAGCACACCACATGATTGCCTGGTGCCATCAGAGGTGAAAAGAGGGTGTTAGGTGTCCTGAAACTAGAGTCACAGACAGTGAGCTGCCATTTGGGGGCTAGAAAGTGAAGCTGGGGCCTGGGGAAGAGCAGCCTGTGCTCTTATGCACTGAGCCATTTCTCCGGTCTCTTGATAGAGCCCTCTAAAAACTCCTCCAAGACCAAAAACCAAAAAGTTTCAAACTAACAGTCAATAAGGCCACAAATTTCATTCTGCTTACATCTTTAAAAAGAAAAAAAGGATTGTCTCCAATATCTAAAGAGGCTGTTCCCAAGCAAATCAAGATGCCCAACACCTGAAATAATTGAAAGACCTTTAGACACCCAGGTCTTTCTTCCTACAGTTGAAGAGTAGATCAGGCCCACTCTAGAGGGTACCTATGCCCCGCCCCCAGGTCTGCACACCAACCACCTGGCTCTAGGTACAGCACATCACTTACCAATCCTGTGACATTTGCAATCACAGATCTGAAATGCTTTTACTGGTGGTGCTCAGAGTGGTCCCTGGACCACCAGCATCAGCATCACCCAGGGACTAGCTGCAAATGCAAATTTTTGAATGCAGAAAACCTAGGCTGGAGCAAATCTGTATTTCAGCAAGCCCTCTGTGGGCGTGCATCCTGCTGCACACTCACATCTCACCAGCAAGGCTTCTAGTGTATCTCACCAGCAAGGCTTCTAGTGTCTTAGTTACTTTTCTATTGTCGTGAACAGACGCCATGACCAAAGCAACAAAGAGTTTGCTGGGGACTTGCTCACTGTTTCAGAGGGTGAGTCCTTGTTGACCATGGTATGGCAGCAGGCATGGAGATGGAGCAGTAGCTGAAAGCTTACATGCTGAAACATCAACCATGAGGCAGAGAGAGAACCGACTAGAGCATCCAGCCCCCACCCCAGTGACACACCTCCTCCAACAAGGCCACCCTTCTAATCCTTCCCAAACAGTTCCACCAACTAGGGACAAGCCATTCAAATATGTGAGCCTATGGGAGCTGCTCTCATTCAAACCACCACGCTCAGCTCCAAAACATGTGAGGGCACAGCTCTACGAACGAGCAGAGTCAGCCACTAGCCTCAGCAGAAACGCCAGCGAGCTGGACCTTCTGCCAGGCTTGCTGGAAAGTCCACTGTGGTATAAGACCCCAAGTTCTAACAGCAACACCGTGAGTCTCTCTCCTCAGAGGTGTGCAAGAATCTGCACGGTGCAGTCTTAAGAGTCTCATGGATGTGTCCACAAATAACCAACACACGGGGCTTTGTTCTTTGTTGCTGTTCTTGTTAGATTTGAAAACAAGTTGGAACCTAAGGGTTCTTGGAACCCTGAATTTCCCAGCCAGAGCCTGAGATGCTCAGATGATGTACCCACAGCCCTTCCTCCAGCCCTAAAAGTCAGTGACTAGCTGATATTAAGTGAACTTTCCATTTCAGAATACCAAGGCCCCTCATCTAGTATGAAATAGGTCACTGTAGCATTGGGTGGCTTGGTTGTTCTTAGTGAACCAACTGGGCTGTTCTTAGTGACTTGATTTTGTCACATTATAGGCAACGCACCTTATCCTCCTTTCCCAATTCAAATGAATCTACCAGTAACTTCAGGCTAACAGCCTGGAAGCATCTACTATTGCTAAGTAAACAGAGATTTCTAACCCCTCAATGGACTAAGAGTTTGGCGGCAGTGAGAGCCCTTACAGTGTGGGACAGTTTTTGTACTGGAGCGGTGTGGTTACGAACACTGCAACACGATAACTCTCACCCAGAAAACCCACCACGCAGTCCAGAGCGAAGCCTCCACCCCGTCCCAGGGTTCTAACTGGAGTTGATTCTACTTCAAAGAAAGGAAAGCTTGTTTGGCCAAATACCCACGAAGCATTGGTTTCAGGAATGTGACATGCTGTTAAACCACACCGTGTAAGCTTGCGGCCACTGAGATTTTCCAAGGATGAAAGTTTCACTTTTCAAAAAAAACCATGGTACCATGTAAGTCAAAGAAACACAAGGTAGGTGGTGTCCAGAAACATTCTTTCTCGGAGAACGCCTACTATGTGTGAGCATATTCTGGAGGAGGACAATAAATTATGTAAGCGGGTAAAGGTACATGATTAGAATGCCGAACAGCATTTCCTAACCTTGAGTAGCATTTCAGGAGGTAGAGAGAAGGGGATGGTGGGGCGGGCAGAGTCCTGTATCGGTGCACGGCTCTGTAGGAAAGCTGCAGAACGAGAAGACTGCTCCACGTCTGAGGCATTATGGACTGAATGGTCAGCATGAGACCCCTGGAGGAAGTTGCTGGGTATTGGAGCAGACACAGAAACTGCAGGCAGAAGTGACATCACAGGATCCTTGGTGCCTCTGTGCCTCCACTTCATCTGGTCCTAAGGCTCAAGGCGAGGGCTGTCTCCCTGGATTGTTCTTAATGTGTATTTCAAAGTAAAGAAGGCGTCTGAAGACTTGAGCAGCAAGGAATGGAAGTGGAAGTTCAGGGCTTTGCAAGTGTTCAGCTTCGGAAGAGAATGGAAGAGCCATTTAAGACAATTTCCCACCCAGCTTCCGTTTGAATGCGCCCGCTGACAGGGAGCTTGCTCCCTCACCAGACCACAGGTTTCATCACCAAAGGACTCTAGCTGTTTCTTCACAGAGCGGCCTTGACACCCTCCTCCCCTGGCCGACCTAAGCATGCTCTGTTCAGAAGAACAGGTCTGAACCTGTGTTTACAACAGTTTTAACTCGCTGTTTGTAGGAGCCACCACACACTCTCTAACACCCACAGAACTCTTTCTTTTTAGGATTTTGTTTTATTTTGCCAGGTATGGTGCCCACCTTTAATCCTACCGTTCCAGAGGCTGAGGCAGGCAAATCTGAGTTGAACCCAGTGAGCTCCAGGCCAGCCATGGTTACATGATGAGACCCTGTTTCAAAACAAACAAATTTATTTTATTTTTACTATGGGTATTGGATGTTGTGTGTGTGCTCATGGAGGCCAAAAGAGGTCAGAAGAGGTCATCAGATCTCCTGGAGCTGCAGCTAGAGGCAGCGGTGAGCTACCCAGTGTGGGTGCTGGGAACCACACTCAGGTCCTCTATAAGAGCAGAAACAACTCTTAATGAGTACAGCTCCCCCCCCACACACACACACAGGGCTCTTTCTCAAGGGATGGTTTCAGAATTGAATTCATGTCACTGACTAGGTTGCCCATGTTTTTGGAAAACTGGGGTAACAGCATAGATCAAAATATGGGCAACGTGGGAAGTACTGCAACCCAGAGTCTACAAATTGTTGGTGGCTCCCTCTAGAAACAAATGATGGGCTGGGTTCTGTAAACCTTGAGTATGTGAGCCCTTCCAGAGGGGCTAGGCCTGTTGCGGAGTCCTTGCTAAGTCATCCGGTGCTTTTCAGCTTCTCGCTGTCTAGGGTTCAAATCAGCCTTAAACCAGAATGTATCAACTTTGGATTTCATGGACACTGGTGGAAAAGCCACAGAGCCCCAAGCTTGGCATAGAAGGGAGGAGACCGCCCCCTTGTGGACCTCTGGGGGTTTGCAAAGTGCAAATGCCCTGAAAGCACACAGGGAATGGGGCGGGGGACATGGAGCCCCAGTTCACCTGTTGCTTGTGAAAGAGTGCTGTAGCAGGGACAGAAGGGGTGGCAGGAATACAGGAAAGGAAATTAGAAGATAGTGATCCCTCAGTTGGCCTCAGAAAATTGGAAAGCTAATAGGTAAATGTTACTAGCTGTTAGGTAAAGGGTAGGGGCAGGCGGAAGAAGCATCGAGAGCTCTTTCCTGATTCCAAAACTCCTGGTGTATCTCCTTCTCTGAGTCTCTAGTACAAAGAGGTAACTATAGTCCTGCAGAACATAGATGCCCTCCCCTTTACATCCCTGTCTTGAAAATGATCTGTAGTCGGTGACACCACATCTCTAACTGAAAACCAAAGCACCAGGAACGACAAGGACAAACCCTGCAGGAAGGAGGCCGAGTGCTCCCTCAGTCCAGTGCAGTAAGCCCACTATGGCTACAGTGAATGTAGCCCTCCATCGTGTATGGAGCCCTGGGAGCCCCAAGGGCCATTTCCTGTAGTCATTGCCCTCTTCCCACAGTCTTGGCCAAGTCTTAATCCTTTCGCCATCACATGGGCACCGACCCACGTGTACTTGTACCATATAAATGCTTGTCCAGAGAGGTGCGAGGTAGGCTCACTTTACATCCTTTATAGAGCTCACACCACACACCTAGCCTGCCTTCACTCGGCACCCACAGCATCACCAGTGACTGCCCTGGAGGTGTCACTCTGAGGTGGAGTCTGGACAATATAACTGAGCTAAAGATAGTCTTGAGAAATCACGAGCACCTTCCTCAAAGTTCTCCAGAGTGGGGGAGGATTAAGGTGGCTTTTAAGAAGTTGAATTATATGGCTCAAGTCCCTTTTAGAATTCAGCTCTGGGGATTCACCGTCCTCAAGTGGCCAAAGATGTTGTTGTTAAAGGCACTCGCCCACCAGCAAAATGCCATGTTGAAATCTTCCTAAAATGGCCTTGTATAAATGATCTGTAATTGTGAATCCCTCAAGCTAGCTCAATCTATCTGCAAAGATCTAGGGCAAAGGTTACGGAGAGGACGGACCATCTTGTCACACTAGAGAATACTGAAGCTGTTGGCGGCCCATCTCATTTCTTCATGGTGCAGTGTAAGGCTACTGTAAGGCACTGTGGGTTATTCAGTAAGTTCTCTAAATATCAGAAGACTCCAACGATAAGAAGTCCTACCCAAACACTGCAGTCAGGTAGAACACGCACGTCTCATCGTCGACAGAACACTGTTCAGACACCTCGTTCAGACCACCCGGCTTCTGTGGCATTGCCAAATTCTCAAATTGTAAAGACAATTTTAAAGTCCAAAACCTACAAACAGTCAGAGGTTCAATGAGCAGGTTGTGCCATTTCAAAATGGAGAATGTGCTTGCATAAGCAAGTCACCGTGGCTAACCTTTCTGGATTGAGTCCGGCCTTCGGTTTAGAAACGTGGCCATGCCAGGGTCAGAGCTGTGACAAACCTGTGCTTTCGAGGAGGTTAGCCAAGGTTCACAGGGTCATGACTGGGCCATTTTATCAGTCACGTCAGGCTCACACCCTATTGCCAGAGAGAGATAAAAACTTTATCTGTCACTGAGCTAAATCTGCTCCTACTGCCTTGTCCTGAATAAAGAAAACCTGGGCTCGGCTTATCTGAAGCAGCCTTGCCTTTCCCAGCACTGTTTCCAGAAGCAAATTCTAAGGAAAGGTGACATGCCAGGAGTGCTCTTACTTCATTTTGGTCAAGAACTGTCCATAATCAGAGTGATTGGCTCTGTCTTATCTAAAACATCAGCTTCAAAAAGGAGTTCTGCCTTTCTACGAGGTGGATTAGCTATGCGGACTGAGATGTTAGATATGCTGACCCTGCTCCACTAGAATGATGCTTCCCGGTGCACCAGCATTGTTACCTTCCCAGAACCATCCTTCTCTACAGAAGAACTAAAACATTCCCAGGTTCAACTCCCAAAAGCACAAAAGGAAAAGAACCTAAAATTAACTTTGGGCTGGCAATGGGGAGATGTACCTCAGTGGTAAAGCACTTTCCCTACACAACTGAGGCTTTCGATCCAACCCTAGCACCATAAAAATGTAAATAAATAAATTTAACTTGATTAGCCTTGGTAAAGTTTTGAAATGTGGAATCTCAACTATCTTACAAGAATTTGCAAAAATACCTTTGACCAGCACACATGTAATGCATGTTTTCTAACATGGAGGGGAAAACTATGGTTTCATTCTAAATCATTTTAAATGCACAAAGTACATCAATTATTCCTAACGGGAATTTCTGTTGGTGTGTTTCGTTCTTTAGAGACAGTATCTCTGTAGCCCAAGTTGGCCTTGAATGTCTGTTCTTCCTGCCTTTACCTTCCAAGTACTGGGATTACAGCCACATACTACCATGGCCAGCTTGCCAACAAGACTCTTAGAAGCAAGAAAAGCACTTTTTAATTTTACTTTATTTGGAAATCATACAAATTCATTATTTTAATATTTAAAGACCATGGAGCTGTAGTAGAGACACATAAATATTATACTATACATTTAGAAATTAAATAAAGGCAACATGACACTATAAAAAAAACACAAAAAAACACGTATACTTCAATGAAGTCCAAGAGTTGAAATACCCATCAGATATCTCCCCGGAAGTGGGTGAATCTTGCGGGGAGATTGTCCACAGGGTACACAGTGGGACTCGTTTTCATTGTAGGAGGTCCATTTAGAAGCTGCCAGTCACATTGCCTGGCCAGCTCCACTGTAAATATCTTAAGAAGAATTTTTGCAAACTCTTTGCCCACACAGCTCCGAAGGCCTCCTCCAAATGGAATGAAGCTGAACCTGGATGCATCCTCGGGATGAGGCGGTATAAAGCGGTCAGGGTTAAACTCCTCCTTGTTAGTGAAGTTATCTGCCACATCGTGTGTGTCACAGATACTATAAATAACATTCCAGCCCTTGGGAATCTGGTATCCCTGGAAAAAATTAGGAAGTCCTAAGAACCGGCAAGCTGGATTTGAGCTTGCAACAGCAAAAAATCATCACGGAGATGGTTGGGGTTGAGAGGAGGGCGAGTGGAAGGCCTGATTTGCATTACTGAAATGTGCGCCCAAATGAGCAGGACAGTTTCAAAGGCAGCAAGCTCAGGGATCCTCTGCTGGAAGAAGCTGAGGCTCAGAACCACAGCAGAGCAGACAGGGTGGGGGATGGGACAAGAGGAGAACTCACATTCAACTCAAAAGTCTTCAGAGCAACGCGAAACCCTCCTGGAACTGGGGGATTCAACCGAAGGGTCTCCTTAATAACACACCCAGTGTACTTAAGCTGCTCCAAAGTTTCCATGTCTAACTTGTCTTCATTGCTCTTGCAAAGTAAGCCCTATCAAAAACAGATGGAATGATGTCAACAGGACTGTTGCCTGAACCCAAAGGCGTCTGGATGGGAGAGGATACCAGGGAAATAGCAGCTAATGACCAATCACTTCCACACTTCCTCAGCCCGAACCCACCATCTCTTTTCAGCCAGGGAATGCTGCTCACCAGGTGTCCCCTCACCAACACTGCCCACCCCATCGGGCTATGGCACTAGCCACGCTATTCATTTTCTTGAGTGGGCAAATATCCACCAAAGGAGAGCCTAGTAATCTCTACAGTTCTGCGAAAGGTGGAGGAGGTGCAGGAACACAGGGTCACACTCTGCCCAAGAGAGATCTTAGCACAAAGAACTGCTTTTTTAAAACCACAAGGACGATTCTCTCCCCCCCCCCCCAGCAAGCCCACCTAGCCCTCGGTCCAGTCCTTCACTTTCATAGTACCGGGTGTAGGAAGCAAACTTACTTACTGGGAAGTGGCGGGCAAGAGCAGTAGGGAACCTCTAGAATCCTCCTACCTTACTCCTTATCTCCTCTCGGACTTTCCGGAGAACGCGTGGGTAGAGTCCTAGGTAAGCAATCAGCGATGTGGCTGCGCTGGCTGTAGTTTCATGGCCACCAAAGAGGAGCTCTGTTGAAGATTGCTTTAGTGCCTAAGGATAAAAACGGAAGTTTGGTCAGATCAGCGTGCAGTTTTACAGCACCGTTACAAAGAACTGAGAATACTGAACGGAAGATTGCAGGGGAAAACGCTTTACTCATAGAAAGTCAAAGAACGCGAACAAAATGCAAAACTCCCTTAAGTTTACGCTTCTTTGACCTTGGCTTTATTAATATCTCCCAATGTTCTTTCAGCCTTTGCAAATGAGACTCTCCCTTTGAGCCTAGGGACCATTCTGGTTGTGCAGTCACCCTCTTACTCCTACAGCTCTCCAGATCTAGCGTTAACCCTCAGGATTCATCAGTGCAGTCTGAGTAAGGTGATCAGGATCACCCTGGAGAAGCTGAGCTCCTGACAGTGCTTTTGGACCGTCCGCCACCCTCACCCCCCTCCCCCGCTCAGGAAATGCTCTGGAAAGCCAACCTTGGCACCTTCTGAAATAGCTAGTCACCTGCATATCCAGCCGCTCTCCCGTCTTCCACGAGTGCTCAATCAGGAGCTGCAATGCGTCCTTGCAAGAATCCTCTTGTTGCTCTTCAGCCCGAAGCCGGCGGATCTTGGCACGAATGTTCTCCTCGATCCGCGCGTGAATAAGGTTCCTCGCCTTCACTCCCTGAGCGCGGAGACAGCATGGCGGTGAGCGGACGCCAGTCTTGCGCGCCCCTCGCTCCAACTCCGCCAACTGCCCTTACCCGGTACAGCCCGCTGAAGGGCACGTCAATGGGGAGAGAGAAGAGATTGCGAGTCATCTCCTCAAAGGCTTCCACTAGCTGCTGTTCGTCCTCCCCGCCGCCCGCAGGACCCGGCTCGCAGCCCAGCAGGATGCGCATGGCGATGCGAAACATGAGGCGCTTCACCTCGGGGTAGACCAGGAGGCCGCGCTCGCCGCAGCTTAGCCACTGCTCCAGACAACTGCCCACCTCCTCGGCGATCACCGGCACATAGCACTGGAGTGCCTCGCGGTTGAAGGCCTGCATAATCACCTGATCCCCCCCAGCAGTAGAGAGATTACAGACCTCTTCCCCCTCACACACACCCCATCTCGCCTTCCCGAGTACCCTTCCAGAACCTCCAGAGCCTCCAGTCCTACTCACGTGCTGGCGTGGAAACCTAAAGTGGATCTCAGAGAGGGTCCTGGTCCCCACCTCCTATGGCTAACCCTCATCGGCATCTATTTAGCTAAAGACTGAGGACTCCCTTCTATCCAAGGCGTTGTCACCTCGCCCTCACCTTCTTTCGCTGCTTGTGAGGCGAATCGTGCAGGTTGGAAAGGCATCCGGAGCCCAGGATGGTGCGCACCGACGCAGGCCACTGCACCGCCACCAGCCGGTGCTCCCCCAGCAAGATGCGCCGCACGTTATCCGCGCCCATCACCCGCACCGTGGGCCGCCCAAACAGATGCGTCTTGTAGATGAAGCCGTATTTTCTGCGCTTCATCTGCAGAAACTTCCTCCGCTGAGAGTGAGGTGGAAGAGAGAGACCCGCAAACCGCGTGAGGGGGCGCCGGGGAGCATCTGGCCTCCGTCTAGCCCCTCTTCTAGCCTTAGTCGCCTCCCTCGCAAGGACACTTATCCCAGCTTCAGCCCAGTGCCCAAAGCTGAGGTGGAAAATCGTCCGGGAAATCCTCAGGTCCCTTCCCAAGTTTCCTTACCTGCAGCACCATCTGCAAGGTTTCCCCAAAGAATGGAAAGCCCATGGTCCCGGGGGGCAAAGGGAGGGCGCAGCTGCGGTCGCGGCTGCTCACACAGTACAGGTACCAGAGCTTAGTCGCTGCCAGGAAGAGCAGCAGTGGCAGCACGAATGTGCAGAGAGCACTGGCCAGCAGCGCCGGGAGCCCCATGGCACGCAGCAGCCTCCGCGCCACCTGCCGCCGCCGCCCTCGCTCCGAACCCCGCCGCGCGCCCTCTTTATAGGCCGCCCAGGTTACTGCCCACGTTACCTTGGTCAGACAAATTAGTTCACCCAAAGTTCATCTTTAATTGCGGATCGGGCCCCTAGCTCCTCCCCCCCGCGAGGCGCTGCCCAAAATCTTTAACCGTTTGTTCCGCGCCCGAGCAGAGGCGGCGCACTGGCGGCTTCCCTGGGAGCGTGCCTCCTGGGGTGCGGGGCTAGGAATACGCCTCCCCAGTCCCGGGTGTGCGGAGCTCCGAGTCAGCAGGGAGCTGTCGGGGGGCTGCGGGAGAGCGGGTTGTGGATCCGGGTTCCGAGAAGCGGGAATTTGGAGTCCTAGGCTTTCTAGCTGTCTTTTGGTTGTCCCTCACGCCGGGTCCTACGGGCTGCCCTAGCCCAAAGCAGCCTTCCTGGTTTTCCATTCATTGGTGCCTCACGGGCTTAGAAAGCGTGTTCAGAAATCACCATTCAGTGGACTTGGCCCACAGGTTGGATAAAAGAAATCCCAAACACTTCCTGATCTGTGAGGCTCCTAAGAAGATCCAGGGCTAGGGTCCAAGCCAGAGCATCGGAGGTCAAGTACGACTGGCAGATCGTGGATCCCTGCAAGTAAGCCAGCGCATGAAGTCTTGGGAAAAGCTGCTTTAGGATTCAATGCAAGAAAGCCATCAGGTCTCTGGGGCCCCAGGAGCAGCCTTGCACAAGCCAGCCCTATTCCCCTGCTCTGCAGCCCAGTGGTGTACTAAAGAGCCCAGGGGTTCCAAAGTCAATGCCCAGCTGTGCTAATACCGCCAAGCTGGCTCAATTCTAGGGCCCTGGAACTACCAAACCCAGCCAGCCAGCCGGGAAGAGGGTCCCTGGTCCAGGCAGATAAGGGGAGGAAGACAGAGGGAGGAAACCCAGGAGTCCCGTTCCACCTCGGAGTGCCTGGCTCTTGGGCGAGCTATCAGGCTTCCTCCTGTCTGTGTCCCTTCCTTAGGAAGAAGGTTATCATTTCCACTGTTTCCACTCTGTCTACACCTCAAGGCAGCTGTGAGTTCCCAAAGAGGGCTTCTGCTTCTAAATGGCTCATTAGGCTACATTTATAGATCAGTCGGGCTTCAAGGCTTCAGAACCTTTCTCCAGAGGCTACATTTATAGATCGGTCGGGCTTCAGAACCTTTCTCCACTCTCCCAGATCCCACCCAAAGAAAAGACAGAGACCCTGGTAAGATGGCTATTTGCCACCAGCCATAGGGAACTTAAAGGGAATCGGTACCTAGGAGCAAGTCTCAGTTCCTGCAGCCAATACTGAGCTTGGGAACTGTGGGATGCGCGCACACACACCCTGGGCTTCCTGTGACCTCCCGCCAGCCACTTCGCTTCAGCCAGTGCCATACACTGAGTTGGTTTGGGCACTGAACTTTACCAGCGGCGTGGAAAACAAACAGAATGACGTGTGTTTGTTTAGAACTGAACACGGGCTCTAGCAAAAACACACCCGCACCCCTTGGGAAGAGTCCATCAAAGATGAAAAACTAAAGCTGTTCAATATGTGCCTGCCAGAGGTGGTCCCCAAATGACACCCACCCCCGCCCCCGGGGGGAGTCCCAAAATACCCGCAAAGGTCGTGAGGACCTGTACAAACCTAGCGACTCTCTAAGCCAGGATGCCTACGGGTTGTATTTAGGGGATTCAGTGGCTCCCCATAACTCTGTTCAGTGTTTCAGAGGCTCTCGGGAGGCGGGCGCTGCCGCTGTCATATCTTGTAATGATTTGGTTAATGTAAGGACTGCGTCCCAGCTTCTGCACTGGCAGGAACGCGGACAGACTGTGCTGGAGGTAATTCTCAGAAATCTCCGCCCGCCCCTTTCTGGAGGGCGCCTCCGGCCGGTGTGCAAAAATCGGCCAGCGGGGGCGTGACCTGGGGCCCGTTCCCAATCCTTTAGCCTGACCCGCCTGTGACCCCTGCAGGCCGGACCGTGACATCCCAGTGAACTCTGCCGGGCCTACCCACCAAGTTCAGCGCACGCTAGGTCACAAGAGAAGCCCCGCTAGCGCGCTGGAAATGGCTACAGGGGAAAAAACTAGTACTTAAAAAATAAATTGAAAAAAATCTAACTGGTCATCAAGATCCGCGGGGCGCCCGGCAGGGAAACAGTAAATGTTAGAATGCAAGATCGTTTAAGACTCCTTCAAGGGGGAGGGGGATCAATAAATTACCAGCCCAATAGGAACTTTGATCTAGAAACTACCCCAGACTTTATTGGATGGCGGTGGGTGGGGAAGGGGAGGTTGATTCTCTGAGAAGCCAAATGTTTGCCAGTTTTCCTATTGCCAAGGGTTGGGAGCTGTGGGACCAGGTTTGTGGTCCCACAAAGTTCAGCGCATGCTAGGTCACAAGAGAAGCCCCGCTAGCCCGCTGGAAATGGCTACAGGGGGAAAAACTAGTACTTAAAAAATAAATTGAAAAAAATCTAACTGGTCATCAAGATCCGCGGGGCGCCCGGCAGGGAAACAGTAAATGTTAGTTTCTGTTTCTGTTGTTTTGCTAGAGGGATTGGATGGCAGGAATCAACCGACCAGCACAAGCTCCTGCTGGACTTTCCCTTCAGCCCCCTTTAGCTTTCCCTCTGGTCTCGGGCATCTATACCTGCTGTTGTTCCCAATGCTGCTTGGGGACTGAGGCCAAAGTGGACTGATGCCTGCCAATGTCACCTCAGACAGGTTCCCTTGCCCGACTGTCAGAATTTAGATTCACTCTGAGTTAAAGGCCTGTTTTGTTTTGGGGTTTGGTGGTGGTGGTTTCTCTATGCTTCACACCACTGGCCATTCTTTTGTTTTGTTTTTGTTTTGCTGGTTTATTTATCGTCTGCCTCTTTCTGTGAACATCAGAAGTCCAAGGGGCAAGAACTATATCTGCTCTTTCCCTAAGAACGTGCTGTTGCTAACTAGGAACCTACATGTTCCTCAATAATATGATGTAATGAAGGGAAACAAGAGAAAAACTGGAGCCACTTCCACGTGTTTATAGTCGGTCCATACCCCAAAGCAAGTCAACAAGTCTCTTTGAACCAGTTTGTCCACAGGCTTCTGAAAGGCACCTCTCCTATTTTTTTTCTCCCCAAATCAGGATCAGCTTTGAAGCAGGGTCTTTTGGCCTCCTCATCCTGACCCAGGTTTCATCCTGACCCAGGTTTTTTAGATGCCCAAGGGGATAGGCCTACACCATAATACCTTTGCTCCCCTTGGTGCCTGCAGAGCTCAGGCCCTGACCTCTACTCTGATTGACTATCCTGTACAGGGGTTATGGTGGTGGAAATCCCAACAGCTGCTCACCTTCAAGTACCTACTTATGTCCCCCTTGACTTCAGGCCCCAGGATCCACTTTAAGCATAAGGTCGGGAGGCCACCAATTTCCTCCTGATTCATTACAGGGGCAACCCCTGGCCAAGTTACAGCCTCCCTGGCTCATCAGTTATGTCCCCTTGCCCAGGAGTGTGGGAATGTGGGTGGCAGGTTGAAGGAGGGGTTTGGGAATGATGGCGGGAATGATGGCAGGATGATGGCAGCTTTGATTTAAACAGAGGTGGAAATCTCTCAATTGGAAAGGACAGGCAGGCTAGGGATGGCTGTGAAAAGCTCAAGGGCTGAGTTCCACAGGTGGCACCTGCTCAGAGGGAGGGGGGAGGGTTGAGTGATGGAAGAGGGGATGCAGGACCACAGTGGCTCCCCGGTAGAGACCCCAGGCTCTTTGATTCTCACTTTCTCCTTGGTAATAGTGAGGAGAGAGAAGCAGCCAGCAGAGCAACTCTGCAAGCCGTTGTTGTTGTTGTTGCGGAGATAATCTAAATCCCAGAATCCAGATCTGTGGACAATGGGTCCTTCAGGTATGGCTCTGTACCACACACACACACACACACACACACACACACACACACACACACACACACCCCGCGCCCCTCGCCACCCCAGCCTCCTTACTCAACCACTGGCAGGAAATGTTACTTCTTGGCCTTCCTGTTTCAGTACAAATATCTCAGATCTCTTGTTCATCTCAATGAAGGGATTATGTCTCAACCTCAAATAAACCAGACTTAGAGACATCTCCAGAGAACATATTCTCTTCTGTAAATGAGGATATTAAACACATTCTTGAAGTAGGAATTTCTCTTTTCAGAAGTCTCTAACAGAATCTGCTGATGTTGAGCCAGTTGGAGCCCTGGAAGCACCCGCGGGACTTAATTTCTGTCAAGGCTCTAGAAGCCTGAGGGCAGTTGCTGAGAGTGCCTTTTGGCTTCTGGAGTGCCTTTTGGTCAATGTCAAGGACTCAACCCTGGTATCTCTGCTAACTTAAGAAAAACTAGCAAATTCTCCTCTGGTTTGATATGAACACTCAACCATCACCACCGCCGCTGCCGCCGCCAGGGCCCCAAGTTCTTTGCCAAATTTGCCACAGGAAGGTAAAGCTAGGTTTCATCTAGTGGACATAGGTTCTCTCCACCGCTGGCTCTTTGAGATCCTGGAAGTGCCTATGGTGTGGAGCAGGCTTCCGCTCTCCTTCCCAAAGCCCAGAGCTTCTCCAATGCGGGGGTGTGGAGGGCGTAGGGGCGTGACTCAGTCTACTACTCATTCTAGTCTAGCACAGAATCATCCGGTGAGCATTTGTTAAACCCAAGACTACATAAATGTGCGCGCGATGAAGACCTAGGGCACTGAAGATGGTCAGCACTATGTGTGCGCGGCAGCCACGGGGAGTCAGAGATGTAACCCATCCCCTGCACCCAAAGTCGTGAGAGGGTGAAAAAATAGTTGCAGCCCGTCCACTGGGTGCACGATGGGCACCGTCTGCATGACCGGAAAGGCAGGTGTAGCCAGCTCCCAGCGCGCGGTGCGCACTAGTTCCACAGCGAGCAACTGCAGCACGGCCTGCGCTAACTCCTGGCCCAGGCAGCTGCGCGCGCCGCCGCCGAATGGGATGTAGTGGAAGCGGCCGCAGGAGCCCGGCGCGTCCTTACCCTCCACGCCAAAGCGCTCAGGATCGAAGCCCTCGGGCGGGCTACGGTACACAGCAGCTGTCTCGTGCGTGTCTCGGATGCTATACATCACGCTCCAACCTTTGGGGATCTGGTAGCCCTGAGAAGTGAGGGGACCCAACTTGATCGCTAAGCACCAGGAAATCGCCAGAGCCAATCCTCCACCCTCCCCACCCCCCCACCCCACCTATCTTCCCCAGACGTGCCAAGTAAACCTCCAGGGGCCTGTGATTAACTAACCCTGAAGGCAAAATATCTGCTTTGCAGTTTCTATGCCTTCCTAATGAGCTGTAAGATCTTGGAATGTTTGTGCGCCCCCTCCCACCCCCGCCATGTCTTAGTTGAGAAAGTAAGAATAAAAAATATCCACGTTGTTGAGAAAATTTCAAAAGGAGATTGACACACATTAGTACCCATGAATTTGAATATTATGAGTTCGTTGTCTTTCTCCTGTTTTCTTCTGACACAGGAGACTGACATTGTAAGACTGTAGCTACCAGTTGCCCGAGCTGAAGCAGGGAACTGTCGCTCCCCTGGGACAGCTGAATTATAAAACTCTTCCCTGCATTTAACTGAAGACTTCCCCGCCTTCTCACTTCACCTCGACACAATAAGGACACAATAATGCGACCCTGCTTTACACTTTAGAAGATGCACACCCTCTTTGCCCATCCATCCTGACCCTCTTTGGTTCACACTAGGAACATTGACCTACATTCCCAGCCCCCTGGGTTTTTCCCTGGATCTTCCAATCCATGAACGACAATGTTAGCTGTCCCTCCAAAGATGGCAGTTTTCTGAAGCCTGTGGAGGGTCATTACTATTCAGGTTCCTACTAGTAGGAGAGAACACACTGGAATCACCCAAAGAAAGTTCTTTCCTCTCTAGTTTTCAGTTTCCCCCGTGCTCATCGTGCTCCCTGTGCTCCACCTACAGCCCTGGAAGCTGCCTGGTCCTCAGCTGCACTCGCTGTTTACTGGGCACACATGCACAGCAGTACCAAGTTTGAGCACACAAGACACTTTCCCCTCTGTGGCACACTCTCCTTATTCCAGCCCTTTGGCTGATATCACCCAGCACTAGAGATCTCCTAGCTTCACTCCTTGGTCTTGGCACCTCCCTCTCTGCATGGAGCCCTCCCTTTTCAATGCCCCCCATACTTCAGCAAAGCCATTCAGGCAGAGATCTTCAAGTTCTACAGTGTGAACTCCCCAATCCCCAAAGCTGCCAGTTCATCAAACACCCCCAGGTTCGAGAGGAGTATCAGAGCTGGAAAAAAAAAAAAAAACAAACCAACGCCCTCCCAGAAGCTAAACTGAGACCCCCCAGTAAAGGGAGAACTGTCCCCATTATTCTAAGATGCAGTCCGGCCTAGTTCTTAACCTTGTCCAGCCAAGGGCAGCCTGATGAAACCATTAAGATTTTGTTCTTTGTATTAAGGCTGTCACATTTCGCAGGTATATTGCCTAAGCCTGAGTCCTGAACAGGTTAACAGTGGCTGGTTCTTTAGTCTGGTGGGGGAACTAAGAAAACAGTTTTTTTGCTTCCCAGCTACACACATTGGCTGCAAGGAGCGAGGCTCAGACAAAAATGTCAGCGTTCTAAAGTTCCATTCTAATTGAGTTGTCCGGATGGCTGACAAAAGCTGAAGTATACTTTATATAAGTATTCCTGCTTATGTATACTATATATATATAACATTTCTAACTTCGCCAGTTCTTCAGGCACCAGGTTTTGCATCTCTCTACTGGGGTTGGAGGGAGGGGAGCCAGGGGAATAGAATAGGGCTCTGCCCATTTTACATGAGGGAAAACTGAGGCCCTGGTAAGGGAAAGAGAGCTCTGCGCTAATCTCCCTCCCTGTCTTCCTCCCAGCCCAGCGTCGCTGCAAGCATCCAGAGGCCCGCGGCGCGGCGCACTTACGTCCAATTCAAAGGTTCGCAGCGCAGTGCGGTAGCCCCCAGACACCGGCGGTAGGAGGCGAAGCACCTCCTTGACTACGCAGTCCACGTAGCGCAGACGGCCCAGCGCCGCCAGGTTAAGGTCCGGCTCACAGTTGCAGTCCAGTGTGGGCCCTGTGGCCGGGGATGCACAGCCGCACGCGTGCCCCAACCCCTGTGCTGACAACTCCTGCTGGATCTTGGCGATGGCCGCCGGGTGCTGCAGAAGCAGCAGGATGAGCGACGTGCTTGCGCTGGCCGTGGTGAAGAAGGCCGCGAAGAGGAGCTCCACCGCCGACTCCTGCAAGACAGCAGGGCGGTTCTGAACCCACTGTGAAAAGCGTCCAAACTGATCTCTTGTGCTCACACTAGCGCCTTGATGTCCTGCTCCGGGCAGCTATGCTCAGGGCTCTGAAATCGGTAGAAACTCAGGTCTATCACTTGCAAAAATCCTGTTAAGCAATAGGCAGCGGAGCATCTGCACACACCCGCTTTGGACGAGCCCTCAGAGGCGATACAGGGATGTTATTCTGTGCGTTATTTTTAGTGCTTTAAACATATTAACTCGTTAGGCTCTCACCTAACCCCGTGGAAAGCAATTGCTGTTCTCATTTTATGAGGTTGAAAACTGAGGCTCTGGGAAGGCGCCAGGTCCCTAGAGCTAGAAGTTTCAACAGTGAGTCTGTGGCTTGATCCCCTCACCCCCACCTCCATCCCCTCTCTCCCCGGTTCCCTCACCGCTCCCACCTCCACCCGGTGATGCTTCAAACAGAGGCACCTGCAGTCTGGCACCAGCCTTGCTCCACAGCCAGGAGGGTCTTTACCTTCTTACCTTTTCTGAAGGGCATTCGCAAGCAGGTGCCACTACCTGCCTAAGTGCCTTCAGGGCAGCAAGCACCAGGGCTTGTTTTGCATGCTGTTTTCTGTGACCACAAGGTGAGAGTAACCCACCCACTCACCCTAGACCCTGAAACAGATGGCACCCATTCTGCACCCCAGCCCAGAATCTGGCATTGAACAGGTACATGATAATCTTTGTGGACTGAAATCTGACCTGGTTGGAAACCAAATGCTGGATGAAGCTGAGATGGAGACCCCAGAGCCCAGACGTCCTCCCTGCCCAGCTTGGCCAATGGGCCCCTTCTCCAGGGTCTTGTTACTCGCTAGTTCTGTCAAAATGCGAACTACCCACTTCCATTTGTGCTACTTCCCTTCATAGGCCAGAACTGTCTCAGGTACCCAGCTCTCCCCGGGACTCAACATCTATGGAACACTTTCCCCTGGAGAGTTTGGTGCCTTTAAACTTCACACCCCTCAAGAAGAGTGACAATTATTCCATTCTCAGCACAAGAACTAAAGCTGGGCACCCATTTTCTAGTGGCTACTGAGGAAGAGTGGGAAGCTGAGGCTCAGAGCATGTGAAAGTAACTCACCGGGAACTGAAGTCTTCACATTTCTGAATGTCCCTGACCCTCCTACCCCACTGCTTCTTGACTTCTGAAGCAGGGCTCTCCAGCCACCCACTATGCATGCTCTGGCATGCTCTGTCTATATGGGAAGGGATTCTAATTCCACAGTGGGCTTTGCAGCAGGGGCAAAACGGGCAGGTCGAGGTGCCAGGTGCCAAATAAAAAAAGGAGTATTGATTTGGCAAGGGGAAATGTAGTTCCGAGGATGCAGAGTTTGATCGTGAGCCTCAGGGTGCAGAGGAGGAAAAGCAGGCTTCACAGGTTGGAAGACAGCAGAGGCGGGAAGAGATGGGGGTGTCGAAGGGGCCAAGAGGAGAGCTATCTAGATCCAGAACCTGTAAGGCCAGACTTAGGTTTTGGTGCTGCTGGAAGAATGGCTATAGTTCATGGCGTCACAGCTGGCAGATGTGGCAGAGTCATGACTGGAACCCAGGCTCTTCTTTTTCACCCTGAAGTGTGTCTGTGCCTCCAAGTGGTGTTAAATAGGACATGACTGGAATGGATACGTGGCGGGATCTCTGGGGAAGGAAAGTGGGGAGAGGGAGGAGTGGCCTCTCATCACCTACCTTCAACTCCTGCACAGAGAGCTCATGGCCCAGCTCCCTCGCGCTGGTAATGATCAGGTGCAGGGCATCACCTGGCTCTGCTGCCTGCTCCTCATGAAGCTTCCCAGCAATGGCCTCATCCAGGTGCTGATACAACTGGTCCCTGGCCCGGATGCCCTGATGTACAGGGAGAGAGGGCAGATGGGGTGGGAAGACTCAGGAGCCAGGCTTGGTTACCTCGATTCACCTAGGTTTTGGTGTTAGGCTCATCTTAGCTACACACATAGCACGTGGTAGGCACCGCTCAATAAATGGTCATAGATTTAGTCACTGTCTACAAACACTACCCTGTCTTGATAATTATCCCCAGCCCCCTCTGGCAAGGCAGTTAATGTCACCCAGAGGGCAGAGCACAGAGCACTGAGGGCCAAACACTTGTACCCTCACACAGCAGCCAGTGCCCATACCTGGCACAGAACCATCAAGCTGCACTTAGCCATTCCCCTTCATTGAACTCAGGCAAGGCAGTGAGCACCAGTGCTAAGAAAAAGGAGGCACGTGGAAAACTCCACTGAGGACACTATTACATGTTCTAGTAGCTGCTGTCAGGGGTTTGGACAAAGGGGGCAGGGATGACTCTCCAGAGTTCAGGAAGCAAGACCAGCCAAAACATCCCGCTGGAGAAGCATTGAAAGCGAACACTTGGGTTTTGTAGCCAGAAGAATCTTGGTCAGATCTCAACTGTGTTCTTCCTTGTCTGTGACTTCAAGGAGGCCTGCTTGTCAATAAAATGAGAATAACACTTTGCGGGTTGCAAGGACTAAACCAGAAAATGTAGGCAAGGTGACCAGCACGCAACAAGATTCTTTTCAGATTATTATTTTTATTCAAATGACTGGATGCTCTACGGCAGAGGGAGAGGGAAGGCAGGACCCAGCTTCCTTTAGTTCTAGGGCCCCACCCATCACTCAGAAAAGCAAGGCTTTTCTGATCCGGAAACCAGCGGACCCAGGGCCATGGCCAGGATCATCCCCTAGCCTTGGCCCTCCGGCTCCCACGCGACCCGCAGTGCCACCCTTCCACAGGGTGTTGGAGACTCGACACACTTTGAGAAAGGATGAACTGCCTGCCACTAGACCCAAACTCAAGAAGGATACACTGGCGCGACTGTGTATCCACAGGACTGTGGCCTGCCCCGTGTTACAGTGTGTCCGAAAAGATGCTGCCCTGATCTCCACCAACCACCACCCCGCCATACGCTGGGCCATGCTCTGGGTCCAGGGTACCCTATCTGGTTTGAGAGGCCCTCTGTAGTCCTGGGCTAAGGTCTGGGACAGCATTACCTTGCGCAGGCCGCTGAAGGGCACGTCCAAAGGCAATGAGAAGAGGTTCTCTACCAGCTGCTCAAAGGTCTGGGCCAGCTCGGTGCATCGCGTTTCGTCCAGTTGCAGACCCAGGAGGATGCGAGCGGCCATCCGGAAGGTGAGCGCTTTGGCCGCCCCGTAGACAGCTACCGGTCCTCTGGCGGCGCACCAGGAGCGCACCTCTCGCCGCAGCGCCCCCTGCAGCCGTGGCACGAATTGTTCCAGAGCCGGGCGGCTGAACACGCGCGCCAGAACCTGTAGGGAGCGCAGATGAGCGCAAGGCAGGCTGGCCTCTTGTGCTCCGTGATTCCGCAGCCTGAAGGGAAAGTCCAGTCCCTTTTTTCTCTTCTGAGACTCACAGGCCTAAACTTGCTGGCTTAGTTTCCTCCACTTTGATGTACGGAGTCCCTCCCATCCATCTAGGCTCCAAATGTTAGCTGTTCCACAAAGTCGTCCCTGAACCCTCTTAAATCTGAATCCCCAAAACTGTTAGCACCTGTTACAGAAGATCTGGAATAAATGACTTGTAGCCCTGGCCTTACTTTACAATTCAAAACCCAGAAATTTAACGAGACTAGCCTCGGGACACCTGTTCCTTTATTGCGGAGACCCTGGTCTGGCTCACCGCAGGCACCCAGGCACCACTGATCTTAATTCTTTTGGTTTTCCCCTCACCTTCCGCCGTTGCCGATGGGGCTCGCCAACCGCGCCGAGGAGTGTGTTCGAACCTAGAAGAATGTGCGCGCTCTGTGGCCACTGGCTACGCACCAAGCGGTGCTCGCCCAGCAAGATGGTGCGCACGTTCTCCGCGCCGCTCACGCGGATCACTGGCCTGCCCAGAAGGTGCGTCTTAAATACCATCCCGTAACGCTCGCGGCGGGAACTGTGGAAACGAGTGCCCTGCAAGGAAGGCTGAGCTTGAAGGGCCTCTGGGCCAGCAGGGCTGAAGATCTGTCCCGGACATCCCAACTGCCTCTCCCTAACAACTCCCCTGTCCCAGGCATTACAAAAAACAAAATTCCATAAGGGCCTTTCAGCTACTCTAGGGGAAAGTAGCAGCCCACTGCTAAAATGAGATTGAGGCTTAGATTCGAAATGAGTGCCCAAGAGCGCAAGGCTGAGATGTGGCTTGGCTTTTCGGTCTGTGTTTGCAAGACTGTTCCTTGCAACCCACGTTCCTCAAAGGCCCCCTAAGCCCCTAGTTTACACCCACAGTTTATCAGAAGGGTTAAATCGGGGACATGGGGTCTCTTAGAAGGAAGAGAATCGCTAGGCAATGGCAAGCGTTTTAGTGCTCACCAGAATCCTGGGCAAGGGAATACTTATGAAGTGCCCTGAGAACCAAGAGCGCCTGTCCTATGAGAGATGCAGAAAGGGGGGCATTGCTGAATGATTAAACTGCTCACCTGAACCAACCAGTGCAGCGTTTCACCGAAGAATGGCCAGCCCATGGAGCCCTTGGGTAGGGGCAAGGCGGAGGCCCGATCCCGGCTCAGAGTCCAGCGGAGGGTCCAGAGGTGTTGGGCCAGAACAAGCAGCAGACCCGCACATAAGAGGGCGGTGCCCGCAGCCCCCAGCACGGACAAACAGTTTAACCCCCAAGAAAACATGGCTAGCAGAGAGGGCTCAAGAACTGTGCAGAGCTCACCTATCCCGTTCAGAAAAGTCCCGGGATAAGGGACCAAGCCGGGAGATTAATAAATTCAGACAAGACTTCCGCTCTTAAAACAAGACTGTCAGTGGAAGGCGGCAGTGACCCTGTGACACTTAAAAGAATTCGCCTTCCTCAAGACTGGAGGCCCAGGATATTTTTCCCATTTCAGTCCAAAAGTGCCAGCCCCTTCATGGTGGGCCCTTTGCCTCCGGAATGCCCCTACATTCTCGGATCGGCGCTCCTAGTGCAGAAGCTGCGAGTGAGGCTGAGAGAAACAACTCACCGCGCTGCCAACCACTGTTGCGATTCCCGAGGCTGCAGACCCCTAGCCATCACCTTCTCTCCTCCACTCGGTTAACCCTCCACACTTTATAAAGATACTGCCTCCCTCCCTACGGACTGGTCCTGGATCACACAATGTGACGCGCCTACGCATATTTAAAGTGTCCCATTCTGAGTAATGATTGGAAGCAGTGGGCAGTGGCGGGCTCACCTCGTGAGCCAAATAGGGAGTGGCATCTGGGCGGGGGCCGTGAACCAGGAGCATCCTCGGGCGGGGCCTGCGGTTTTACACTATAACTTCCGTGCTCTTGGTGTAAAAGCACAGCCAGCGTGAGAAACCCACATGAAGTAGACTCTGCATGCTCTTGGCCAATGCTCTTGGCCCAGCTGTCCCCAGCCATCAGCTTCCTCTCTGGTCCCCCACCTTCGAGCCTCAAAAATCCTGGAGTTGCTTTCCTTTGCTTGGTCTCTTTCAGGGAATGTGGGTTGTGACACTAGAGTTCCAGAGGGATAGCTGGGACCCAGTTCTCTGACCCAAGTTCTTCAATCAGTCACTTTAGGGAGGCTTCAGGATATGGTAATTTCACTGCCCCTAAAATTCACAGGGGCAGCCAAAGTTTTCCATTTTCCTGGCACAGCTCTGGTCTCAGAATCAACCCAAATTCTCGCTTCTTTTTCATTGCATTGCCCATCTCCCGAGTTTGCCAGATCCCGCCCTTTCCACACCAGCTTACATTTTCAGCTTTGTATCTCACTCAAGGCTGCAATGCCTGTAGGCCTATCCGCCTGACAACAATGCAATCTGGGTGTGCGTGTGTGTGCGCGTGCGTGTGTGTTTGTGTGTGTGTGTAGGGGGTACGGAGGAGACCTAGTTTTCTGGAAAGAACACAGAGGAGCCCTTATAAGGGAGGGGGGAGTCTGCTCCAGGGGATGTGGAGGTTCCTCTTTCCAAACCCCCAGATGCCTGAGCCAAAGCCAGGAGCCTTCCCAAATACCCAGAGAGTGAGCGTACTCCAACATCTTCAGAGCACCCTGCTCCCCATATCTAACTAAATATAGAATGCACTATGTCTGAAGAATTATCATATTTTCCTGTAATGATTTTAAAATGTTAAATATTTGGAGTATTTTTGTCAAGAGAACAAATCTATTGTGTTTTGTGTCATCCTCAATCTGATCATTAGGAAAAAACAGGCCTTTTCTGGAGGAGGCTATTTTAAATAAGAAACTCTGAATATTTGAAATAGCATCTTCAACAGCTCTCAACCTTTTTTAATGTTTTATCACAAAATCCAGACATGTAAGCATAACTCTTCATACTTATTTTTACAGAGTCAGGGAGTCTACAAGCACAAATCCTGAAAATGCAAAGGTGGGGGTCAGCATAATTACAATGGAGAGAAAACCAAGGTCAGGTTTACACTGTCATTGTGTCACTGTGATTTATCCAAAGGAAAATGTACACTGGCTGTAGGGTTCAGGCTTAAGTCGGTGTGGTCAGTTCCGCGGTCCACAGCCTTGAGATCTACTCTCTGAAGAGCATTAACCGGAACCCTGCTGTAACTTCATTACGTAGGAAGGACGTGTCTACACTAGGACAGCCACACCTGATGGAAACAGCCCTTTAACTGCCTGCTCTTTTCATCTAAACCAAACTAAAACTTTAAAAATGGGTCAACTGCAAGAAATACTATATCTTTGGAAAGCCCAAACCCTTTTCTTCATATTCCGAGTGGGTAAGCTACTCAAGTAAAACAAACCATTTACGTTCCTGGTGAGCTGTGTTTGATTTCAGGAACTTTCAAGATTTGTGTATTTCCTCCTCAGAATCAGCAGAAATAAAAATTTTAGGCTCATGAGTCAAACTGAGGTGAAAATAAGAGCTAAAAGTCCAACAATGACAGCCAAATATTCCCTTCTCAGCAGCAGCTGCATCCCAAACTGTAATGACATAAACAGGAGCTCTTCCAAGATTACAGAAAGAATACTTACAAGCAGAGACACGGGTTTTTCTAATATTTGCAATCAGTTTCATATACAATTTATTGGATTTATATATTACACTTTTGACTTTTTCTCTGAAATTGAAAAAAATTAATCTTACATTTTATATATAAAATAGTATTCAATTATTTAAAAATCCATACAAATGATGTTTGTCACCATTACTTGTTTAAGCCCTCATCAGTGTATTTCCTCTACTGTGTTTTTACTTCTGTAAACAAATTCTTGTCTCATGAGCAGTGCTGGCCACGGAGACGCACTCAGCTGTGGACCTGTGTGTCTACACGTGCTGGGACATACCAGTCACCAAGGCTCGGAGCTGTCTCACAACCGTCTCTATCAGCTTCTGCCTGTCTCGGTCGTTCTTCCGGAATTGGGCGAATATGTTATTCTTCTTGCTGGTGTCCTTCATCCTACAAACACATACAAACACAAATGCTGAAAAAGAAAAGCTGCTGTCGATGAGCTTTTCTCTTTCTTTTTCTCTTTCTTTCTTTCTCTTTTCTTTTTTAAACATGCTCTGCCTTATCCAACACCAACTCAATGCTTGAAATGAAAACCTGTGCTATCAACACAGAAACCACACAGAGATAGAAAGTGATGGTCTTGCACTTGCACACAAATCTAAGACATGTAGCTCTCAAACACCATGTTGTTTTCAAACATCTATTAGAATGCCCTACATGGGCTCTAGTACACATTCACAGCAAGACCAAGTGAGAACGGAATTAGGACATTTAAAAATGTAATGTTTTTCCCTCAGTAGCATTTCATGACATTATAAAATCATTTCATATAAATTGTGAATAGTTTCTTACATCCTTTCAAATCAAATAACCACAGATATTTTGAAATTTGGGAAAACAACAGACAATATTAACACGAAACTGTACGTTTTAATAGTTACATTTTAAACAAGCTATGACTGAGTGCAGAAAAAGTTTGACACACAATGCAGGAAAAGGAGCACTGTGTTTAGCTGTCTCTCTTTTTACAATATTTCCTCAAATCACGTATTTCTCTACCTGCAAAGAATCCAAGACTTTGACACTATGAGGCAAACATTCCATTTCGTGGCCCTATTTTCTTTTTAAGGAGCCCCATTTTCTCTCCAGTTGAGGGGATAGACTCAGGCCCTAGTACAAAGCACTCAACAACTGTGCTAAATATTCCAGGCCCCCAGTAACATATTTATAAAGCAAACTGAGCCTGAGATTTTTGAAATACATTAGGAAGAAAGAACATTTTCCTCATATACATAATCAAAATAATTCTGAAAGGCAAGAGACATCTTTTGTCCATCAAACAGACTGAACTTCTCTCCTCCCCCGCTCCCCATCCCTCCATGTTTCACTCACGGTCCTCACTACAGCCTCAGCTCCCCCAAACTCATGACCCCCCCGCCTCAGGGTTGGCACACGCCTGATACCTGGCTGTACTGACTTTTTAAAAACTCCATCGAGATATTTTTGTTTTCAGAGAAATTTCTAGTTCTTTATCACACAATCAAACCTTGTGTAAAATGCTACCTAAAATAAAAACCAAAACAACTTTTGGGAACATACTCACTTCTCCAAAAGCGTAAGGGCTGTGTGAGGATTCACACGAAGGTACTTGGAGGCCGGCTGTCCATAGTCAGCAAGGTAAGTGGACCAGTCCCAAACCATAAACAAGTCAAGGAGCTGAGGAAGAGAGTGGAAACTTTTGGACATCATGTCAGCTATTGGACAGCTACCCACATATAAATGAAGAATATGCTATTCTCATGTCCACATGATTTTCTTTTTACAATAAAATAAGAAAATTCATTTTAAGAACATTACTAGTGTACTTCACAACCAAAATCGTATTCATATTTTTTATTTTGTAATTGCTAAAATCGTCAGCGGCTGCTGCTCTAACGATTTATGCCGTTTCCATGTAACCGTATGGCAGACTCTCAATCATGTTCGCACCTGTACTGATGTGCACGGCTTCTATCTCCGTGGTAAGGCTCGTGCTGCGGTGTGTTTACCTTTCAAAGAAGCTGTTTGCAGCCTGACTTCCCTAAAGTAATTGAGAGAAAAGCTCAGATAATCTCAATGAAGTGCATTACACAACCTCTGCCGGGTTCTCCTCGCTGAGAGATCTCAGTACCCTGACGGAACCTGGGCTTCAGGGTTTGGCTTGTTAACTCTAGCCAATCATTTTGTGTAAACAAACAATAACAACAAAAGACATTCTCTGTTTTCCATAGTGTGTCTCAAAACTGACAATTTGCTTTATAAACTCCATTTAGAATCATTGTCAAATATTGTTATAATCTTTTAAAAGCAACTCCAGGCCTAACCCAAAGCATCCAATCCTTAGCCACCTTTAAAGGCCCTAATCCCTTTAAGCCTGTTAAAGCCAACTTCCTATTCTCCCCATCTGAACTGTCTCAGGAAGCTGGATGCTTTACTTAACTATCTCCTCAGTTTTTTATATTCTTTTAAAAACACACTTCATAAATAAGGGTTCTCTTGGTTTAGCCTTCACATGAAGGAAGCACTTATATTTACCTACAGGATGTGTGCGTGGAACCAGTAACTAGAAGAGGAATAAAAACATTTAAAGTAATTAAAGCCACCAAAAAAAAAAAAAAAGATTAGGAGAAACCAACTTTTTCTTGGGAAAGTGAGGGGCTGTTAGACTCTTTTATTTTCTCCATCAGTTTGCAACTGTTATGCAGACGCCTGTAAAAGGTGGGAAGTTCAATATTGAAAATATTAACAACTAATGGTTGCTCTGTTTATTTTTAGACAAGAGAACATTCCCACAACAGAAAGTGAAACACTGTTGTAGAAACTCTAATAAAATAATACAAAAGAGTACTGTCTGATAATAAAAAGAGAATGTATGCATAATTTTTCATTGTTGTTTGGTAACACATTTTCCCAAGGGACATTAATTTCATATACTCAGATGATGATAATGTGATTGATAGACTATCATCTACAATGGGTTTAAGAACCATAAAACAGCAATTTTCTTTGGATTGATAATAATACTTATAAGAGAGGAAAAATTAGGAAAGATAATAAGGGTGGGCAAAAAGCCATGCACAGAGATAGTAAGTTCCAACATTTTTATTAGGTTACAGAAAAAATTAGAATAGTCTACTCAATATCAAGAAACATGTGCCTAATGTGCACGAGGTCTAGGTTCAATGCCCAGCACCACCATAAGGGAAAAGAGATAAACTGCTAAGAGTAAAGGAGAACGTACAATGACTATCACATGCTTCGTAAAAGCATTTACACAAAATTTAAATGCTTAGGAAGATGTATACTGCTACTAATTACAGAAAACCCCATAAATAGAAGAAATTTCAAAAATATGCCAAAATGGTATCATTTTTATAGTGGGGTTACAAATAACTTATTTTCCTTATTGTCCTAATAATAATATTCTATAGTAAACATGCTTTAATGCTAGAACTAAAAATAGCATCATACTTCTGTTAAAATATTAGCAGTCTCTACACAGTGTCAGCAGCAGTCTCACTGTGAAGGCTTCTCTGTCTGGTCTATGTGTGATTCTCCATGTGAATGGGGTCAGTCTGCAGAAAGTAACCACTACATACTGGCTGTGGCATGCCTTTCTTCAATGGCATTAGCAAGTGACCTTTGGGAAAGGAAGAGTCTGTCAACAAGGCTTCTTCTCTTTTAGGTGGAACTACCACCTCCAGGTGGGGAGAAAGAGCCCGTCTTCTGAACCAACTAACTACAGCTGTGAAGACACATGGCCCTTTTCCAGCAAAGAAAGTCTTTCCTAAATAGAAATACTGTGATTATAATTTGTACACAAGACCAGACATCATATGCAGATATTCACTGCAAATCACTGTGATTACAGAAAGTATAAATTTAATGTACCTACCAGATTCTAATCTATATACTTCACATTAACATTAAATATTTTATAAAACATGTGTCATGGGTAATTTGTAGATATTTATGGAAACCTGTGGTTAAAGTTTAAGGAACTCAACACCAATGCCAGATATCTAGATAAAATTTACTTAATCATTCAGCAAATGTTTATGGCCCACCTACAATGTGCTACATACCTAATATTTGACACCAGAAGGCAGTATAACAACTAGACACTGTCCCTTTCCTCAAGGAGTGAACATTATTAGGTAGTGATAAATTAACAAAGACACAGTTATATTTTGAAGTTAACATAAAGAAATTATTTTTAAAAACTTAT
>JAQHUG010000199.1:1567394-1584002 GCA_028555095.1 Dicrostonyx torquatus
AAAACAAAACAAAACAGTAAGACATGGTCTCAACAGGTGAATTTATTAGTTAACACGGATGCACAGAGTTCAAAGACACATGGAATATGAACAAAAACAAAACATCACCATATTATCCAAAAGCAACTTCACAAACGCTTATTAAAGGATAAAGTAGGGCACATGATAATGAGACCTGGTATTAAGTTCTGTAAGTGGGTTTGTCCCAAGAGCAAATTAAAATGAATCTTCACGTTTTTGGGGGGAAGTATGGATCACACAAAAGCAAGCAGCAAAACAGTGGTGCTTCCGTTCCATCTCATCATGGCCTAAAAGATCATTTGAAATTAGTACTCCTCTTAGTAGGGACCCAGTTACCCTCCAGAACAACTGTTAACACATCAAGGGGATGTATGCCAGTATCTGTAAGTTCTAAGTTTTACTTCCTTAGTGTTTGTTTCCTGTGTGTCCAGCGAACAAGAAGATCAGCTTAAGGAATGAAATGGTAGCATGGGTGGCCCCATTCATATGCTCAAAAAGTTGAATCACTGAGGAATCACTGAGGAATTCCTTCATGCTGGTCCATGTAGCTGGCTGGCAGTTTCCCACCCTATAGACTGGTTCTGAATCTGCAGATTTCTGGGGTCTCAAATCTGTTGGGATTATTTATGCAAATGACACAGTGAATGTGGGCAGACTTAAACCATTCTGTGGCGCTCTGAAGAGTGCCTTTTCCCTTTGTAAAACTGAACCCACAGTGTCGGTTCATTTTTCCTTGAATCTGGTTTAGTTTTGTTTTGTGTCTTTTGGATTTTGCTATTGAAGCACGTCAGGGGCAGTGACCCAAGACAGAAGAAAAATAAAGCCAAGCCAACCTCAAGAGAGAAGCAACTGGGGACACCAGGTTTGCTTTTGTGAACGCTGACCTGGGGACTCGGGGCAGCCTTAGTCCCCCAAATTCCCCTTTCCAAACACTAAATCCACCTGGGACTTAAGGTCGCTTTGCAAATTCCAAAAGTAAACCAGAAGATCGTTTTTCCTTAGCCTTCAAGAAACAAAGCTGATGCAAGGTTCCTAGTGCGCTCCAGAGACTTAAGGACAACAAAACTCCTAAACCCAGTACAACACTGAGGCCGAAACACTTGCCCTTCAAACAAATCCTCCATAATTGGCTACTGGGAATTGAAGAAGAAAGATCTTATTGCCCTTTCCTGAAGAATACTTGTTTTTTCCAGACAACGGCATCAAATGAGCACCATCTGCTTTCTCCAGCATAGACTTTCCCCTTTCTGTGGAAATACCACATTCAGAAAGCTCTAGAGGAAGCTGAGGGGAGAATCTTAGATAAGCCAATATGGACTTAGTCAAACTCCGCACAAGGGGCTATGGGTATAGTTCAATCTATAGAGGCTTGCCTAGCATGCTTGAAGCCTTGGATTCAATCTCTAACACTTCAGAAAACCTGGTGTGGTGGTGCAATCTGTAATCTCAAGTAGAGGCATGAGTTCAAGGTCAGCCTAGACCACAAAACTATTAAACCTGAAAACTTTGAGAACAAAGACCAAATCTATAGCTGTCAAATTGAAGCAAGCTTTATTTAATACTGGCCAGGACAATGGGACACTGGCCAGCTCCACACTGGGGACTCCCAGAGAATAGCCACAAGCTCTGTTGACCAGGTGCCTATAAAGACAAAATCCACAAGGCTATGGTACTTCCCATCTTCATCCTATCAGGGGCAAGCAAACATCCTGAAGTACTTCCTATCTACAAGTGATCAAGTACATCCTGCACAGTTGGGGCAACCAACCTTGCTTATTGAAGCGAAATCACGTGATTTGTTAAATTACAAGAACACTAGCTCCCAGCATTCCAGGAAGTTATCTGTTCTTAGGCAAGTGGGGCTTATAAGGTTAGCATTAGCCTTTACAGACCTTGTTTAAAAACATGAAATTCAGTCCCTTTTTCTTGCCTCCTGGTGTTAAGGGCCTTCAAGCTGCCTTCACCTAAGCCTTTTCTCTTCAAACATTCATTTTTCTTTTTTCTTTCTTTCTTTTTGGTTTTTCAAGACAGGGTTTCTCTGTGCTCTATGTAGCTTTGGAGCCTGTCCTGGAACTAGCTTTTGTATACCAGGCTGGCCTCGAACTCACAGAGATCCGCCTGCCTCTGCCTCCCGAGTGCTGGGATTAAAGGCGTGTACCACCACCACCCAGCTAAATGTCCATTTTTCAAGCTTGCTTTCAGCCAGTGTCTTCCGGGTTCCCTCTTTGAGAAGTATGGGTGAGCTCAGGGTGGGCTCAGGGTGCCATGGACTGTAGTTACCTTTAACTAATTTCACTGCAGAAGTAAAGTGTTCTTGAAATGAATTTTTAATTTTTTTCTTCTTCTTTTATTATTTCAACCACCTTCCTTTCTTCCTCCCCATCCATCTTTCTTTTGAAACAGGGTCTCACTATGTAGCCCTGGTTGGCCTGGAACTCTCTATGTTAAGACAGGCTAGTCTCAAGCTCAAAGCTATCCACCTGCCCCTGCCTCCCGAGTGCTGGTATTAAAAGTGTGTACTCCCACACCAGGCCTTCTTGAGTATTTTCAATGCTAAGCTATGCTGTATGATAGTGCTAGGCAGCCATTGGGGGAGTTTAGAATTTCAGAGAAAGAGGCAAATAATGGAAGTAAACACAATCAGATTTATAAACTCTTACACTTGCCAAAATTCCTGTGGTTGTCATAGCTAAAGTAACATACAGAAACATGTATACTCAGTCATGCCACAAGGACATGCGCTCAACTATGTTCACAGCAGCATTGTTTGTCATAGCCAGAACCTGGAAAGAACCTAAATGTCCCTCGACCGAAGAATGGCTAAGGAAAATGTGGTAATTTACAAAATGGAGTACTACACAGCAGAAAAAAATAACGACATCAGAAATATACATAAGCTTGTATGTTGATGTATTGATTTTTTTCCAAAATAATACCAGCAAATAATTGTATTATAGATTGGATACGGGGCCTATCATAGCATTAAGAGTTCACTGCCCCTGCCCCTGCTCTCAGAGAACAACACTAGCTCAGACTTGCCTTTGCTAATTTCGGACATACACTGCTATCACATGAAGAGCTTACCTTACTTAGGCAACCTTTCTATTTATAACAGCTATTCCAAAAATTTCCTCTTTTAACTTTATAACTTTAATATAATTAAAAATACATCATTAAAAAAAATTAAAAAGGCCGGGCGGTGGTGGCGCACGCCTTTAATCCCAGCACTTGGGAGGCAGAGGCAGGTGGATCTTTGTGAGTTCAAGACCAGTCTGGTCTACAAGAGCTAGTTCCAGGACAGGCTCCAAAGCCACAGAGAAACCCTGTCTCAAAAAAAAAATTTGAAAAGTAGTTTTGAGCTGTACTGTACAATTCACCCACTTAAAATCAGTGGTTTTCAGTATATCCACAGTGTTTGATACCATCTCAATCCATCTGCTGCCTTGCCCCGCAGCTACCAGCAGTCACTGCAGTAAATGGCAATCCTGTGATACGGTCTCTCTTAACTGGCTTCTTTTTACTTAGTATATCCTCATATTGTAGCAACAATTAGCACTTCCTGTCTGTTGTTGATGAATCCTATTCTATGTATATCACTTTCTCTAATAATCAGCTGAAGAACATTCAGCTCTTTTCAGTTTATCTATCATCAATAACCATTTATGTACAATTTTTGAAGATTAAAAATTTTGGCTGGGCGGTGGTGGTGCACACCTTTAATCCCAGCACTTAGGAGGCAGAGGCAGGTAGATCTTTGTAGTTCGAGACCAGCCTGGTCTACAAGAGCTAGTGCCAAGCAGGCTCCAAAAGCCACAGAGAAACCCTGTCTCGAAAAAAAAAAAAAAAAAAAGTTTGTCTCTTTAAAATATGTATCTCTACACACAGAGTAAACACTACAAAAACAGCTATTTAACTCTGAAATTTTAGTAATATATTATCATTCTGAAAGTTAGGTTGCGTAGTAATGGTTTAACATGTGCTACAGATATGAAGAGCATTTCGAAACCAAAGCTCTGCTTCTAAGATTCCCCTCTGTAAACCCATGATGGCACCACCTCACATGCCAAATAAACACTGCTGGTCATATATTTAATTTTCTGTCCAGGTTCATTACAACATCTGCTGCACTTATGTAAGGCAGTTAGTTACATGAAGCTCAAAGAGTCCGGTTCTAAAGGATCAAACCTCGAACTGCAAGAGGCACTTGCTAGACTTGCGATTCTTTCTGATGAGCCATTTTGAGTCACTGCTGTGCTGAAGAACTACGATGAACGGTGTGAACTGAGTCTGGAGGAACTCGAGCAGTGGAAGAAGACCCTCCAGACCAGCTGAGGAGGGAGACGGCTGATGTGTCTGTGCTCAGGATGAGCCAGGCTGGAAGCTGTTCTGTGTGCTGCTTAATGGGTGAGTGCTAAGAAACAAGGGCTAACGGAAACAACTATTTTTTCACATCCAAAAGAATCTAAGTGGGTGTTCTATTAATCCCCACTCCCCATGTGAGATAATGGCTGTGATTTACAAAAAAACAAGAAAATGTGGAGAATCTAATACCTGGGTTAATTTAATCCCCAATAAAATGAGTCACATATGTTTTACTCTAAAATTTAGTAAGTCTAATAAAATTTATAATTTGTCATATGAGTGCTGGTTCTGGCTTAAGGGAATAAACTAAACTAAAATTAAAACTAAATACTTTAGACACCAAAATGTCTGAATGGCATCTTGTCATTTCCTTGTTTTAACATGGAACTCAGAGTCAAGGCATGGTAGCACATGCCTAAAATCCCAGCACAGGGGAGGTAGATGAAGGAGGATGAGGAGGCCAAGGCCACCCTCAGCTACATAGCAACTTTGAGACAAGCCTGGGCTAAATGAGACCCTGTCTCAAAAAAGCAAAACAAAAAATGGAACTGAAGGCGTTTACAGATGAAACTAAGTAAAGCCAACCCCACTGCCTTAGGAAGAAGAGGGTGCACACCTACAGTGGGAGACTCGGGTCTAACTAACCCTTGGGAGAGCTCCTCATAAAAGTCAAAGCTCAGACTATCCGTACTATGCTTTAGGGAGAAGGTCTCAGCTGCGGCCAGACTTTACCATTTGTCCTGGAGTCCAAAACGAATGCAAAGTGAGCTGACTACCAAAGACGGGGTAATGGACATTAACGGGCACTTTACAGTCCCTGTGTAAGAGAAAGAGTATTATGGCTGTCGCTAAAGCACAACAGTAGGCCACATGCACACACACACAGTGACTAGTCCACTATTTTATACTTAAGGGACCTGAATCCTCAGCCATTTCTTCTTTTCTGTAATAGATTTTATTATCTTTATTCAAGCAATTGAAAATATGTATTTACTTTTCTTGAATCTAAAAGACACTTTTTATTAACCCAAATTAACTGTTTACTTCCAGATCTGACTGTATATGTACCTGTTTTTTGTCAGGTATAATAATTTGCTTGAAAAACATGTCAGAACACTTGCTGCCTGATCTGTTTTAAAGAGAAAGGTCTTTCCATACCCTTGAGCATAATGAAATACAAAGGGTAAAAAGGCAGATAACAAATTACTAAATCTGATTCATTAAGCCAGTGTTCACAGCATGGAGACAAGGCCCAGTCCTTAGTAACAGAGAGGTAAGAGACAACTCTGCAACATTGTGACAAAGGTACTTGAAGGCTCAGCTGAGTTAGGAAGCAGATATTGGCCTGCAGCTACGGGCACCACACCCTCACTATAAGGGCTGTAGCTTAAAAATACCAACAACAGAAAGGGAAGGATTTACTTTCTTGGGAGGATAAATGCAGATCAATGGATTATGACCCAAGTTCTACCACACTCTACCACGTGGACTACAGAGTGGGAAGATAAGCCTGCATCTGACCTCTGGATAACCTAAACAGGAAATCAGGACATTCTAAGCCTAATAGGCTGTGTCATCCTGTTAGGATAATTGTTTCCATTGCTACCTTGCATAAACAGTTCACATTAGGCCATCAGAAAACACTCAAGTCCCAGTCTCTTCTTTGTAAGAACAGAAACAATGCCTGGCTTAGTGCCCTCAACACAGGTGAGGAGCTAAGGCCTGGTTCTTGATAATTAAGAAGAGAACAGATGAGAGAGACATGAAAGAAGTTGGAAGTTATCTTCTAAGTATTTTACAGATTGTCTGAAAAAAATCATATAATATTACAAGTAAAACTTCCTGGCAGGAGTCTGGGGTAATTAAGAGACTATGATTTAAGGAAAGACTTGATGAACATTACAACTTAAAACAAGTCAGCATTTTTTAGGAATAATTTTTAAGTATCTCATATTTAGTTATGGTGCACCAGAATGGTAGAAGTTAGAAAAGTTTTTAGAATCTCAAGCCCTCCGTTTTCTTACCTAATAAAATTCTACTTACTTGTCTTAAGGCAGGATAGAAAGAGGGAAATTAGGAGACATGAGAAGCAGAAAGGAGCCCTTTAGCCAGCAGAGAAGCAAGAGTCACAACACAACAAGGTCTTTCTCCTCAGTTACAAATTTACAGTTTTCTAGGAGTCTCACCACAAACCCTAGTCCAGGAAAGATGTGCAATGTGGGAGGCCCTTGTGCAAGCCCAGTGGCTTCTTGGTATCACTCTATCAGATTATTATCTGTCCAGTGACATCCAGGGTCACTTTAGGGTCTTACTGAAAGTGAGAGGATAAGGAAGATTTTTTAACAACTTTTTTGTATTTATTTATTTGTTTGTTTGTTTTTACATCCTGACCACAGTTTCCCCTCCCTCCTTTCCTCCTAGTCTCTTCTCCCACCCCTTCCCCTCACCTACCTACTCCTCCTCCATTTCTTTTCAGAATAGAACTTCCCATGGATATCAGTCAGCCATGGTAAATCAAACTGCAGTGAGACTAGGCACCTCCTCTCCAATTAAGGCTGGGCAGGGCAATCTGGTAGGAGGAAAGGGTACCAAAAGCAGGAAACAAGAGTCAGAGAGAGTCCCTGCTCCCACTCTTAGGAGTCACACAAGAAGACCAAGCTACACAACTGTAAGATACAAGCAGAGGGCCTAGTCAGTCCCATGCAGGTTCATAGCAACTTTCTGAGATGTAACTTGAGCCCCAGAAACAGTACATCTGGGTCATATTAAGTCAGTTGATTACTATTCTTGAGCGCCACACCCACAGTGACAATTTGATTACTTCACTTGAATAAGATAATGCTTAAGAATTAAGGTTTTGCCAGACATAGTGGCACATGCCTTTAATCCCAGCACTGGGAGACAGGCAGGTGGATCTCTGAGTTCTAGGCCAGCCTGGTCTACAGAATGAATTTCAGGACAGCTAGGGCTACACATATAAACTCTCTCAACAAACAAACAACAGACATTTACTGCTCATAGTTCTAGAAACATTCTGTAATAAGCACCAATATTGTTTAATATTGCTTACCAATTGTTTTTTATTTATTATGTATACAATATTCTGTCTGTGTGTATGTCTGCAGGCCAGAAGAGGGCACCAGACCTCATTACAGATGGTTGTGAGCCACCATGTGGTTGCTGGGAATTGAACTCAGGACCTTTGGAAGAGCAGGCAATGCTCTTAACCACTGAGCCATCTCTCCAGCCTTTGTTTACCAATTGTTTATGCCTTATTAAAGTCCTATCCAACCTGTCAGTGTGGAGATTTCTTAGAAAATTAGGAAACAACCTTCCTCAAGACCCAATAATACCACTTTTAGGTATATATCCAAAGGATGCTCAATCGTGCCACAAGGACATGTGTTCAACTATGTTCATAGCAGCTTTGTTTGTCATAACCAGAACCTGGAAACAACTTAAATGTCCCTCAACCAAAGAATGGATATGGAAAATGTGGTACATTTACACAATGGAGTACTACACAGCAGAAAAAAATAATGACAGCTTGAATTTTGCAGGAAAATGGATGGAACTAGACAACATTATTTTGAGTGAGGTAACCCAGACACAGAAAGACAGCTGTCACATGTACTCACTCATAGGTGGCTTTTAAACATAAAACAAAGAAAGCCAGCCTACAAACCATAATCATAGAAAAATTAGACAACAATGAGGACACTAAGAGAGACTTACATAGACCTAATATACATGGGAAAGTATAAAAAGACAAGATCTCCTGAGTAAATTGGGAGAATAGGGACATTGGTGGAGGGCTGAAGTGGGGAGGGGAGAGGCAGGGAGGGGAGCAGAAAAAAAATGTAGAGCCCAATAAAGAAAAAAAAATTCCTATCCAACCAAGCTGCAAAAACTAAAGCTACCTGCATCTTGAATTAACCATTTAAAGGCATTATAACCTGGGTCTTGTGGTGCTGTGAAAGAAAATGGCCCCCAAAGGGAGTGGCACTATTAGACGGTGTGGCCTTGTGTGGCAAGTGTGTCACTGTGCGGGAGGTTCTGAAGTCTCTTTTGCTCAAGCTTCCTCAGTGCGACAGTCAGCTGACTTCATGTTGCCTGCAGATGTAGGACTCTCAGCCATTCCTCCAGCATCCTGCCATGCTCCGCGCCACAACAATAATGAACTAAACCTCTGAGACTATCAAGCCACCCTATTTAAATGCCTTCCTTTATAAGAGTTACCTGGTGTCTCTTCTCAGCAATAAGAACCCTAACTAAGACAGGTCTCAACTTCCTCTTCTGTAATAAAGGACTCATGTATTTCCTGTCTACTTTGATAATTTATAGGAAATACATGAACATAAGGGCATATTTAATATCAGAAAAAGCAAGCTGGAAAACTTGTAGAACACACTAGACTAACAATGGTACAACACCCTTACCTGGAGCCCCACATATGAAGAGGAGCGCAGTAACACTGTGAAGGAAAGACCCTCTCTGACTGTCATCCGACCACCCATATGACCGACAGGTAGGGAACTAGTGTGGGGGGCGGGGTTACTTGCTAACACAGGCTACTCTGTCTATCCATCCATCCAGACCCCATCCTCACTTCTGTGTCCTTCAACTCTGTAGCTCAACTGAACCCTAATACCTGGCTCTGTGGGCCCCCAGCAGCTCTCCACACATTCTCTTTGCGTCCACATAGTGCTCTGCCTCTGCCTACCTCCAGGAAGGGCTCTTTGAACTCCGCTGCACGCACACGCGTGCGCATACACACACACACACACAGACACACACACACACACACACACACTACTGTGTAATATGTGTCATCTGCATCCATGTTAGTAATTAGGAATGGAGTCAAAGAATCTGTGCTTGCCAATAGCTACTACCCATGGAAACTGAGACGACCTGGAAAACTGCAACTAACAAAACTGACATAGCTTTTAAACTTATTCAATGAATTGTGACATCATGGAAAGATACAGACACGTCCATTTGTGTTTCTAGTGTAGTACACTCTTAACAGTATCCAAACTGAGTGTGCAGTGTCAGGAGTTCATCAAGGAAGGGTAGAGGAATTTTAAGCAGATTGGGACCGAACAAGGGAGGTACCCAGTTGCACTCCTGAGAGTGTTGTACACTCATTAAAAATGGCTATCAGCTGAAAATGAAGAAAAGAAGGGCACATGTGTGAACAGGGAGAGGCACTGCAGCAGTTAACAGTGAGAGACTGCTAGAGGCAGAGGTGAATGACAGAGGCGCCTGGACGGGAAGTCTAGGGGAGCCACCACTCATCCTTCTCTCTATGAGGCCCATGAAAGAATGCACTCTGCTAGAGAGAGCTGCAGGAGAGGGTGCCCCTAGAACAGCAGGAAGAGGGGGAAAAGAAATCTTTCTGCCAAATAGTGGAAGGCTAGCATTTTACATCAGAATGGGGGGGGGGATTCAGACGGCAAAAGCACAAGAAATCAAAGGAAATAATACCTACTACACACAACGAAAAAAGAAAAAGACCAGGAGGTGAAAAGGAGAGGACACCAGAATGAGAAGAGAAACTACTGAGTAACCAGGAATTTCAATCAGTGAGGATGAGCTGACAGTGAGCGTCTAGAAAGGCAGTATCTAACCACATCCCACAGAGAAATGGCAAAGGCTGCCATGAGATTTTCTAAAGTGTGTGTTTGTCTGAATGCACTGCGGCAGGAGGATTGCCGAGTTTGTGGTTAACTTGGTCTTCATCTTACTCCCCCCACCCCTAAATCATTAATCAATAGCTCTTTTACAACGTGTCCCCCCCCCACATATGCACACACCAGCACAGATGCGAAGGAACGTATCCCTTCCAAGTGCTAGCAGTGGGCCAGTCATAGAGGTGCATGCCTTTAATTCCAGCACGACTTGGGAAGAAGGAGAGGCAGGCAGATCTCCAGGAGTGGGAGACCAGCCTGGTCTACAAATCAAGTTCCAGACCAGCCAGGGCTCCACAGTGGGATCCTGGCTCAAACAAAACAACACACTAGCAGTGTATAAGCAGTTCTCTGGGTCACCCACATCTGAAGACAATGATCATCTCACTGATCTGAGAAAATACTTATAGCTGAATACTAGGAATTTTGGCCCCCAAAGTGAACTGATTTCTAAAAGAATTTCTTGTTAAATACTGTCACTCTGGGTTAATATTTAATAATTATGATAGCATGTATAATATTCATTCAAGTCCAGAATACCTTTACCCCTACTGTGACAGGCTGTTCTTGGAACTTTAGCCTATTTCTTTCCTTCTTTTTTTTTGGGGGGGGGCGGTTTCAAGACAGGGTTTCTCTGTAGCTTTGGAGACTATCCTGGAACTAGCTGGCCTTGAACTCACAGAGATACACGATCCACCCTGCCTCTGCCTCCCAAGTGCTGAGACTGAAGGTGTGCGCCACCACCTGCCTGGCTCATCCTTTCTTTTTTTAAAGATTTATTTATTTATTTATTTAATATATACAGTGTTCTGCCTGCATATATGCCTACATGCCAGAAGAGGGCACCAGAACCTCATTATAGATGGTTATCAGCCACCATGTGGTTGTTGGGAATTGAACTCAGGACCTCTGGAAGAGCAGTTAGTGCTCTTAACCTCTGAGCCATCTTCCCAGCCTTAACTAATGAAAACAAATTAACAAGATGTTTATAATCTTAAGAACACTTACATATGGGACTGTATTTTATGTACTGTGTGGAGGAACACAGATGTGAACCTGTTCCACCTTAACTAAAGGTCAGAGAGTTTGAGTTTATTTTTACTCTTTCAAAGTTGTTGACAACAGTTGTGGCTACAAACAAGAAACACTGACCTAGGGTGTGGTTACTTTGTGTTTTGAACATTAAGATGGCCCAAGAGGTGGATCTACTCCACCCTGACCAAAGGTCAGAGAATTCAAGCCTATTCCTGCTCCTTCTTTTAAGATAGGAGGTCTGATGTAAGAGCGGCTGCCTTATAGCTTACGCGGTCTAGGGTGTGTTTGCTGCATATCCTGCCCAAAGCATCAAATGCTTTACTCAGGAGACAATGGTTTGATATCTCAAGTATTGAAGCAAGTAACTGTTCTGGTTGTCCTTTGTGTCATGTTAAAGCAGTCTTCTCCCCCCCCCCACTTTGTACTGGGGTGTAAAAGTATATGAAAAATAAACGTGGGTGGATTCAGTATTCAGTATACACTGAGTTGCCCTCCTGGTTCTATCCTGTGTCTCTGTACTTCTTTCATATCTCTGTACCTCCTACCTAATGTTTCTAATCCACATGCCCCTACCCTGGAATGTATGAACCCATCATAGCTGGACTGCGACAAATGTGTGGCTTATGCTAGTACTGGCTTATAATTTTTGGTTTATAGGGGCATGCTGAAAATTTATCTAAAAATCAATCAAACCATCTAGGGAATGTGGTTCAGTAGTAGAGTGCTTGCCTGTATTTGGTCCCCAGCACTGTTCCCCCCCCCCCCGCAAACTCCTGCAAACAGGCAGAATGATAATGTTTACATCATAAATAGAGAACAGTCCATGACTGCCAAACTGTATACTTACACAGTGTATATTTTTCCACATATCTATTAATTTTATTGTCATATTGCTTAGCAACTCTCTTTGAGATGACTGGTGCACTTTTAACAGTATATAGAAATATTACATCTGAAGGCTTACTGAAATAGTCACAATTACCCACTATATAAGGATATTATCTACAACATACTTATAGTGAAAATCTTGAGACCCTATGAAGCCTAAAAACAAGGACACATACTTCAATAAATTATATTGTGTTCATACTACAGGACAGCAAGAATAGATCAAAGAGAATGAAATCGATTTATATTTATCAACATAACAGAACACTGCATTTAAAATGTTAATTATTATATAACACACATGACCCCAGTCATTCTGCAAGCAAAGAAAATTACTAAGACAGGTGTGATGGCACATAGCTGTAATCCCAACACTCAGGAGCGTGGGGTAGGAAAGTCATATCTAAGGCCAACTTGGGCTACATACAGTGACACCCTATCTCAAAACAAAGTTTAACTATGAGCATGCACTTAAGTGTGTTCACAAGTATGTGTGAATTATAAAGGGTGAGGAAGAAAACAAACCAATTACTCTAAGAGACTAAAGAGAAGGGGAGAAATGAGAGCTTTTTCTTTGTTTGAGCTTTTGAACAGTTCCCTGGTCTTGGTACTCACACTGTAGCGATCACTGGAGAAAGACAAGGAAAGTGTACTGGGAACTGCTTGTAACTTCTTATGGGTGTGTAATTGTTTTAAAATGAGAAACTAGGTTAGAGACATAGTTCAGTGGTAAAGCATACACCTAGTATGATAAAGTCCTTGGTTCAGTTCCCAGCAGAGAGAGAAAATATGTTTTACCTCAAAAAATAATTGCCCCTACAATACAGCAGCTTGAATTTAGTTCTTAAAATAACAGTTACAAACCTGAGTTCAAAATGCATATTAATAACTGAAGATATGAGTATAAGCCACCTATATATTTAAACATAAACCACGATCTCCTACAGTAATGACACTGGAACACAAAGAAGAGAAAGGGCAAAAGCTATTTAGGTTCAAACTAATCCTTCATCAAAGCTTTCCCAAGGGCAGCATACTTTTCTAATATCTGGACCTTAAGGTAAACTCTGAGAGATGCCTGGTCTTGTTATAGTCAGGAGAAAACTCCAATGCCTCTTCCTTTAGTTCTTTGGCACTTCAGATGACTTTAGAATTGTCTAAGAATAAAAAACTTGCTGGAAGAGCTGTGTATACAGCTTATGGTCCCACTGCTGTAGCTAGTCAAGCATTTAGATACAACAACTTGGGCAAATCTCATTAGAAGTCAAAGACTTCAAACTTCTAAAGCAAGTTCCTGTGAAGGAGTTATGTGGGCAAGTTTAAGCAAGCAGGGTGTATATACAATACAGTAACAAATACAATGCAAACAAAGGAAGATTTATTTAATTATAGTGGAAATAATTGTTATTTAAAAGTAACTTCTTCACAAGAGAATAAAATAGTCTAGCAGCAAAAGAATGGTATGTTATGATGCCTTAAGACTAGAAACAGAAGACAGAGATTTCAAAGTGAAGTCTTGGCAGACACCCAGTCTCCATGGCAAGAGTTCTGGCCAAACACGTCCTTCATAACCTCCAACACTTGCTCAAGTCCCCAGACAGAGAATCCAAGGTTATTCGTGTCAAATGCAATTCGAGTCCTGTAAACTTACAGGAGTTTCCTATTTTTCACTGGTGATGGCCAGAATCTCTTTCCTAAAATTTGCAGCCTGTAATTATTTGGGGGTATGGTCTGTGCCCAGGAAGGTAGAAGAGGTGAGGGGGATAAAGAGAACAAGGAGGTGGATGTCCAAGGTATTTCCTCTCTCAAGCAGCATTGGTGGGAAGAAATGCCAGCTCCAAATAGTTCACCATTATCTTCACCAAGGCCACCACCCCGCCATTGCTTTGATGAAATATTGCTAGATACAGGATGAGGGCAGTTGATGACTCAATCAATAGATGGTCTTTGTAAGTGTCACACAAGACACTGACTTTAGTAATGACAAGTAAGCATGTCAGGAAAAAATCTCTCCCAGAAGTAAACTGTACACCTTTTCCTATTAAACAAACAGTTGACATAGTTCAGGAAACTGTTTTCCAAGGTCGTGACATTCTTAATGAGAGAGGCAGGAGCCCATGCAGCTTCTAGTGTCCTATCCAATAGTGCTCTCACTAGCATGCCATTCAAGTGGCTTTCTGTTCACACTTTTCAAGTGTCTGTCCTTTTGCTAAGATAATACTGTCTTCATTGACACCAACTAACTCATCTCTCAAACAGTCTAGTCTGTACCTGAGAGTACAGTCCAGGTTGGCCTCAAGCTTACAGCCTTCCAGTCTGTCTATCAAGGGCTCAGGTTTCAGGTATACACCATCTACCACTGGCCCAGCTTATCTCTATTACCTACTTGTACTTCTTTACTATTTGACTATTTGAGGAACTCAAGAAAGATTTATTCAGTAAAAAGGTAGAGAAAATCCATCTATATCTAGAGCTCCTGACTGCAAAAAGTTTTAGGATTCCCCCAACAAATGTTTATTTATAAATCATTGTTCCAAAAGGGCTTTACAGCAAATTACAAACAGTACAAACTCTACACAACAGAGTAACCAAGAAAATCCAGGGCCAGGGGAAAGTGAGTACTGAAGAGGAGATGATGGGAGGGTACAGAATATAAGTGATGCTGTACTACACACCGTGCTTTCTGCTCAAAAAATAAAGTTAATTAGAAAATATACTATTCCTGAGATAAAAACAAGCAAGTTGTTCAGGACAAACTAAACTATATGCAATACTCAAAATAAAAATTGTGAGTCTATATGATGACATCACTGTGAAATAGTCGATCACATTATCGATATGCAACACTGATTCAATCATCTTTATCTGAGAATATCAAAGTAACTTTATTGTTACTTCTGATTCTAATTTTGTCTTTTTAAACTTCTACTCTCCTTAAAGCTATCAGAATAATTTTTCAAAATTTTAGTTAGAACAATAACTATTCAAGCCAGCAATGGTGGTGCATGCCTTTAATCCCAGCACTTGGGAGGCAGAGGCAAGGGGATCTCGGTGAGTTCGAGGTCAGCCTGGTCTACAGAGTGAGTTCCAGGACAGCCAGGGCTACACAGAGAAACCCTGTCCTAAGAAAACAACCCCCAAAAAATAACAAAGAAAAAAAAGATACTCATTCAAGCACCTTGGCTAATTCCCATCACACTTACCCCAAGCTCCTTTCCAAAGTCCTACGTGGATATTCTGTGCTGATAATCTTGCTGTGTCACCTGTACCTCTTCCCCTGGCTCACTACATAACAGTCACAAACATTACCAATTGTCTGTCCTTTGGCACACTTTAAGACTGCACTTTCTATACCCTCATGTTCATTCAGGGATCTGCTCAAAGGCCATTTCCTTAAAGAGGAGTTCCTGATCAATAGGTTTGAACTGCCCAAACACTACTAGTCATGATGGCATGGACGTGTTTTACTTTCCTCTTACCATCTGGCAGCTGTGAAGTTCCATCTAAAGCGATTTGAAATCATCACTGCCTGTTATGGATCGCCTTCTAACATGGGATTCTGAAAACAGAAATGAAACTATAGGAACAGCATTTCTGCCTGTCTCAGGCACCATGGTTTCCCAGCACTACAACAGCAGGCAGAGCATGTGCTCAAACATGTGTAAACACACAAAGAAGCATCTGACGCTCAAGCAGCTCTTGGCGAGCTGGATCAATATGACCAGCGTTTAGTTCCTCTACAGTGGTAGTGGTTAGTTACCATTTTTAGGTCAGACGTGTTTCCTCTGAAATGGAAACACTAGGCTTTCTTCTCAGAAAGAGACACACAAAATTCTGCATGAACCTACTGAAAACAGCTCATCATTTCCAGGTTAGAGTCCACGACCAAAGTACTCTGCAATGGGATGCAATCTGTAACTGATCTCTCCATGAGCTAAAATCTAAAGAAAGTAAAGCAATAAAAAAAATCCACAAATCACCCCTAATGGAGTTTTGTAAAGTAGTAAGATAAAGTGGTCAGCTGAGGGAAGCCTCTGGCACGGTGGTGCATAACTGTAATGCCAGCACTTTGAAGGCTGAGACCAGCACAGGCTACACAGCAAGTTCCAGGGCAGCCTGCACTACACACCAGATACTCTCAAAACAACAAAAATTTAAGGAGATAAATGAATATACAAATAAACTTGCCAGCTGTAGCGGCGCACACCTTTAATCCCAGCAATTGGGAAGCAGAGGCAGATGGATCTGTGAGTTCAAGGACAGACTAGTGTACAGAACAAGTTCTAGGATAGCTAGCACTATATAGAGAAACTCCACCTCAAAATAAATAAATAAACAAACCCAAACAAAAAATAAAACTGTATATACATCACTGATGTGTGAAGTGAGGAAAAGCCTTATATTTTCTCTGTGAAGACTGGCATGAACTATATCATACTACAATTATTTTGAGTTTTGGTGGGTTTTGAGATGGTTACTTGCTATTTACATCCATTTGCATGCAAAATTCAAGATGTCACTGTTTTTTACCACTGAGTAGTATTCTAATGTGTATATATTCCACACTTTCTGGATCCATTCTTCCATTGAGGGGCACCTAGGTTGTTTC